>CM019828.1:243078-602129 GCA_009763385.1 Coix lacryma-jobi var. lacryma-jobi | reverse complement strand
TGCCATATTTCCGGCACTCGGCAAAGAGGCTCTTCGCCGAGTGCCCGAAATTTGGCACTCGGCGAACTCGCAGGCACTCGGCGAAGATTGTGTTTCCTGTAGTGAGAGATACTCTTTGCCGAGTGCCAGGTCTGACACTCGGCGAAGTTTTTTTTTTGGTTTTTGCCATCAAATTTTTTTGAGGCACTTCCACACTACCACTATCAACATGTTCAAATTGGACAATTTTTCAAAACTTTTTGTTATACTTTTTGACTTTATTTCATTTTCTTGAATTTTCTAGAAAGACGCAAGTTTGAACTGTGGGTACATCGAATAATTGATTTTGATGATTTAAAAAATGTTATTCTTGTTCTTAACCGTATGTTGAGGCCAAATCCAAAAACTGACTCGAGGTTTCGATCAACGTGCTCACGGGGCAACGCCTCCAAATTACGTGCGGGCGGTTTTTTAATTATACAAAATGCAAATGAATTCCGAAAATCGCGAAACTTGGTGAGATGTTGTTACATCATATGCGTATGCCGTGAAAAAAATTTGAGAAAGTTTCGAGCAAGTTGTCACGTACGATGCTTACAAACCAGTACAATCGTACGTGACAACTTGCTCGAAACTTTCTCAATTTTTTTTCACGGCATACGCATATGATGTAACAACATCTCGCCAAGTTTCGCGATTTTCGGAATTCATTTGCATTTTGTATAATTAAAAAAACGTCCACACTTAATTTGGAGGCGTTGCCCCGTGAACACGTTGATCGAAACCTCAGGTCCGTTTTTGGATTTGGCCTCAACATACGGTTAAGAACAAGAATAATATTTTTTGAATCATGAAAATCCATTATTCGATGCACCCGCAGTTCAAACTTACGTCTTCCGGGAAAATTCAAGAAAATAAAATAAAGTCAAAAAATATAACAAAAAGTTTTGAAAAACTGTCAAATTTGAACATGTTGTCTATGGTAGCATGGAAGTGCCTCAAAAAAAAAATTGGTGTCAAAACTAAAAAAAACTTTGCCGAGTGTCATACGTGGCACTCGGCAAAGAGGCTCTTTGCCGAGTGCCAGGTCAGCTGACACTCGGCAAAGGGTACTTCTTTGCCGAGTGTCATGCCAGCCGGCACTCGGCAACGCGTTGTCTACTGACCGGTGATGGCTGCCACGTGGCCAGTCTTTGTCGAGTGCCAGATCGGCTGGTACTCGACAAAGAACCCCTCTTTGCCGAGTGCCAGATCGGCTGGCACTCGACAAAGAGGGGTTCTTTGCCGACGTTCAAAAAGAAAAAAAAAATACAAAACGGGCCACGCCACCCACACACACGCACACACTCACAGTTCACCCACACACACGCCACCCGCACGCCCGGCCCGCACGCCGCCGCCGCCCCGCGCCGCGCCGCCGGCCGCCGTCGCCCCCGCCGGCCGCGCCCCCTGGCCATGCCCCCCGGCCACGCCCCCAGGCCCCCGGCCGCGCCCCCGGCCGGCCGTGACCGCCCGCCCGCCCCGGCCCCCGGCTGCGTGGCCGCCCCCTGGCCGGCCAGTGGAGGAGAGGAGGAGGAAGAGGAGGAGGAGGTGGAGGAGAGGAAGAAGAGGAGGAGTGGAGAAGAGAGGAGGAGAAGGAGGAGTGGAGAGGAGAGGAGGAGAAGGACAAGGACAAGGAGAAGAGAGGAGGAAGGTGTCGGCTTAGTCCGTCGACCCTCAAGCCGCTTCGGCCGTCCCCGTCGTCGTCGCCGAAGCTCGTTCTTGCTATTCTCGTCGCGAAGGTATGCCCTATGTAATTAGTAAATAGTTAGTACTTAGTAGTAGTGTTAGTGTTAGTGTTAGTAGTAGTGTTAGTGTTAGTAGTAGTGTTAGTATTAGTAGTAGTTGTACTACTTCGATACTGTTATCTGCATGGAAATAGAAGTAAAGTACATGGCTCATTTTGGTAGTATTGTGGTTGTTGGCCTTCGTGACTATGTTTGGTATATATGCGGTTGTTGGCCTTCGTGCCGGCGTTTTCTGCAGGTTTTGGTGACCTCCCCGTGCAGGGGAGGTGCTGCCGAAATTTTCGGTCGAGACTAACCATATGCTCTTTTTTTGGCAGGAGGAGGACCCGTCGGAGGGACTCGTCGACCCCGATCGTCTTCGTCGGCGTTGCGGGTCTGCATGCACCGCGTCGTCTCACCACTGCCCGACTCACCACTGCCCCGCTACCCTGACCTCACCGACACCTTAGGTATAACCCCTCTATCCGTATCCTTAGGTATCTGGAAAGGTCGCGTAACCTAGTTAGACGTCTCCCGTTCGAAAGAGATACAGTCTTAGATATACAGACCTTGGCATATCTGCGACCGTATCTCTTTCGAATTGTCCACGTATTTTGGACAGCCCGCAGATGCGTAGATGAGCTAGTTTCCATGTTCTGCTCCTGTCGGAGTCAGAGTTTCGGCAGCCCCTCCCCGTTGTTCTCCGGATACACACTCTCCCTGCCAGGACGTGTATCGGGAGAACAACGAGGAGGTGCTGCCGAAATTCTGTCTCGGGTAGGAGTAGAACATGGAAACTAACCCACCTACGCATCGTCGGGTGGGATTAGGACCTATCCTTCACATATTAGATGGTAGGCCTTCACCTATTAGATGGTAGGAACGCCGTGTAGATGCAATTGCTGGTTTTATTACTCGCTTACATATGTATATGCCAGAGGATGGATAACCATGACTGGATGTACACGGGCCACACAAGTAAGAGCACATAATGGGTTACTAAGACCAATGCTTTCTTAGAGCATGCGTTTGGTCCGGCTGCTAAAGGGTCGAGACGGATGTCGTGTCCCTGCAGCAAATGTGGGAACAAGAAAAGAAAATATAAGAATTACGTGGGGGTAGATCTTTACAAGTACAGATTCGTCGAAAACTATACTTGTTGGGTCCACCATGGTGAAGCCGATCGGATTAGAGAGGAGGTGGTGAGACAACGCCTCGAGGAGTATGATGGAGATGCCGGGGTAGCAGACATGATGGGAGACTTTTAAGAGGCACAATTCGGTGAAGGATTGGAGGAGCCAGAGGACACCGCAGAGGCGTTCTACGACATGATGTCTTTGGCACGGAAGCCCCTTCACGAAAAGACAATGGTTTCACAACTAGATGCCATTGGACGCCTAATGGGGTTCAAGTCGCAGTATAGCTTGAGTCGAGACGCCTTCGATGACATGTTGGCAATTTTGGGCACCCTGTTGCCGGAGGGTCACATTCTGCCGAAGAACACGTACGAGTCACAGAAACTTCTTCGTGCACTTAAGATGCCGTATGAGCAGATCCATGCTTGTCCAAAAGGGTGTGTCCTATTCAGGAAAGATCACGAGAAAGCAACACACTGTCCAAAGTGCAAAGCCTCTGGGTATGTGGAGGTAGACCATGGAGATGGCAAGAAGGAACAACTTAATATCCTCGAGATGGTCCTACGGTACCTTCCTTTCATACCTAGGATCCAACGACTGTACATGACAGAGGACTCTGCGAAACAGATGACATGGCACAAGAATGACAAAAGATACAATTCTGACAAGATGGTACACCCATCAGATGGTGAAGCATGGAAGCACATCGATGTCATGCATCCTGGCAAAGCTATGGAGGCTCAGAATGTACGTGTGGCGCTGGCAACAGATGGGTTCAACCTGTATGGAATGATGGCGGCCCCGTACACTTGTTGGCCTATGTTCGTGATCCCCCTCAATCTCCCTCCCGGTATTATGTTTGACCCTAAGAACGTATTCTTGTCGCTGATAATTCCTGGACACCTCGGGAACAATATGGGTGTGTTCATGGAGCCTTTGTTGGATGAATTGTTCGAAGCTTGGGAAAACCCGGTACTGACATATGACCGAGCAACAATGAAGAACTTCAAAATGCATGTGTGGTACCAGTACTCCCTACATGACTTCCTAGCGTATGGCTTATTTAGCGCTTGGTGTGTTCACGGGAAGTTCCCATGCCCAATATGCAAGGCTGCTGTGAAGTTCACTTGGTTGAAGAAGGGAGGCAAGTATTCTTCATTCGACCAGCATCGTCAATTCTTGCCTCTTGACCATCCGTTCAGACGTGACATCAAGCACTTCAAGAAAGGTGTTCAAGTCACCAACCCCATTCCTCAGTTCAAGAGCGGTTTCGAGGTCCGTGCTGATATAGAGGCTTTGAAGTTTGATAAATACAACAGTCGTTTTTTCGGGTACGAAGAGGAACACATGTGGACCCATATATCGGGCTTGACTAGACTCCCCTATTTTAATGATCTTCTTTGTCCACACTACATCGATGTAATGCACACAGAAAAGAATATCGCTGAGGCACTCTTTGCAACACACATGGACACAGAAAAGTCAAAGGACAACGTTAAGGCGAGACTGGACCTGCAAGAGATGTGCGATAGACCAAAGCTAGTGATGAAGGCTCCTGGTGCTGGCAAAAAATGGAAAAGAGGTCCGGCCGATTATATATTGAAAAGAGACCATAGGAAGAAAGTACTACACAGTGGATCCAGGCGTTAAGGTTCCCTGATGGGTATGCGGCGAATCTGAGGAGGGGAGTGAACTTGTCTACTATGCGAGTGTTAGGGATGAAGAGTCATGACTACCACATATGGATCGAGCGGCTCCTTCCCGCGATGACCCGGGGATACCTCCCCGAGTCTGTGTGGCGCGTGCTGGCAGAGTTGAGCTATTTCTTTCGCCAGCTTTGTGCCAAGGAGCTATCTCATGACGTGATTGCTAACCTAGAGGAAGTGGCACCTGTGTTGATCTGCAAGTTGGAGATGATCTTTCCACCCGGCTTCTTCCTGTTGATGCAATATCTGATTTTGCACCTACCGTACGAGGCACGGATGGGGGGGGAGGCGTGCAGTGCCATTGGTGCTTTCCAGTCGAGAGATGTCTAAAGGTTCTTCGGAAAAAGTGTAGAAATAAAGCCAAAATAGAGGCTTCCGTGGCAGAAGCATTTATTCCGGAGGAGGTGTCAAACTTCACAACAACATATTATAAGGTTAACCTTCCTAGCGTGCACAATCCACCCTCTCGTTACAACGTCGAAGAGAGTTTATCGAACCTCAGCCTTTTCAAAGGCCAACTCGGAAGAGCAAGCGCATCGAGGACCAAGATGTTGCGGCATGATGAGTGACACACTATCATGTTGTATGTGTTGTTGAACCTTGACGAAGTGACTCCTTATGTGTAGTAAGTTCTCAATGAGCTTGTTACATGCGCCGTCACTATCTTCAATCTATTGATTCGACCCCCTTGTTTTTAAGGAAATTTATTGATGAATACTAGAGAGAGAGGATAGGGAACCTTCCTCTGAAGAACAAGACCATCTTCTCAAAAATGGTGTGCCCGATTTCATTTGGTGGTTTAGTACGAAGGTACCACCCAACTAACCTTGTATTTCATTTCATTTCTTATTTCATTTCATGAAACGATCTACCCTGTCTCAACTTGCAGGCCCGCACAGATGCAGAAATGATGGATGGGTTGAAACAGGTTGCCAATGGCTTCGACTATAGGGTCAAGTCATTCACCGTTTATGATGTGAATGGCTATCGCTTTCACACAAGCAGCTACGAGCAGAGTCGGCCCAATCGAAAGACCACGAATACCGGAGTTCGTACGCCCGACATCGATGAGCGTGACTATTATGACATAGTTGAAGAAATATATGAGCTCAACTTTGAGGGTACCAAAGCTATTAATCCAGTGGTATTCAAATGTCATTGGTTCGATCCTGATGTCACGAGAAGAGCCCCTGAGATTGGGCTAGTCGAAATTCGACAGGACTCCGTTTACAAGGGAGACGATGTCTATATTGTGGCTCAACAGTCCACACAAGTTTATTATCTCCCATGGGCGTGTCAAGAAGACGACAATCTTATGGGTTAGTACCTTGTGCAGTTAGTATTGCCGCGCGGTAAAGCGCCTCTCCCAAATGATGATGATTACAACTTCGACCCAAACACATATAGTGGAGAGTTCTTTCAACCTGAGGGGCTAGAAGGGAGGTTTGACATTGACATTTTTGTGCTGATGGACATGGAAGAAGACGATGACAATGATATTGATGAGGACGAGGATGATGAGGTGCACAATGCCAAGGACTTAAGAATGCTTGAGCGATTACAGTTTGGTGGTGACATTGATGAGGACGAGGGTGATCAGGATGATGGAGACGACGCCGATTGTTTCGACAATACTGACAGTGATGACGACACACGTGTGCCACGAGCCAACACACGAGGGGCACTAGCCACTGACAATCGCGGAGATATTTTTTAATTCATGTAATGCTATATTATTATAATTATTTTGCAATTATGTTTCGTTCATTTTGTATCTCTTTATAAATACTTATCGTTTATTTATGCTAATTGATTTTATCTTTGTAATGGCAGGCACTCGACAAAATGCCAGGCGGAAGGCGGCAACAGCGGCGGGTCAACTTGCGCTACCAGAGGTCCAGCTCACCACCCACCGCAGCCGAGGAGCCGTCAACGAGGACGGCGAGGACCGGCCGCCCCCGCGGACGTCCTAGGAGGGAGCCGACTTCCGACCCGACTCCCGACCTGGCGCAGACCTCCTCGGACGAGACCAGGGGGACGCCAGAGGGACGACTGGGAGGACGTCGGACGACGACACCACTTCCTCGGAGGGTCGCCAGGGGGACTAGGGGGACGAGGGTGGCGAGATCGTAGGTGCCTCAGGAGGGGGTTCCACTTCCTCTGCTTCGAGCAGAGTCTACTTGCGCGGCCCCTCGCAGATCCCGCAACAACGGATCGCACCTAGCCGCCGCCCGGTGATTCGACCTTACGGCGACAAGTAAGTTACCATTATTGTTTTCACTACTTGTTCACATGACATGTTCAAAATTGAACTTCCGACTAACAGTTGTTCTTAATGACTCATGCAGGAACTGGGAACTTGTGGTAGGGGGCAAGACACGCCATATCAATGGCGTGTTAAGTCTTCTGATTCAGAAGAACTACCCTGGCTTGGTCTCCTACGCCAGGGTTAGGTCACCGCCCTGGACGTGGGACCACTTCGGTGCTGCTGAGGACCCCACGTACACCACCGTTGCAGCGCGGATTAGGGTCGAGTTCTGGGTGAGTCTTGCTCGCACAACATTTCTCAATGATACGTATTTGTTGGACGTTCTTGAAATAATGAAAGGGTACATGTTGTCTTTATGCAGGAGTACTTTGCGTGCGAGGCGGGAGAGAGGCCGAGGCGTTGTACGTGCAGGACAAGGTCTGCAGGTCCCGGCTCACGGATCTGTACCACGAGGCGCGGATCCAGTGCGTCATCAACTACAACGCCGACGTGTTAGGGAAGGCGGTGAAGAAGGCGGACGCTAGGCAGATGATGCTGACCAGGGAGACCGACCTCACTAGGAAGCAGTACATCCAGGTACGTACAAAACAATAATACTGATTGGTCCATCCATCACTTAGCGGCTCTTCTAACATATTAAATACTTATTGTCTTGCAGTTCTATCCTGGTTGGTGCGCCAATCACCTAGACTACTAGTTGTCCATTGTGGACAAGTAGAAATCGGACGAGTGGTACGAGAGGCACGGTGCCCGCCGAGACTGCCGCCTGCAGATGCCTAGGGTGCCACACCACCAAGGCAACCTTAGCCTCAACGCGTACGCCGACAGATGGGTATGCTCTACTGATTTTTTTATTCTAACACTCAATTACTCATTACTCGTAATCATCTGTGTGTTTTCCTCGCAGTCCCAGTCGCATGGTGGTGAGGAGTGCCTCCCTTTCAAGGCGTACCACTTGTCACACCAGGGCAAGGCGACTGCAGCGAGCACCCAATACAACCCGAACACTAGGCCCGAGGCGTACACCAACGCGAACGCCTACACCAAGGTCACCGAGTACACCCTGGCGGCTCGCGAGTGCCATGGAGAGGACTTCGATCCGGCCATCCAACCCCTAGATACAGACCTGGTGATGAGGCTGGAAGGAGAGAAGCAGCACGACTGGTACTGGATAGCCAACAACGCAGTTGACTCGTACTCTGTTCCTAACCTCGCCGAGATTCAAGCTGCCAGCACGAGCTCCTCCGTCCCCATACGACCTCGGCAGCCGACCTCACAACAGATGATGGCAGCACTTCAGGTAAGTACTGTTCTATTCGTTGTTCATTGCTTTTACACATATACCTTGTCTTTGCATTGTTTAAACCTTACGGGACGAATTTTGCAGGCCCAGATGTAGGCCCAGGCGGACCAGGTGCAGAGGTTGTAGGCCATGCACGAGGCCCAGGCGACGGCCCATCGTTACAATTTACTGGCCGTCCAGCAGCGGGAGTCGCAGAGGACGCAGGACATAGCTCACTTCTTTGGGAGCCTAAACATCCCGGGTGTTGTCGTGCCTCCCTCGCTGCTCACTCCTTTTGTGCCTCCTGTTACTCCTTCGACAGAGACTCCGGTGAGTATATATGGTTGTTTATATTTCTTTAACTTTTATGGTTGTCCTCCAGGTGCTAACGGAGTTGCTTCTCCTTTGTGCACTCACAGTCGGAGGGTTCGGCACCGACTCCTCAACCTGGCCTTCCTCTGCACACTCTGCACATCACTGGTGGCCCTCCTCCGCAGTCTGGGTGGCTCCCCGGTGGCCCTCCTCCGTCCTATGGGTGGCCAGGTTACCTTCCTGGCCAGCCGGGGTACACTGGGTGGCCATCTGGACCTCCGCCGCCCGGGTGGCAAGGTTGGCAAGGTGGTCCTTCGGGTGGGTCGTGGGACGCATGGCAAGGTGGGGGTTCTTCACAATCTGAGCACCAAGGTGAGCAGTGAGGGCCGACTTAGATTTGTCATGGACTGGTGAGATGGATGTGATGGACTTGTGAGCTTGTGATGAACTTGTCATAAACTTGTGAGCTTGTGATGCATGGAGACTGAATGTGTTGTCTGAAATCGATATGCATGTGATATATTGAGTTATGTGTGATGGAATATGGATGTGTGATATATATATATATATTATGCCTTCTGTGTTGGAAAATAAAAACAGAAAAAAATCAATTTTTCCCAGCTTTGCCGAGTGCCACACTCGGCAAAGAAGCCACGACACTCGGCAAAGCTGGGCAAATTTTTCCCAGCTCGGCCTCTTTGCCGAGTGCCGTGACCATGACACTCGGCAAAGAGACCCCAGTCCACGTGGCACTCGGCAAAGAGGGCCTCTTTGCCGAGTGTCAGTCTACGTGGCACTCGGCAAAGGAGTCCTCTTTGTCGAGTGCCGGCCCTCGTGGCACTCGGCAAAGGGGGCCTCTTTGCCGAGTTAGACCGTCAGTTGACGGCTCCCGTTTGCTTCGCCGAGTGCTGACCTGGCACTCGGCGAAGCCTTTGCCGAGTGCCCGATATTTGGCACTCGGCAAAGAAATCTTTGCCGACTTTTTCTTCGCCGAGTGCCCTTTGCCGAGTGCGACACTCGGCAAAGCCTGAACGTCCTGTAGTGGCAGCAGTGCATGCTGATCGATCGGTACACACCATTATATTTGCTATATAAAACGCTACTGATGTTTCAAAGATAACAATATTTGAATCGTGTTTGATGCTAGGCCTTTGTGCATTTTGTTCACAAACACGATTCAATTGTGTAATTTCTCAATGTATATTGTTATCTTTGGAATTTAAAATTTGCTCAGTACGTATTCCAGTCATTGTGGCATTGGGCACCACATGTAATAAAACAATCATTTGCTCAGTACGTATTCCAGTCTCTTTCGCCCTCCACTCTATATCTTCTACTTCTTCTACTCTCTGTCATCCCCTTCAATTCCCGTGGCATGCAAAGAAGTGACCACCGCCGAACACCTTGGTATAGTCGAGCGGTAGGCCTCTGAGCGTCACCCAAAAGAGCATAACGATCTACTAAACTCGTCTACATACGCCATCCACGCCGCTCCTCCTCCCAACCATCAACAACCGTTTTTTTTTCAAGAACAGCAGATATTATATTAAACATTGGAGTACAAGAGATTGGTTAAGAATAACCCAATTACATGAGAGGCACCACGAAGTGCCATGATAGCAAAGTCTACTTTTGGAGACTGTAGCCCAAGAGCGGAAATCGAACAAGAAATTTTAAAAAGGATTTCTGCACGCGATCGACCCAAAAGAGGCGATGAGTCCATGACGTGCCCCAAAAGGAACACGACGATCTCACCGGTTATTGGAAGCACGGACCATCGAAGGCCTCGCAAGCACAACAGCTGCGGAGGTTGAAGACTGAGCCGTAGATATAAAAAAAGCGACACCGGGCTCAGAGGAAATCTTTTGGCGGAGAATCGATGCAGATGGATCATCGTAGCATGTATTATGGATTCCACTCTTGCAGGGGAACGAAGTCTCGAAAAAGTAGCACAATCGAAGCATAGGTGTTGTGCTTTGCTGCGGATCTGTGCATCACTTGGAGCTCCAATGGATCCATGCTGAATCCAAACCCGTTGTCCTTGCCTGCACCCATTACGGTAACAACATAGCCAACAGATACGGTAACGGGTCTGCCACAACCCGCTAACCCGTTTGGGGTGCTTCTGCCTGAACCCGCAAACCCGAATGGAAAGTGGAGCGGGTGGAGGTGGTGCGGCCTGGCGAGCCCAGAGGTGGGCGACAGGAGCGAGGGCGCGACGGAGGCGAGCGCAGACGATGGCTGCCGCGAAGCTCTGGTCCACCGGCCTGTCCCCCGCCATCGCAACCACGGCCAGCAGCGCGCTGCCGATCGAGACGGCGTCCTTCTCCGGCGCGCCCGGCGGGTCCGCCATCACCACAGGCGCCAGGGTCACCGGTGGAAGGGGGATCCAGTGGTCGGTGAGGCTGTCGCCGACGATGGAGGACGTGGAGAGCTCGGTGAGGCTGTCTGTAACACCCCGGGTTTTTAATTAATTAAAATAAATTAGAATTTAATAAGAAAATGGACAAAACCCTAGATGGAGGAAAATCCTAGCCAGATGTTTGATGCATTCATGCCGTTGCACAATTTTTATTGGGTGAAAAAGAATTTATTAAACCCGTATAGGGCAAATCGAATTTATTCTATTTAGAAAATCAACAAAATGATTAATAAAAGTTTTGCGAAATCAAACTCAAATTTTATTTCTAAAACCTAGGGAAAATATTTTCAAAAGTTCTTAAAACTGATTTGATTTTGAAATGGGTTTGAAATCTGCTTTTAAAAAGGACTTGCAAAACTTGGAAAAGAAAAAGAAAACAAGCAGCTGGGCTCCTTGCCTCTCTTCTCCCCAGCCCGACCCAAGCCAAGCCTGTTTCCCCTTTTCCCTCATTCCCTCTCCCATTTTCCCTTCGGCCCGACCCCGACCAGGCCCAACCGGCCGCTCCCCAGCCCATTCCCACCTTACCCTCTCCACTCCTCTCGGCCCAGCGCCGCGAAACGGCCCGCGACACCGCGCGAAGGCCGCCACCCAGCCTCCGCTCCACCACCGCCGCCGCGCTCATCCGCACAGATCGCCTCCGCCCGGCCGCATCCAACAGCTTCCCCTCCGAACCCTCCGGTCGTCCAACCAAACTAGATCGCGCCGCCACCCCTTTTCCTTCCTCGCCTACAAAGAGCTCGCACCCTAGCTCCCTTCTTTTCCCCCTCTGGTACCCGAGCCTCCTCGCCGCCATTGCCACCATTGCCGAACTCGGCATTAGCCCCAATCCCTTCCTGAGAACCCTCACCGCCTCTCCCGCTGCCACCGTCGTCCTCGCGGAGCCGCACCGCATCCAGGGAACCCCTCACCAGTGGACGGTTGCGCCGGGAGCTTCACGGCGTCAACCACGCCGAAGAGGACGTACTGCCCCGCCACAGACACCGCCTTTCGGCCTCCGATCGACGACTAGGGACCCGTCATTGGACTCGCGGTGAGCTTCCCATCCCAACCCGTCTTTTCCCGTAAGCTCTACTGGCCCTAGGACCCCTCCTGAGCCGCACCGGCGAGCTCTAGCCATGGCGCCGCCGCTTAGGGCCCTGGCGCCGCCGTGCTTGTCCCCGCCGGCGGCCCCCAAGTCGGTTCTTTTTGATCTGGACCGCTGGATCACCCACATACGGCTTAGATTAGATCTCTTTCCTCGAAGGGATATGGACCGAGTCCGCGGTTCCATGGACTGGGTTCACCTCAACAACACCCGCACGTCCACGGCACACCGGTACACCGCACCAACCACGCTCGGCCACATGGCGCCACCGCGTGGACAGCGCCGACCTGCCGAGCCGGTTTGCAGAAAGGCCCCTCCCGTTTCTTCGAATCAACCCGCACTCCCACTTCACTGTTGACCGAGTCTTGGGAAAAATGCGATCTAACCCATGCACTTTCCCGAAAATGAGGCGCAGTCCACCGCACGGTTCCCCCTCCCCGATCTAATCTCAGCCATCCATCGCCCGATCGACGGCTAACGACCCACCGTACCCCTTCGCTGGTGTCGTTTCGCTAAAGAGACCCTGCCTCTTTACATAATTAACCCGCGCTCCATCAGCACAGTAAATTGAGTCTGCGCGATTCTTCCGAACTAGCCCCTGATGTTTCACCGAATGGAGGCCCGGTCCGCCAGCCGATTAAATTCGGATTTTGATTTATTTAAAAACACAAAATGAGTTCAACCGATTTACAGATTTGCCACCCTCGTTCAAAAGCTCATAACTTGCTCATTTTAACTCCGATTTGACCCATTCAATTTGCGTTAGATTCATAATTTTGTTCTCTACGCAGTAGATCTGTTTACGTTCTGTTTTCCTACTGTATGGTGTACTGTTGCTTATATGTTTGTTTGGGCCATGTGATGATGCTTGATCCAGCGAGTGCGAGCTACACGGAACCCCAGAATCCAGCCTTCGTCTCCGTTGATTCGACCCAGTCCGAAGGCAAGTGTCCTTGCTCATATTGCTCCCGTATTTATTTTATTTTGAGTTAGAGTAGTTAGATCCAGTAGTTGCATGCAGTGTCTTAATACTGAATCCCATGTTAAGGTTTATTAGAACTTGTTTATATTATCCTTGTCGCCTGTTTTGGGATGTGTTGGGTAGAAGTCATGCTTAGCCCTGCTGTCTTGGGATGGGATGGTGGTTTAATAATAATCTTGATTAATGATCTATGGAATATTTTGGGCTGGTAATGTTGTAGTATGGTGAGTAGGTATATCCGGCAGGATGGACTGTATTGGTGGTTTTGTGCCGTGGGACTCGGCAGCTGCTTTTGGTTTTGGTTCTGGGCTTGTGCTAGATTATCCTGCCTGGATCCCTAGGACCCGGTTCTTGGACAAGTAACTCGGCAAAACAGCGCAAACCATGAGGCCTATATGGCTCTGGGACTGGCTAATTAATTAGTTTCCTTCAAGTTGAGGGTCCACACAGGGTTTGTTTTAGTGGCTCACGAGGGGGCCCTGGGGGTCGTAGACCTTTGTACGGGGTGAAACCTTAGATGTACGTGTGGAACGGACTTGGAGGCGACTTTGTAAAGGCCTTGTAGTGCGACCCCGCTGTGCACCTTGGCAGTGTTGAGCGTGATGGGGAACGCATGACTCATGGGTAAAGATGTGCGAACTCTGCAGAGTATTAAAACTGATATATCAGCCGTGCTCACGGTCACGAGCGGGCTTGGACTTCTTCGAGATTAGCTGGTGGGTTTGTTCTAGTTCGTTAGAGAAGCCTTATGTGGTTATTAGTCTCATATGACATGGGACGTACAGAGGCTTCTTCTACGCGGGTTACTGCTTGGTACGGGAGTGACTCCCAGGCTCGGGCGCAGACCTGGTGTTATTACGGAAGGTAGCTCTCTATGTCGTGACGTATGGAACTAATACACATAGGACTCCTTGTAACGACCTAGTTCGGGTCATCTGATGGACTTCAGGTGCGGTTGCCTGATGGACTTCAGGTGTGGGTACTTGGTGCGACTCCAAGTTCGGGTACTTGGTGCGACTCCGAGTGTGGTTTTCTCGGTGCGACTCCGAGTGTTGTTACTTTTCGGTTGGAGACTGTGGTTATAACCTAGTAAATAGGTGCATAGGATTAATAGGTTTAATAGGATATGTTGCTTTAGGCGCTTGAGTCAAACAAAGTCAGCCTACTTTTGTTAATAGCCTCATAAGCATATATTTCCTACACTTGCGGAGTACATTTCGATGTACTCACCCTTCCTCTTTGAACCCCCTGCTACCTCACCCAGACGTTGGAGTCTACGACACGGAGCAGGAGTACCGAGAAGATGGCGGATACGACCCCGACAACTTGTACCTAGAAGACGGTGGATTCGACCCCGACGATTTGCACTAGGATGGCGCAGCCCCCGGTCGACCTTCCTGTGGAGATGGCGTCCAGTTTCCGCGAAGTCTACGTCAGAGTCTGTTGAGAGTCTGTACTTTTCTTTCAGACCCGAGGGTCATTTTTGTAATAAAGTTCGATATTATTAATAAAGCATTGTTTTGATATTTACTATGATGTGGATATATGTATGAAAATTGATCCTGGCATACATATATTGTGCTCCAATTTTGTTCTTAAAATTGGGGTGTCACACTGTCGCCGGCGACGGAGGACGTGGAGAGCTCGGCCATCAACTTGTTGGGGTTCTCGAACACAAGGGCCGCCGGGGTGTGGGCGGCGACGTGGAGCGCGGCGATGATCCTGACAATTAGCACCTGGCCGCAGGTCTCGTCACGCACCTTCGAGACGCACCGCAGCCACACGGGCCGCTGCTCGATGCCGTCGCCGTTGCCATCAGAGAGGAGCAGCCTCCACCCGAGGACCTTGAATAGGAGCTTGCGCATGGCGTCGTCGGTGCGGAACGGGAGCGAGCCGCTCCACTGGTCCACCGCCAGGCTCCCGAAGCTCTCGACGGCCGGTCGCGCCTCCGTCGCTGGCTCCTGCAGGAGGTGCAGCCGGCAACCTCGACGAGGTGGACAGGCGGCCAGGCGTGGCGCCATTATTGGAGAAAAAGACAAAGGAAAAACGGAAAACGGAAGGAGGGAGAGGAGTGAGATAGGGGGACGGGGGCCGGCTCGCCTGCCCATCCGCCGGCGAGAACGCCGGGGAGAGGGGCAGGGGCCGGCGGGCCGGAGGCGGAAGGGGTGAGAAGGGAGAAGGGAAAAAAGAAGACAACAGTAAGGCTTCTTGGAGACGGCAAAGTGCCCCTCAACCTGTCACGCTTTGTTTCTTTGCTTGGACTTGGACTTGACAACGTGCTCTTCCAACGATCCCAACCATCAACAACCGTTGGCGAGAATGAAAAGGCAAACGGGCCACCATGTCGAGTTAGGGAAGAGAGAATAAGGGTGAAATTTGGGAGGAGAAAGACAATTAATGACTGCGGTATCAACGAATAAAGAACATGATTCCATAATATAGTATTAAAGAACATGATTTGCCTTACAATTACAACTAGATAGCTATGCGCGCTTTGCCGCGCCGCAATATAAACCGTAAGTATATTGGTCAATTGTTGCACGTTGATTTCATCTTCTCACGTCACTGCTCGCTGATTGCGGGTAACCTTTTCGAACAGAATGAAAGAATCTTATGAACTCGTGTAGCGCGGCCTCACATTATGCTACCTTGTTTAGTTCCTCGTCGAAATTTTTTTCACCTATTACATCGAATGTTTAGATATATGCATGAAATAAATATTAAATATAGACTAAAAATAACTAATTACATAAATTGCGATAACTTTGCGAGACGATTTTTTTTTAAGTCTAATTAGTCCATGATTTGATAATATTATGCTACAGTAAATATATGCTAATGATGGATTAATTAGTCTTAATAAATTCGTCTCATGGTTTTCAGACGAAATATGTAATTTATTTTTATTAGTCTATTTTAATAGTCTAAATTAGTGCCACAATATTCGATGTGACACCCAAAAGAATTTCATCCTCCAACTAAACACCTAGTATCTGATATTTTGGGTAATATCATTAAACAACTTTGGAGTATTTCACCAATAGAAAAGGAAAATTAAAACTACCTCTCATCGTCGGTTGTGAAAAAAATAGGCACATGTAAAAGTGTTAAATAAAATATGTTGGTTAAATGTTTTACTATTAATCCATGTTAGTCAAACTTTTTAAAATTTGACTAATTTTAAAGAAGAGAGTAATAATATCTATGATATAAAATAGATGCATTATGAAAATATATTCTATGATATATCTAATGATATGTATTTGGTACTATCAAGCTTGATAGTTTTTTCTAGAAATTCGATTAAAGTTTAAAAAATTTAACTTAACCACTCTAAGAATTAATTCTTTCATAGACAAAGAGAGTAGTATCTAAATAACATCATTACATAATATTAGAGTATGAGACTGAGTAGACAAATAAACCTATCTCATTGCTGGTCATGAAAAATTGATAGGGCAGAAATCGTTGGTGTCCGTCACACGTTAAGCTGAAATTAGCGATGCACAACACAACACTCACGTGACGACCATGATGGCCGAGAGCTAAGAGCTGTCTTGTTATGCCAATTGTCCTACGCGTATAGATTTGTATATATTATTGAACGCACTACTGTCATAATGGTTTTTGAATAGAAAAAGATATCTGCAAAAATCTTAAAAGTAAAAAGTAAAAAAAAAACATAAAAGAAAAGGAAAAAAATAAAGAAAAAATAAAAAATGCTACAGTAACCTGACCCGCGGGAGGGCGCCAATCCTTCCACGGGTATAGTCTAGTATTATTTGAGGCAAACAAAAGTTTCCCGGGCGGCCGGCGGAGCCCCAAGAAAGATAAACCATTACTTGATTTGACGTCGAGGGATAACGTAACGTGATCGATCGTGTTACAAACTAATCGCTGTGTTTATATCTTCCATCCAAATGGTGTGTTGCATTGGTGTGGTGCAAATTAAAAAAGGAACATTGCATGCTTTGCATTGAGTTGACCTAATAATCATATGCTAGCCATCGCCTAGTACGTCCACCCATCGGCCATGTGTACAAGAGACTTCTTTTTCACCTAATGCATTGACCGAAAGGATCGATCGGAGGAAGACGACGCCGTGTTGGCTAGGTATGAACGTCATAGGCGGTGGGTGTGCAGAGATGCCCGTTTTCTGCTGATCGAGTTGGAGTAGGTTAGGAGGTTTCATGACTATTTCAGGATCATGTAATATAATTGATGAATATATAGAAGAACATTTCTCAATTGCGTACGGTTGCAGATAATTAAGTTTCCTGTATTGGAATTTATGTGACGTGCTGGTCACCTATTGCTGGCATGTTTGCTGAGTTATTAACCAATAATTTAAGCCCTTATTTGAATTGCGGCGCATCCATGTTAGCCGTCGTTGAACCTTGGCATATTGGAGCAACGTTGCTAGCCGATCGATCTGTGAAGCTGGAAGTACAAGCAACAATATCTTCATATTTCAACATGCACAAATATGACTGACAATTCAGAGTTTTAGACGACTCTACATTCATGCATAGAGAATCCATGCCGTCCATTATTAGGTTAGGCACGGTTCTGGTTATGTAGTGCATGTGTCACCCATGACATCCTGGGATCGACATCCCGTGTCACCCATGTACGGTTCTATGCATAGTGTTATAGTTGTCCAGAAAGCCTAAGCCTGGTCTGAAGCCTATTATTATAGCCGGCATGAGCACGATATAGAGCCCGTTTGGGAGGGCTTCTCGGGCAGCTCCCGGAGCCGTTTTACAGCTCCGGCTGCCAAACGCGTCAAACGAATCCTCTTCGCGTCCGGAGTCACGGAAATCACGCTGAGAGAAGAGGAGAGAGAGGGTGGGAGCTGCAAAAGAGTAGATTCTTCCAGCTCCGACCTGAGATGTGTGGGTCCAGAGCGGATTTGCCCCCGGTGTAGACGTGGGAGCGCGAAGAGGGAGGCCGCCGAGGTTCGCCTCGCCGAGCACGCGCGGGCCGCCGCGTGCCTCCGCCTCGCCGAGCACGCCGGGCCGCCGCACGCCTCCGCCTCGCCGAGCTGAGCACGCCGGGCCGCCGCGCGCCTCCGCCTCGCCGAGCACGCCTCCGCCTCGCGTCCGTCGGCGCCAAGCCGCCGCACGCCTCCGCCTCGCGTCCGCCGCGCGCCTCCGCCTCGAGGCCGCTGGGCGCGGAGGGGCCGCGGAGTCGCGTGCAGCCGTAGCCGTGGGCCGTGGCCGTTGGTCGCGATGGGATAAGTGGAGAAATAAATATTAATTAATATAAATAAAGGGATATGGAAAAGAAAAAGAAAAGAAAAAAGGGTAATTTGGACCTTTCGTTCTTTTTCACCAGAAGGAGGAGCTGTTTTGCCAAATGGTCTGGAAAAAAATTTCAGCTCCTAAAGCGAATCTGCTCTACCAGTAAATCCACAGCTGGAGCTGTTTTCGCTGAAGCCGGAGCCCTACCAAACGGGCCCATAGACTGGTGGTGGCCGTGCTTGAGATAGCCCGTCCCACGTCAGCACATAGGGTCGTGCCTAGGCCGCTCCTGAGAGAATTTTTTTTATTAATAACCCAATTAAATAAAAAAATTCATAAATAACACTGTCTTTTTTTTGCAAAACTAACCCTTTTGCCGCGCCGTCCCCAATGGCGCGGCAAAAGCGTTAGCCGCGCCATGCATGGCGGCGCGGCAAAATCGCCACCGTGGCACCGCCCGGCCACGCAGGCCCTGGTAGGCCCCTCTCGTCGCTTTGCCGCGCCAGGCGGGCTGGCGCGGCTAGTGCGTTTGCCGCGCCAGGCGGGCTGGCGCGGTCAACGGATTTGCCGCGCCAGGCGGGGTGGCGCGGCAAAGCCGATCTAGATCTGGCCGCCGCGCCCGCCTTCCTCCTCCTCCTCTGTCTCCTCACCCGCACCGCCGCCGCGCCGCCGCTCGCCGCCGGCCCAGTCCCCGCCCCGCCCCGCGCCGCCCCAGACCGGCGCCACCCTCTCCACCACCCTCCACGACCCTCTCCACCACCCTCTACAACCGGAAGGTAAACTTTTTTCCTTTTTGTTTTCATTTGTAGTTTAGGTTTATTAGTTTAGGTTAGTTTAGTTAGTTAGTTAGTTAGTTAAACTATTGACTAGGTTAGTTTTGGTTAGTTTAGTTTAGTTTGGTTGGTTAGTTAGTTAGTTAGTTAGTTAGGTTAGTTTAGTTTAGGTTAGTTTAGTTAGTTACTAAGTAAGTAAGTTAGTTAGTTATTTCGTTGGGTTAGGTTGGGTTAGCTTAGGTTAGGTTAGTTAGTTAGTTACTTAGTTAGGTTGGGTTAGGTTAGGTTAGGTTAATATGTTAGTTAGGTTAGTGAAGCCAACTTAGTAAGTAGTTACGCCATTCTTTACTTTTGAGAAGACAATCACTTGACCTTAGTTCCACTATTGACTTTGTAGATGGACACTGTATTCAGATTGTTTTATGGAGGCACAATTAGTAAACGAGATGGGTTGTTTGATGATAACATGGAACAAGAACTCGAAGTATTTGATGAGCGTCCTTCTTTTACGGAGCTTATGTTGCGTCTGAAGGAGAAGTTCGATGGTGATTTCTCGTTGAAAGGGAGATTTGACAGTGGCAAGATTAGGGCGAACTATGCGTTGATGCGCTTGCGCAACCAGGCTGACTGGGCAAAATACCAGACGATCGTTATGGCATCCAATTCGACCATGGCTGAGATCGTGGTAGAGGATGGTAGGAGGAAGCAGGCAGAAGCGTCCAATGATGGCAACGAAGGTGAAGCACAGGAGGTAGGGGATGATGACGATGCAGCTCCGATGACTATGGACGTTGATGGTCACCCCACGCAGGAGACGGTGTATCCATCTGAAAATGTCCACGCTGACGTCGGTCAAATAAACAATGATTTTGATGTGGCCGACCTAGAGCGGCAGGAGCAGGAGAACCAGGAGGCACAATTGTTTGATGAAAACTATGATTCTGATGATGATTCAGATTATGACGAAGAAGAGGACAATTATATTTGTGCTATGCCTGACCCGGTTCGTGGTATTCCACAACCGGTTCGTGCTATGCCACAACCGGTTCCTCAGAATATGCATCCTCCAGGGAGACTAGTCACTGATATACCAGAGGATCATATACATTTTGATGCGTGGCGGCGTTTGAGCGAAGCGAGGTATTATGTTGCGCCCGATCCTTTGACTGAGACAGAGCTGCAGCAATTGAGGTTGGTTAACATGCAGTTTAGAGGCGTTCCAAGTTATAGGGATGTCAGTATGGTGGACCAGGCAGTTTGTGATACTGGATTGAATCTGTGCAAGCAAACACTGCATAACCATACAGATTGGATTCTTCAGAAGGGTATGATTTTCAACACTATGACTGAGCTGAAGCTTTTCCTTGAGAACTATGCTGTGCATCATCATCGACCGTACACGGTCAGCCATTCAGATATTAGTTTGAGGTACCACGTCAAGTGTTTGAGTCTTGGTTCTCCGTGGAGGCTGAATGCTCGCAAGAGAACTGATGACAAGTGAAGGATCAGTAAAGTAGTACAACCGCATACCTGTTTTACAAATAAGGGACAAGAAAAACATCCTCAATTGACGGCAAGATACCTTGCACGACGTATTTTGGCATTTGTTGATGATGACGCCGACGTATCTGTTTCACAATTGCTTATCTCCATATTTGGATTCACAGGCTATAAGGTGACTTATGGAAAGGCGTGGCGTGCGAAGCAGATCGCCCTTGCAATTCGTTGGGGTGGTTGGGATGAAGCTTACAACAGGATTCCTCGGATTTTGTGTGCAATGGCATACTATAACCCTGGCCTTAAATGGTTTCCATACACCAATGGGCAGTATATAGACCGCAACACCGGCAAGGTTACACATGTGCTTCAGCGTGTATTTTGGTCTTTTGCACAAACAGAGCATGCGTATCAGTACTGTCGTCCAGTCATACTTGTGGACGGTACTTTCTTGACCGGAGCGTACAAGGGTGTGTTGATGATGGCGGCGGCTGTTGATCCCGAGGACCAGATAGTTCCAATTGCTTTTGCCTTGGCTGAGGGGGAGAACGTTGAGTCTTGGTCTTGGTTCATGGCCCTGCTACGGATACAAGTGTTAGGGCCTTCTCGGACAATATGTTTGATTTCGGACCGTCATGTTGGGTTGCTTCGTGCCGCAGAGGAGGAGATAGAGGGTTGTCCTCCTCTAGTGCACAGATGGTGCATGCGTCACTTTGCCGCCAATTTCTGGCGTCGGCAGAGAAAAAAGGAGGTTTGTCCAAGGTGAAAGAGCTATGTTGTGTTAAAACTGAGCACAAATTCAAAGAAACAATAGAAGAGTTGAACAAAATGTTAAACAGTGCTGCCAGGGCCTGGATCGAGAGACAGATGGAACACAAGGAGAAGTGGGCGCTTGCTTACGATGAGGGCGGTTTCCGGTTCGGCATAATGACCACCAACTCATCGGAGTCTTTCAACAAGGTATTCACCGGTGTTAGAGCCTTGCCCGTTTCTGGAATCGTTGAGTACTCGTTTCACAAGACCAACGAGTATTTTGTGAAAAGGTGGTCCATTGCTCAAGACAACCTACAAACGGATGGTGAATTTGGAAAGGCGGGAAAGGAGCACATTCAGGAAAATGAGATCTGGGCAACGCAGCTAACTTGTGAGGCTTATGGACCAACCAGACAAATCTATAATGTTCGAGCAAAGGGTGGAACTACCATGGGCGGGGAACGCTACGGTGGTCGCAACTATCGGATCGATCTTGAAAGAGTGGAATGCAGTTGTAACGTGCCGCAGATAATGCATGCCCCTTGCTCTCACATGATTGCGTCCTGTAGAGCGCGCGGATATAACTACAAGGCCGTACCATATATGTCCGAGTACTATCGCTGGAGCAACACCGTCGCAATATGGCAGAGCAGCTTCGAGCCTTACCTTGATCCCACTCAATGGCCTCCATACTTGGGTAGAGACTTCATGCCTGATCCTGAGCTGCTGAAGTTAGGTAAGGGTAGGAGGAGGAAGAAGAGACTAAAGGGTGACATGGACAATATGGATAGGTATGGCGGGGGGGACTTTGACCAGACACCGAGCACGAACCTATGCTCTGTTTGCCACATGCCAGGGCATAATGCAGCCTTCCATCGTAGACAAACACAACAGGTGTACATATGTCTTCATTTGTTTTAATGCTTTATTATTTTTATCTTCACTTATATTAATTATTTGAATGCTTTTGCTATTATTGTACATATGTCTTTCATTTGTTTTAATGCTTTATTATTTTTGACGTTGTACTAACCTGTTACCATGTTTTGTTTAAACAGGATGGCGAACTCTCCGGCGTACCCTCTCCTTGAGCCGTTCTACGACGGCGAGCACCGGGCGCACAGGCTCACCGACTATGCCCCTCCGGAGAGGTTGTCCTTGCTGAGGCCGCGCACCCACCTATGGCACCGGTGGGACGAGCGCTACGCACCCTTCCTACGGCGCGCGGGCTTCTTGGTGCTAGCCCGCGTTGCCAACGACGTGGTGTTGCAGCTCGACCCCGCGCTCCTCACCGCGCTGGCGGACAGGTGGCGTCCCGAGACGCACACCTTCCACCTAGCCTGTGGGGAGATGACCGTGACGTTACAGGACGTGGCCAAGATTTTTGGTCTACACCTGGGCGGCCTCCCCGTGACGGGGATTCTTGACACCGACACGTGGATGGACACCGTCCACCAGTTCTGTGGCCGTACGCCCCCCGACGACGCAGACGCTAAGAGGAACAAGTAAGCTAATTTTTTTTTCTAATTTAGTTGCATACGATGTGCTACTATCATTTCCTAACTTTTACTTTTTGTAAACAAACAGGAAGACTACTGGGGTGCCTTCGTCGTGGATCACCCAGCACTTTTCGTATTGCCCCCTCAACGCTGACCCACAGGTAGTCGAGAGGTATGCCAGAGTGTGGCTGTGGCACTTTATTGGGGTCTTCCTGTTTCCCGACTCATCGGGGAACACCATCAGCTGGATGTTCGTCACCGTCCTCGCACAGCCGTGGGAGAACATCGCCGGCTACAGCTGGGGGAGCGCTGTTCTAGCATGGCTGTACAGACAGCTGTGCGAGGGGTGCCGGCGGAGGCAGGCCTCCTCTAGCTTGGGAGGGTGTCTGCCCCTGCTCCAGGTTTGGGCCTGGCAGCGGCTGCCTGTGGGTCGTCCCAGCGTACGAGAGGAGGCGGTAAGTACATACCTCTTGCGTGCGTGTGCTTTTACAAATTTACAGTCATTTAACTGATTCAAATTGGAATGCAGGTGTGGAGGCACCCGGACACCCGACCCACTGCTCTGTTTGTCTGGTCCATGGCAGAGGCAGTTAGAGGCAACCCCCAGCACCGCTACCACCTGTACACGGACTTGCTGGACGTCCTGACACAGCACCAGGTAATTCCGGAATGAGTTCAATTTTTTATATTGAAAAAGGAACATGACTAACTATGTCTGTTCATTACAAACAGGTCAGTTGGGACCCCTGGGACCTGTACGACAATGTGTTCGACCCCGCCACGGAGTTGGACCGTGTAGATTGGCGTTGCACCGTCCCTCTTATCTGCTTCTACGTGGTCGAGATGCACTTGCCCATCAGGGTGATGCGTCAGTTCGGCCTACGACAGGAGTTTCCTCCACCTCTGATTAGCACGGATCAGAGGTTGCACAAGTAAGTATCCTCCACAGTGTTGTTCAATTACTCTAGTAAATTCTATCTTATGCTTTAACAGATGGGTTTCCTTTGCAATGCAGGGTGAAGCGCCAAAGCAGACGGAAGAATCCTGTTGATTGGCGCGCGGAGCACGCCGATCATGTCATGAGTTGGACAAACAGGTACCAGCAGGACGTTGACGACGGCGAGCCGTACGACCAGGGCGTCTTCGACCAGTACCTACAGTGGCTGCACCGGAGCACCAGGTTGCACATTAAGCCACCGTACTACGAGGCCACCGCTGAGGACGAGTCGGACGACGACGAGGACCAGTACGATGCTACCACTAGGGCATCGACTCAGCCTGACAGAGCCCCTCTACACAGCTACGTGGTAATATATCATGCCCTTCAACTATTGTTTGTGTTTCTGTACTTGGTGCACTTACCCCCTGGTCTTGTGTCGGCAGGCGTCGCAGCTGTCTCGGTACTCCGACGAGGCAGCGCAGCTTATACACCACACCAGCTCTACTGGGGACCACGACCCGGTACAGGCTTTTCTGCAGGCATCATAACACATTCGAACCGCACTTGTAAATCTTAAGAAGTCATAAACTGTACTAATATATATTATTATTATTTTCTTATTTGCAGAAAATCAGGAAGGGCTGCAGGAAGCTTGCTCAGAAGCTTGGGTGCATGGACATAGCGTGGGCCCCACCTATCCTTCCTCAGCCTTCGAGCCCTTTGGTGTCCGACACTGTCCCAGCAGCAGCAGCGTCGTCCGACGCCCGGGGGGAGGCACTTCTGCGGATCCACGCGGAAAGGGCCCCACTGCAGAGGAGCAGCCCGAGGAGGAGGGGGAGGAGGAGGACGAGGAGCAGTACGTCGAGCGCATGACACCACCCTACACGGCTAGTGCAGGCTACATGGCCCTCGGCCATAGCTCGCACTACGCTGGAGGGTCCTCCTCCAGAGGTGGCCTGGACGACACGGCGTGGCAGGTACCTGGTGCTTACGACTACCCTAGTGGCTACTACACCGGCCCTGGCTGGCAGCCTTGGCCAGAGCAGGGCGCAACACAGGAGCTGGGGTACTCACAGCTAGGTGGAGCTCCACTACCTACTCAGGAGCACGTGCAGGTACATAAGTTGACCGCTATACATTTGAGTTCGTCAGATATATTTAAGTTATTTGCTAACATTTATTTTGAATGTTGCAGGGACCTAGTCAGACGCAGGGGTCACCACGCGGGCAGCCACGCGCACGAGACCGCATGGACGTCACGTTCACGCCGAACATGGACCTGTCGCAGCCGAAGCGTCGGAGGCGGCCTCGTCAGCCGTACACACCTAGCTAGGCTTAGTGTTAGACTATATGGATAGGTGATGTTTTTGTTAGATGACTTGTTTGAGAACCCTATTATGTACTTCGTGGAGCCTGAGCCACTTTGTTTTTTTATGACCGCTATTACGTTTTCGTTTATTCAAATTGTGTCAATGTTTGGTTCCTTGTTATTGCGTTTGCGGAAAAAGACAGGAAAAACGGAAAAAACACATTCGATCAAACAGAGACAACACATTAGAACAAAGATTGATCGGGAACTCGATCGGTCGGCGGGAAACCTTGGGGCTTTGCCTGCTGCAAAACTCCTTGAGGCTTTGCCGCGCCAACCCTGGGGGCGCGGCTGACGCTTTTGCCGCGCCAGGAGGGTTGGCGCGGCAAATGCATTAGCCGCGCCATCCCGCCTGGCGCGGCAAAAGCGTCAGCCGCGCCCCCAGGGTTGGCGCGGCAAAAGCTAGCATCTTGATGCACAACTTTTTTAGTGTCGTGTCTTGTCCTCATAAGTGCTCTGCAGTTTTGATTCCCATAGACTTTTCAGTGTATAGGCTTTTCAGTGTATAGGCTTTTCAGTGATTAGATTTTTCAGCGAATAGCCTTTTCAGTTGCAATAACTACACACTCACAATGCAGCTGAGATAATTCACAAAGTTCAAAACCAGGGCTCCGCCTATATAAACCCATCAGCGCCTTGCATATTCAACAACTTCAGCAGAGCTTGCGAGGTTCGTAGTAGAGATGTCTGGAGGTTCGTCCAAAGGCGGGAGAGGAAAGGGTGGGAGGAAGGGACCTCCCATTGTGTGGGAGGGATCTCTTGGTCCTGATTTCTTCTTAGAGGCACTATATGACTTTCCCGTTGAGAGCAAAAAGGATTTCAGGCGGGACCGTCCTCTTAGGGGATACGATAACCGTTTAGAGGACTGGCCAAAATGCCGCCATGGTGAGGACTGTTTGGTGCAGATGCTCCACGACGACCTGGAGGCAGGCCGACGTTTCTTCAAATGCCCGCGAGCATGGGTAACTTTATTTAATTGTTGTTGCTATGCCTCTCATGTTTGCTAATACTTAGTCATTTTGTGAATGTCAGTCTTCTATTTCCGAAGAAAACTGCGGCTTCACCAGATGGGTGGATCCTCCTCCAATATGGTCGCATCAGGAATACATCTATTATCTGCAGCGTCGTATCGACGATCTTGAAAGAGAAGTTAAAAGCATGCTCAAGGACTATGATGATGACGACAGCGATGCAGGCGGTTCAGATGAAGCAATATGCCTTGATCCATATTGCAACTGCCCGCATCACAAGAACAAGGGGCCTCCACCGCCGCCCCCCACCACCGCCACCACCACCACCACCCGTAATGGGAGGCTATTACGGAGAAGGGTCTACTCAGTTTGCTATGTGGGACGGCTTCTAGACTACTTAGATCACTATGTGCGTGTTGTGTTGTGCCAATCAATTACCTAAGGCATGTTAGGATTAGTCTAGGACCTTTTAACCAAGTTACGGTAAAAGGTCCTCACATGCCATGTACTAGTTTGTTGTTCGTGTAATGGTTTGCTCTATTCTATTTCTCGTACTTTATCCCACAAAAAATCAATGACACTTGAACTTCCGCAAACAATACAACAACATATAATAAAGCCGAACAAAGTGCAGTTCAAGACTACATAATCGAGGATCCGAAATAAACGGTACACGGAAGTACAAACCAAGAGTACAATACACTAACAAGTCCACCAAATGACAACAATGTTCATTACTCAATAATGACTACTGAACCTACCACACTACTGAGTGCAACGAGGCCATTTTTCCTTCCTCACAGCATCCGGATCCTGCTCCATGGCAGCCTTGGCACGGCGCACACGCTCAAGCCTCTTCTCCCTCTCCCCCCTACGCTTAGCTGCATCCCTCATTCTTGCCTCTTCCTCATGCTGCTTTTGTGCTGCCTCTTCTTTGCGTCTCTTCTCCAAACGCTCCTTGTCCTTCGCAGCCCACTTTTTCATCCTCTCTACGTGCTCCTTGTCCTCCGGCTTCATCTCAGTGTCGATCCACTGCTCGAAGTCACATAGTGGTGGAGGCTCCTGCAAAATACGACTAAATCAATTAGGTAATAAAATATAAATGATTTTTCATTCATGTATAGAACAAGCCATCAGCTTCTCACCATCAGTCCAATACGGATCTGTTTAGGTGTAGGGTCAAAGGCATAATTCTCAC
Organism: Coix lacryma-jobi var. lacryma-jobi; assembly: GCA_009763385.1. Taxonomy (NCBI): domain Eukaryota; kingdom Viridiplantae; phylum Streptophyta; class Magnoliopsida; order Poales; family Poaceae; genus Coix; species Coix lacryma-jobi. The sequence goes on along the minus strand of CM019828.1, from coordinate 574,948 downwards.
ACATCCAATACCTCTGACCGTATGTGTGCTCCTCATCAGATATTGCGACCTTACAATCATCGCCGCAGTAGCACATGGGCACCGGAACACCGCTAGGCAATGGCAAACGGGCATAGGCATTGCCCGTGAGAGGCTGCCTACAATCTTCAACGCAATAACAAATGAACATAACACAAAATTACTTCATTAAACAGACAAATAATTAACAATGTACCGATCTTACCTTGCCTTACTAGCTTTGCCACGCCGCGGCATCCTAACAATAAAAAATATGTCAACGCTACACATACATTCATGATTAATTATAAATCTACATAATGACGTAACAAATATTACACAAAAAATTGTACACAAAATGAACAAAATATTAAGCAAAATAGATATAAAAAGTCTAATACATGAACAAATCCATCATTAATTAACAACTAACGTCACGACAGTATCAAAATAAATATTGTCTACAACCTTAACTTACAAAAATATGGTTCAATCCTACATTGCAAATATGGATAAAGAACAATAATATGGATCAAAATACCTCGTGTAGACAAGTTTGATTGAGGGAGGGAGATGAAGAGAGGAGGAATGAAATGAAATGAAATGGAATGGATTTGATTGAATTAGTTTGGGAGAAGAGAGGAATGAGGAGGAGCCTGCTGCTCGCGCGGCGGCCAGATCTAGATCGGCTTTGCCGCGCCACCCCGCCTGGCGCGGCAAATCCGTGACCGCGCCAGCCCGCCTGGCGCGGCAAACGCACTAGCCGCGCCAGCCCGCCTGGCGCGGCAAAGCGACGAGAGGGGCACCAGGGCTGCGTGGCCAGGCGGTGCCACGGTGGCGATTTGCCGCGCCGCCATGCATGGCGCGGCTAACGCTTTTGCCGCGCCATTGGGGACGGCGCAGCAAAAGGGTTAGTTTTGCAAAAAAAAATAGACAGTGTTATATATGAAATTTTTTATTTAATTGGGTTATTAATAAAAAAAAATTCTCCTGAGACACGTTGGGCGACATGGTCTGGTTTTTCCCCACAAGACCAACAAAGGCTCATTGCCCCATGCTACTAGCCTATATATTGGCTACTAAGAGCAACTCCAGCCCAACATGCAAATTGAGCCTCTTTTCTTCTCATTTACATGCTGGCTTGCAAAAACTAGAGACCCAAAATTGCATTCAACTCCAGCCCAACACCCCTACCCTATCCTTTCCCAAGTCACCCGCATCGACGCCGGCGCATCACCTGCACTGGCGCCGGCGCCCCTCCCTTGCGCCGCTTCCTCTTGCCGGCGGCCTCGGCGGTGGCGCCCGCTGGCCACCAGCTGTGCGCACACAACAGAGGAGAGAGGGAGGAGAGGGAGCCGAGATGCTAGAGCCGAAGGCCCGGATGGAGCACCGCGCAGGAGGTCCGCGAGTTGGGACTGCGCCGTGTTGGGGCCGACCGAGGGCTCGTCCGCCTCGACGGACCGGAGCTCGCCCAACGTCGGATCTCAGTAGAGGAGGATGGCCCGTGCGTAGATCTCGCTGCTAGGCTTCTTGACCAGCGTCGGAGAAGAAAGAATGGCGCCGGAGAGGAAGAAAAATGGCATCGGAGGAAAGAGAAATAGCAGGGGGGAGAAGATGCTCACACCGTCGTGGGGACGTCCTCGTCCTTCGCGTGCGCCCTGGCCGCCGCGGCGGCACCGTCCGGGGCCACGCTCTCGTTCCTCTCCACCGCGTCCTCCCTCGCGCAGCTCCGCAAGGCCAGCGGCGGCGGCTCCGCCGGGAACGGGCTCCGGGGGGAACTTGCGCTTCGTCGAGGTACCCGACGGCGCCCCGCGGCTGAGGAGACCATGCCGGTGCCGCGGAAGATGCAGTTGTTCATGGCGGTCGCGGAGGCCGGCGGGGTGAAGGCTGGGCTGGAGGCGGCGGGCGGCGCCAGGGTGAGCTACGTGGTGGGCGACGCGTTCGTGTGGCCGGCGGCGGACGCGGCCGCCGCTGCGGGGGCGCCGTGGGTGCCGGTGTGGACGGCCGCGTCGTGCGCGCTCCTGGCGCACCTCCGCACCGACGCTCTGGGGAAAGGGATAGGGGCCTCCTGTGGATGAAGGCCTAGAACCAAATTTTGAGATGTCTCCTAAAATAGGAGTCCAAATAGGAAGTGGGCTGGAGTTGATTTTTTGTATCAAGTCTCTAAATTTGGAATAAGGGCCTGTTTAGGAGGTGAGCTGGAGTTGCTCTAACCCTAGTTCCCAAATCTCAAACCTGCAGCAGCTGCCTTCCAGTTCTCACTTCCGTACACTAATTTTTTTGTTCTCGTCCAGCTCTAGTCTTTTATCCTCGCTCCCACACACCAACTTGACGACTCCCCGTTCACAGCCTCCAAGAACCTCTGCCTGATGCACCACCTCCATCGCTTCTTTGCTCTCCAGGCCCGAACATCACCGCTCCTAGCCCTGCGATGTCGAGTGCTACTGCCAGATGCTCCACTCGTGCCCCTACAAGTGGGCCTCGTCGCATTTTGGATCCTGCTAGTGCCCTCACACGTCTTTGATCCCGCCATATCACCTCTACTCTGCAAGCGTGTCGTCCCATGTGAAAGGTCTAAATTAGCTAGAGGGGTAGGGGTGAATAGCCTAATTAAAAATTTACAAAATCACTTAGGCAAAGTAATTAACAACATAAATAGTAAAGTTTTTTTTGCACTAGCTTAATGTTTATGTTACAAGCCAACTATCCAATAATTCTACTTAATATGACTAAGTAGCAAAAGGATAATCTAGCTACACAAGATGGATAGCTCTAGATAAATGGCACAATAAAGCGACATAAGGTGACTATCTCAATTGAAATATAAATGCAATAAGTAAATGAGCTAGATGAGAAAATATTTCATCGACCCTCAGGATCGCCTTTGAAGTGTCATCACCAAGAATGCCAAGAGAAGACCAATCACCAAGATAACCAAGAGACAATTGCCACAATAACAATCACAAGAGACACAGTGATTTATCCCGAGTTCACGTGCTCGCTGGCACGCTACCCCCGTTGTGTTAATCAACTCTTGCTGATTCAGTGGCTAATTGGCACCACGCGCAAGATCCACGAGTGCCTCGAGAATCTACCACAAGAGAAGTAGCTCAATGATACAAGCAATCCACTAGAGGTGCCTTTCGTCACTCTAGCGGAGATGAGGTGCCCCAAATAACCCCTCACAATCAATCGGTGGTGGTCAAGAACAATCACCAACTCTTGCTAACTCCACCAAACACCTCCAAGCCGTTTAGGCACTGGAAAATGTCAAAAGTAACAAGAAACTCAAAGTCGATGCGAAGAACTAGTGACAACATCCTCGTTGGACCGTTGGGATCTGGCCGCCGCCCCCGCTGGATCCGGTCACCCAACGCCAGATCCAACCTCCCATGTCGCTGTGATGTTCAATCCGGCTTCCCCCGTGGAGATAACACCAGATCCGGCCTCCCTGCCACCGTGACGTTAGATCTGGTCTCCCCCGTCGTCGTGACGTCAGATCTAGCCTCCCCATCGTTGAGTTGACGTAGACATCGAGGAGTAGCGCTATTGTAGGGAGCTGAGGCCAGTGGAGGAGCTATACCGTGTCCATGTTGCCTGCATCGCCTCAGCCATGCCCGTGCTGTTGGATCTGGGCTCTTCCTTGCCGAAGGGGAGGGAGGGGTGCCATGCTGGATCCAGGAGGGAGGGAGGGGCGTTGCGTTGGCCGGATCGCGGAAGGAGGGGTGCCACTGTCGGCTGGATTAGAGAGGGAATGAAGTGATGGAGGAGGGGTGGCGTCGTAGGGGTAGAGAGGAAGATAGGGAGGGACAACACGAGGGAAAGAGGGTGGAGAGGACCAGGTTGGGCTTAGAGGGTTTGTGTGTTTAGAGTTTCTGATTTTGTTTATATAATGGAGATGGTAGTGGACTGGTATGAGCTAGCAGGCTAGGGCTGATTTATCGAGACAGTTGCTTTAGAATGACCTCTTCAGTTGATGATTTACCGAGATGATTGCTTTAGGATGCCTGTGTCGGTTAAGAATTAACCGAGATGGTTGCTGGACTATCTTGCCCAGCCACCCAATAATGGAGGCAAGCAACCAACCCGCCCGCCTCTGAGGTCATTAGACAAACACCTTGGAAAAGATTTATTGTAGTAGTGTGATTGAGGCTTGCGACACTGTAATCTTGCCACAGACTCTCGCATGAGCTAAAATACTATTTTGGTCATTTGGTGCAGTTTAATATTTTTTGTGTGATTTATAATTTCTAAGCCTCTGAATTGATTTTATGGGTAGTTTGTAAAACCTCCCATGAAAGTACCTCATTTCCATCATTGGCGACACAGTAGCGGTTTCAAAAATTGTCTATAAAAACTAATTTTGTCCGTTTCAAATAAAATCATCTGTGTGGGTAGTACTGAGTTGGACAGTAGAGGTGGAAGAACATCAACTAGGGTGACAAAATAGTTTTGATAGCGGTGGTGAGGGCCTCGCCAAAGTCAAGGCGAGAGAATGTCTTGAAACACAAGGTTGATGTGTATCCTTGTAGTTCGTCCTTACGATGAGTGATTGATCAACAGGCTCACGGTTGGCGTGAGTGCAACATGTCTCTTGGTTGTGTTGGTGTGTAGGTATGGAGCTCTGAGGCAATGGTCGATGGTGAGGTGAAGGTCAAGTAGAGACGTGTCGTGCCGATGGACTGAGAGTGGCGAAAGGCGGACACAAGGCTTGGACTGAGGGACTAGGAAGCCGGAGGACCAGTTGCGGTAGCTGGCACTTGGCTAAAACAAGCAAGAGAGCATGAGAATGAAGACGACATCAATCGAGTCAAGACGGAAGGTGATGGCGTCATGGCACCTGGCGAAGGCCGAACACGAGTTTGCATGGGAGATGCAAATTCCACTGGTCGAGTCAGGGTGGAAGGCGAAAGCGTCGTGCTTGGCGGAGGCTGGACATGTGTCGACATCGGTGTCAGCAACGGGGTATGAGACCCATGCTTCGTCTTTGACGCAGGTTTGGTAGTTGAGCCTCAGAAAACTATCCGGCGGTTTCCATGTTTGGGCCGTAAAACTTGGGGTGTTCGATTTCTGAATTTGGGTCTCAAAACTCAGGATGGTGGGTTTGCCGGTTTGGGTCTCAAAATCCGGTGGAGGTTCCGATGCGGAACGATGACACGTGCTGACACCGCGAGGCTTGCATCGAGGTGAAGCTAGCGGTGAGAAGGCTCGTATGCGTCAGGATGACACGTGGAGGCATCGGGAGGCTTGCTTTGCGGCAAAGCGACCAATGAGGAAGACGCGTGACCATCGATGATAATCCTAACAGAGTTAGACTAGAATGCGCCTGACCTAGATAGTTTGCTCTATTTATCTAGGGGTAGAAGGGATATTGTGTAATAGGTTATAAATAAGAGATGACACCTCTCATCCCCCATTATCGCTGCAGCCATTTCATTTACGTACTCTACATTTCATCTTTTAGGGTTCCTCTCTCTAACTGTTGTAGTGATCTATAGAGACAATAATCTTTCCTCTGTGTATTTGGATTTCAGGAAGGGAGATCGTAATCTTCTTCTAGCCTCGTTGGCTTTTGCACTCAAATCTTTTGGATCACGTTTTGTTCTTCGCGTTCTTTGTTTTCCCCTCTTTGCTCTTTCGCGATTTCTTTTGATTTGAGGGTGGTTGTGATTCCGTTTGAACCATCTTGTGCTAGGACGCGAGAGGTATCTTTTCACTGAGGAATTTTCTTAGATTCCTCATGAGCACGTAGATTGGGCGGAAATCGTTTTCAGAGTTCAAACTTTCCCCTTTCATGTGTGATATGTGATTTCTCGAGATATAGTTGGGTTTGAGTCATGATTTCTTAGGAATAGCTCACCAATATGTTCAAAATCACCTAGGTGAAGTTTGGTGACAAGCCCTTTTGATTTGGTCGAGTCCGATCGAATTTGGGTTTGTCATGGGTTGTTTTTGTGCTATCTGTTCATCCACGGACAATCTGGGACTCCCACCGTGGACACTCCGGGGATCGGGTTTTGGTCAGGGCAGTCCAGCATAGTTTGACACTATTCTCGGTCAAGTGACCGGTGGACAGTCCGCCAGTGACTTGCGAATAGTCCGGGGCCACATCGAACGTGCTACAGGGTTAGTCTCGGACCCTACTGTCACACTGTTCATTTGAACGATGGATAGTTCGGGACCAGGCTGCGGACCGTCCAGGCCTAGAATAGAACTATTTCAGAACAATTTGTTTCAGAGGTTTTGCCTGCGGACAGTCCGACCCTAGGCACGGACAGTTCGACACTCAGCGACGGACAGTCTGAGGTCAGAACCCGAATAGTCCAGCCCTTGCTATTTCGCTGGCTTTGAATCTTCCGCTTTGCGCTTGTTCGTGGCGCTTCTCCGGCAGTCTCGTTGTACCTCTAGGACATCTCGTAAGGTATCTACCCACCGGTTGGGACGTGGACTAGCCTCGCTCGTGGTTTTGCTTTGGGGTTGACTTTCTGGAACAGTGGCCTAAATATTTCGAAAGAAATTACGGCTCTCATCCACTCCCTCTAATCGCCGTTTCCGGTCCTTCAATGCCAAAAGAAGAAGGCAGCCGAATTAGGGAAGGCACGGTGGTAGTAGGAAGCTTGAGAGACGGCAAAAGGAGTACAACTGTAGAAGAGTTTGTATGTCCCCTCTAAGTTTAAATCACTAAAATTAGTCCTTAAAATACCAAACACTCCACTAAATTTTAAACGTCATTGAAGTTTAGACGTCTTTAGTCATGATGGGGTAGCTAAAAATAACTAAATTATACATGAGATAACTACTTTAGTTGTTTTTAGTCACTATATATATCCAAACATGGGTCACTAAACTTTAGAAAATATTAAATTTTAGAGGTCACTAAACTTTTGAGGGGTAACGAAACAGGCTCTAAGGCCCTCTTTGAAATACAACATTTCCCCCCAATGTTCTTTTGTACTATTTTAAAGGGAGAATTAGGTGTATGGCCCGGAAAAAAAACTGCTCTCAGGTATATGACCATTTTTCTTTCGAATTTGGTTCTATGGCCTCAAAACAAAATTTATTTAGCTCTATGGCCTTCCGTTAGTTTTGGGCAGCTAACGGTGTTAAGTCGGAGATAAAAAGACTATTTTACCCCTAAAAAAATAAAATAATTCTCTATATATAGAAAAATTTGGTGAAAATTGAGCCAAACTATGTACCAAATTTTGTATATGCAGAGAAAATTGTTTTATTTTTTTGCTAGGGGTAAAATAGTCTTTTTATCTCCGACTTAACACCGTTAGCTGCCCAAAACTAACGGAAGGCCATAGAGCTAAATAAATTTTATTTTGAGGCCATAGAACCAAATTCGAAAGAAAAATGGCCATATACCTAAGATGAGTTTTTTGCAGGGCCATACACCTAATTCTCCCTATTTTAAACGGCCCTAAAACATGCCCCTCAGTTGTACGTAGCTATTTATAGTGAACATGTTTTAAAATATGGCTATGTTTTTCAAAGACTAAGAAAATCACAGTCAAACAAGACGGGAACGTGATTGTCTTGGGACAAAAACACATGATCACAATTCACAAGATCTTTGTTCAAGTCAATGTGGCACCACGCCTCGGTCCGACATCTCCAGAATGCAGCTACCACCGAGAATGACAAATTGCTAAGACGCGACTAGTTGTTGTGTAGTTTATTTTAAAGAAAATGCCCACGACTAGCCTTCACTTAAAATAAAACCTGCCAGTCAAGGCATCGAATCAAAGCGTGTGGTTTCAGGTTGGGCCGCCTGACAGTGAAAGATTAGGCGATTGAATTTCGTTTTGGTCGTCCCTTGACGGCGAATGGCAAAGCGGAGCAGGTGCCACCACCCCGGCCGCCCACGTAGGAGCTAGCACGACCTGCTTCAATTTGGATGGAACATATGAAGAACTAGGAGCAACTCCAACAGCTAGGTTTTTCTGGCTTTGGATGCTATTTTGATATTTGTATAGAAAAAACAAACTCCAACAGATGTCTATCTGATTTTATAAAATAAGAAGTTAGCCTTTCCTTATTTTAGGTGGCCATATATAGCCACCATAGACACTAGCTATCTGAAGTTGAAAAATAGCAAGACTGTTGGAAATCTTTTCTTTTTTTGAGGACCTTTCTATTTTACAAAAACTAGCTAAACCATGTAATATGGCCGTTCCAATGAAATTTCATCTGAGTTTCATCAGGATCATCCTTGGTGGAGTGCGGCGTGTGCGACGGCTGGGGGCCCAGCCCAGAGAGGGCCCAAACCCAAGTGCATGTAACCTAATCATAGCACTTAGAAAACAAAAGAAATTAGATATTTGTTTATTCAATAACAAAGATTGTATATATAAGTCTTTTTTAGCTCTGAGTAGTTTTTTGTTTAGTGGATCTCTCCAGTATAGTTCAATTATAAAAAAATGTCATACATAAATTTGTTTAGTCAAAAATAGTGTTACTGGAGTCACAAAAGGGTGATATACATATTTAATTCAATCCTAATTAGAAGATCTCGTTCAAATAGTGTTAAATAAAGAATATATTGTAGATTTTATTTCCCTTTATAAATGAAATTATGTATACATGTATATCTATAAAGTATGTATATAGTCTTAAGGGCAATAACAGTGAGTTTGCCCTAGGGTTCTCAAAAACGTGGGGCCGACACTGAGTTTCATTTGCATTAAATGTGTTATCACTAAATATTTTTATGACATGACAGTGTATTTAAGAAGAAGAGGAGAAATGAGTTTCATCTAAATGAAACTCTCTTGACACGAATCAACTCTCTATGAGTCATGAAATTAATGTCTATAAAAACTCTAGAAGGAAACTCTCACTCTCAACACAGAGTTTCATTCAAGTTTTATTTTATCTCATATGACATGACAGTCTTAAAAACAACACAATGAAACTCACCGTTGAAATTGACCTTGTGTTTTATTTTGGAATCATAACGATGTTGTACTACTACAACAGGCTCATCACAATTGACCTCATGTCATCATCACCGTCGATTTCACCCTCTCATTAGTAAAAGCCAGCCGTGGTTACCGCCATTGTTTCTGAACCAGTGGTAAAAAATAAATTAGTTTTATTTTTTTCTAAAAAATACAAGGGCAGTCGCCGCCCATGCAGGGGTGGTAAATGACCTCTAATTTAGCCTAGCAAATTTAAGGATCGGGCTCAATAAGGATCGGGCCGTAATACTATATGATTTTAAACTAAAATTGGAAAGAGCTAAGTTTGGATTTGCGAAGGGGACAAGGGCCATGATCATTACTACCCCATGCCAGATCCAGGAGGGGGCCACACGTCGTTGTGAGAGAGTGAGGGAGGTGGAAAGACTACAGGTAGGGCCTGTTTGGGAGAGCTATGCTCCCTGATTCTTCAGGCGTGCTCCCAGATTCTCTAGTGAGGTGATTCTGTGGCTGAAAGTAGATTTTTTTTTTTTCTTTTTACTAAACTCTCAAAATCAGGATAAAGAATCACTTCACACAATCAGGTGAAGCTACTTTTTACTTTTTTCAGCTCTCAGCCTCCTAGTTTATTTTAGAGAATCACTTTACAGAATCAGCAAAGAATCAATTCTCGCTGAAAAAATATGTTTGGCAGTCAGGGAGTGACTCCCATGAGAATCCGCTCTGTGGAGCTCTGCCAATGCCCCATAGAAAGCCATAGGTAACTCATTCCTATTCCTATGGAGGAGAGATGTGTAAAACAGAGAGAATAGGGGGATATGAATAAAAAAGTTGTCCACCAGAAGGCCTCACTTTGGCAAACAATGTATGCCACAATTGCAATAGAAAAGATCACCATAAGCTTTCTGCCACAATCCTCTATATTGTTATAGTACCAGAGAAACTCAGGATACATTGCTACCCAAGTGCCCCAATGTTAACCCCAACCATGGAATGAAACTATGTGAGTTTAGGTTATTAGGATAGATGTTCTATAACAGTAATGTCCTAACCCAAAGGAGAAGGGTACCTCAGAGGTGTACCTGCAAAAGAAAGGATTCAGGATCAATTGGCCCTTGGCTGGGGACAAGCCTATGGGAAAGCAAACATAAATGAAGAGGTTGGTGAAGATGAATATGAGCTAGAATATCAGGATATCTGAAAAATGATGGAGGATAACTTAAAAGAAGACACGTACCAATGGGAAAAAATCTAGTTCATTCATCAAAGACTGGATTTTGAAGGAGATATGGGAAATCAAGTAAATGATATATGAAAATGATGGGGGATAACTTAAAAGAAGACACATACCCACGGGAAAGAATCTAGTTCATCAAAGACTATGGATTTTGAACGAGACATGGGAAAACAAGTAAATAGAGATGCTCTAGAAACTCCTCAGACAATTGTAGTAAAACCCCCTTCTCACTACTCATCTCCAAATATTGACGATGGAACTAGGATAATTGAGCCCAAAGGTAAGGTGGAGGCTCCTAAGCTATGCTATTCACTGGTGTAGCACAAACAATCTCATTGACATTAAACAAAGAAGTAGAAGTGATGAAGGTCCCAATTTAGTTTTGTTAATTAAGTGACAACATTAGGTGGACTAATGTTTTTCATGTGAGATGATAGTGACCTAGTCCATAAGTCCTTCGAGCAAGTTTATAGTCCATAAGTTAGCCATAGGACGACAACAGGGGCAATGCAGGTCCAGTTTTCCACCATGAATATCGATTCAGGGCCTGTGATCAGGGCTAGAGATAGATTTTGGCCCTGGGGCTCGTGGGGGATCCAAAAACTAAAATGGCCAACACTCAAATAACGGCCACCAGTCTAGAAACCATGGCCTAGCTGAAAGGACTGTGACGCCTAAGAGGGGGCGGGGGTGAATTAGACATTTAAAACTTCTACTCTAAACTATGGCCTCTAATTTCCACCTAAGCAAAACCTATGCAAGAAAGTAAACTATCTAGTGTGCAACTAAGGTTTTGCTAATGTGTTTGCTATCTCTACCGCAAAAGAAGTTATGCAACCTAGTTTCCATCCTATCAACTAGCAAGAGAAAGCTAGGAAAGGTAAAGCACATAAACAAGGTAGGAAAGTAAATGCGGAAGCTAAAGAGTGTGATAGAGATGCAAACTCTCGTCGACGACTCCGGTATTTTTACCGAGGTATCGAGAAGCGCATAAGCTTCCCCCTAGTCCTCATTGGAGCCCCTCACAAGGAATCCCTCGCAAGGGCCAAGCTCCCGGTCGGATAACTCCGTGGATAGCTCCGGGCCTTCCCCACGCGCAAGTGGGTCTCCGTTAAGCCACTCGTGGCAAAGCCTCTCCCGGATGCTCTCCGTCGTCTTCACTATCAAGTTTCCGGCCGAAGCGCCGCGGGCCTTGTTCCCTTCGGTACACGGAGGCGGCCACACCAGAAACTCGGTTGGTGTGATCTCGCAAGACTACAAGCCCCGCCGATGTACAACCACGGTGTGCGCAAGCACCGGTAGACAAGAGGTTTTCAACCTCACTAAACACTAGGCCTAACACCTAGAGCAAGCGCAAAGCGGTGGTCTAACTAGCTTAAGCACTTCGCAAAGCACCTCTACTAATCACCTAGTATATCACTTAAGCAATTTGGTGGCTAGAGCAACTAAATGTTTGTCTATACACTTGGTACACTTCCTTGAGCTCCAACCCACTGTTTTTGGCCGGCCATGGGGGTATATATAGAGCCCCAACCAAATAGAGCCGTTTGGAGAAAGTCATGGGCTTCACAGCGGACCATCGGACGCGTCCGATGCTCCTTTAACGGCTAGATGCCAGCCTGGCACTGTGTTGCAACGGCTAGTTAGCGTCCGATGGTTGATCAACGGACGCGTTCGATGCCCACATAGCCTCTCTAGAACCTCTCTGCATGGTCATCGGACGCAGGGTCCTATAGCGTCCGATGTTAGCACCGGAGCGTCCGATGCTCGCTGTGCAGGTTTGCACAGTGTCACAGTCGCGTCCGATGCCTCGGTCTTCAGTGTCCGATGCCTCTGCTGGCGCTGACACGAGCTAGGGTTTTCCAACGGAGCGTCCGATGCTTGCGTGGGCAGCGTCCGATGTCGCTATCTTCTCGTTTCTTCGTGATTTCTCTTGCGCCGTCTTTGGTTCCATTCTTGTGCCTTGGACTTTGCTTGATCTTTAGGGTCTTCAACTGAGCTTCTAGAGTCTTGCTTGAGATGTTGATCATTGGATCACCACATCGCCTTAGTCCAAGTCACATTTGCACCCTATTGGACTACAAAACAAACACTTGCAAACTCATTAGTCCAATTTGGTTATGTTGTTCATCAAACACCAAAATCCAAAATTAAATGGTCTGAGGTCCATTTTCCTTACAATCTCCCTCTTTTTTGTGATTGATGACAACACACGACCAAAACAAGCAAATAACAGATACATACTTAAAATTGCAATCTACTTGCTAGGATGCAATGCAAGGGCAAGATCATATGATGTTTAAAAGATACCATATTGAAACACATTTATTCTAGCATCTTGCCCTTGCCATTGAGTTCCTTTTAGTGGCTTGATGGATTAGTTCTCCCTCTAACTCCATAAGTCACTTCCTCCCTTTGAGAACCATTCCCATAAAAAATACCCATAGAAGTTTTGAAAATTTGATTTTGGTTATTTTGTTTGTTTTAGTTTGGGCTCGGTTTTGGTCCCTACACATTCTCCCCCTTTGGAATCAAACACCGAAAAGGAAGACATTAAAGCTCAAGAGAGGAGACATTATATAAGCTAAAACTCCCCCTAAGTGTATGCATATATATGATGTAAGGCAAAAGTATATGCATAACAGACAATTAAGGCACAAGGAGTTAATCTATATAATGCATGGAGAAAGCATATAAGAGTATCAAATTGAAATCAACATAATGATATTGGTTAGGAATACCATATGTAGATATCAATTGGATTATCACCATACTTGATGCTTGTCTCCGAGAACTCCATTTTCCTTGCAATGAGACTACTACACACATGATAATCTTGAAAGTAGTGTTAGTCTCAAAGCTTCCAAATTGTAGAGTAAACTCCCCCTAGAAGTGTGCACACAATTTGAAATACTTGTAGGAGACATGCACATTGACTTGTAAGGTCAAACTACTACCACTTTCCATATGATATTACAAGAATGTAACATCAATTGAAGATGGTAATTGGGTAGTTTATCTATTATTTGGACTTTGGCACATATAAGATAAATACAAAGTAAGAGAAGCTATGTGTCGTGCTTCTAACCAATTAAAACCATTATCGGGGGACCACAAAAGAGGTACCCCCAATCAACGCAAAACAAATAAGTTAAACCTAGAGCACCAATTAATAAGAGACCTAACTAGTCTAACCCTCTAAAAAACCAACCCCTCGAGGCCTACAATGCCGGCCCACCGCCAGGAAGCCCGGGCCCGCTAAAGCCTTACCGACCGCCTCATGGTAGCCTACCTCTCGAGCCCCGGCACATAGGCCTCGAGCCCACTACAGCCGTACACCGTTCCTCGAGACCCCATGTGGGGACCTCGGGCCTCTCTAACACGGTAACCTATCCCTCGAGACATATCATACCTCCCTCGAGCAGCGCCAGACATTGGATACCAGCCCCATACTGCGCATTTAATGCGTCCACCTACTCCGGTCACATCCTCTGGTACACGACGTATGCCACAGTGAACCGGGGCTAGAGTCAAACCTCGTTTTCACCACAAGCATGGGCAAAAAGGCACAAGTACAGCACTATTAGGCCATACCCTGCACTGTAGCACACTCGAGCCACATCTCGAGACCTGGATTCCCGTTGTACGGCCGGGTTTTCCGGAACTTGCCCATACCCGCGGGAGCTCGAGCCCCCCGTAGGCGCCACCTTGAGGCCGGCCCTGCGCCCCTCGAGCCCTGACTGTTTTCATGCTATTGGAGGACAGGTTACCCCAAGACCCGGAGGGACCCTGCCACGTCCGTTACGTGCCGAATGGGCGCTGCACGGCGTCCACGTCGCCACGCCTCCATCCACGTCGCGCCTGGGATGGAAGCCACGCTTCAAGGACACCTCAACAGCAACCCCCACGCCGGCTCCAGTGACGTCGACAAGGCAGAATTCCAACCCTTCGCCGTATTGGGCGTTGTACATGTCACTCCTGTGTAACCCTGACCTCCTCTTGTTCTATAAAAGAGGACACCAGGGCCCTCCACTCCACGCACACGAGTCCACACGACACCACACGAGTCCACACGACACACACACGAGTCCAGACTCTCGTCCACGCTCGTTGAGCTTGTATTGCCCCTGTACAAGCACTTAGGTGCAAGTAATACAAGAACCTCCTCCCCCCGCTGGACGTAGGGCCTTCTTTGCCCGAACCAGGATAAACCCTTGTGTCATCTTGCATCACCATCCAGGAAGGGAGCACGCGATCATATTACTAGTTGGTGTCATACCCCCGGGGTCGAAACACCGACAGTTGGCGCGCCAGGTAGGGGCCTTCGCGTGTCGGAGTCGATTTCTCGTTGTTTTCTGGATGACTTTCTCCACTCCTTCGTTCTCTGCTGGTGCTGTCATCTGGTTCGGGAGCCTCGAGTTCCTGGCCACCGGCAGCGGCAACGAGCTGACCCTGCTCTCCACAGAGAGCCCGAGCGGAGGGTGTGTCATGCCACCCCGCGCGGGGGGCGTGGCGCGTCGCCCGCACCACCACGCGTCGCCACCCCGTGAGCGTCGTCGCGCCGTCGTCACCATCGTCGCGAGGCACAGGCGGTGCCCGCGGCGTACACCCACTTCCCCCGCGGCCGGCGTAGAGTCCCCGAGGAGAAACCTGCCCGGCGCGCGGCCGGAGACTTCTAGGGCGCGCGCGCACTCTCCCAGCGAGTTCGCGTTCGTCATGCGCACGGACCGGGAGCCTGGCCAGAGGCCCCCGAGCCGTGTTCCGTCGACACCACCTGGCTTCCTCCCGCACGGGTGTACCGCGCTCGACGCCAGCGGCCCCCGTTCGGCCTCAACAACTCCGCAGCTGTCTACGCCCACCACCTCGACGAGCGCCGTCAGGACCGGGCGGCGGCAGAGCGGGAGGAACGTCCGGGCGTGATCCTACGAGCCACCACCGACCTGGAGATCGTCTACCCCGCGCACGTCGACCGCGGTTCTCACGAGTCGTCGAGCCACCCCGGCGAGCCACCATCAACGAGAGGGTACCGCGTACGCGCACGACCAGCGCGGCACCAGCACACTCACGAGTCGCGAGCTACACCAGCGAGCCAGGGCATCAACACTCTGAGGAGTACGACTACCACGACCCTGACCTCTGGGATCCCACCAGGAGTGCTTCAGCTCGAGAGGTCATGGGCGATGCCGAGGACGACGACGATGACGACGCTAGGCCGGCGCTCAACCTCGAAGAGCCCAACGACGTGGCTGTGGCGGGCGGACCACACGTTCAGGGGAGGAACGAACCCGGGCACCGGATGCACCACCTCAGCACAACGACGACCGGGCGACGCAGCTCGCGCAGCTGCGGGAGGCGATCACCAAGGCTAAGGAGGACCGACAACGCCTGCTGCAGCTCGAGCAAACTCTTGTGCAGAACAAGCCCAGCCTCGAGGCACCGCGCTCGTGGCCGCGCTCGAGAGGTCCACCGGCAGATCCTCAAGGATGGGGCACCAGCACGCCCCGAGGTGCGCTTCCCGCGAGCCGGGCAGAACGTGGTGGCGGCCGCGATGCTGCTCGCGCCGCGATCTACCCGCCATCTCCAACCCTGACGCCAGGCGCATGCTCGGGGAAATGAAGAACCTCCTCGAGACAGCCGCTCTGCAGCAGGCCGAGAGCTCAGCCTCGCGCTGGCGCGGAGCGGCCTCGGGGAAGCCAGCAGACACACCCTGCAACGAGCGTGAGACGTCCGTCCACCAGCCGGACGCCTCTCGAGCCAGGCCAGTCCGGGAGCGGATCGTCGACAACCGGCCACCTCGAGACCCCAATGACGCCCGCAACAACATCAACCGCCGGCGCAAGGACAAAGGGGTCGAGGAGCGTGGCTATAATGCCCATCGAGGGGGGCGCTATGACAGTGACGAGGACCGGCAAGCCCTCGAGCCCCGGGCCCCAGGGTCTTCAGCCGGGCCATCCGCAGCTCAACCCTCCCCGACCGCTTTCGACCACCGACCAACATCGTGAAGTATGACGGGGAGGTCGAGCCCAAGCTATGGCTCTCCGACTTCCGCCTGGGCTGCCAACTGGGCGGGGCGAAGAGCGACGACTGCGTGATCATACACCAGCTCCCACTCTACCTCTCGGACACCGCCCGTCGGTGGCTCGAGGGGCTCCCGCCGGATCAGATCCACGACTGGGTCGACCTAGTCAGGGTCTTCGATGGGAATTTCAAGGGGACTTGCGTGCGCCCAGGCAACCCCTAGGATCTACGACGTTGCAGGCAGACAGCGGACGAGCCCCTCCGCGACTTCGCTCGGCGATTCTCGAAGCAGCGCCTCGAGCTCCCCACGTGCCTGATGAGGATGTCATCTCAGCGTTCCTCGTGGGCACGACATGCCAAGAGCTAGTCCACGAGCTAGGGCGCTACCGTCCCAGGACGGTCGAGGATCTAATGGATCGTGTCACCAGCTTTGCCTTAGGCGACGAGGCGGTGGGGGCCTTCTTTGGCCGCTCCACGGACAAAGGCAAGGCGGTGGCCACGCCGGAGGGCTCGAGCAAGGGCAACAATGACAAGAACCGCAACAACAACGACAAAAAGAAGAAGAACAAAGGCAAAGGTCAGAAGGCGAAGCGCGACGCCGATGACGACGACGATGAAGAAGTGCTCGTGGGCGCCCTCGAGCATGAGAAGCCTCGAGGCCCCCCTGACGGGGCTGTCTTCGACAAAATGCTCGAGGACCCCTGCCCTTATCACAAGGGTCCCACGAATCACAAGTTGGAGGACTGCCGAATGATGAAGGGCTTCTACTCCAAGCTCGGCGACAAGAAGGAAGACCGCCTAAGGGCAAGGACAACAATCGACACGATGACGGGGACGCGGACGGCAACTTCCCCCCGGTGCGCGACTGCTTCATGATCTACGGGGGCCCAACCGTCGGGCTCTCCGCTCGAGAGAGAAAGAAGGAGCGCCGGGAGGTCTTTGCACTCTGCCACGACGCCCCCCGATATCTTGACTGGCTGATGCGCCGATCACGTTCGACCGTGATGACCATCCGGACCATGTCGTAAATCCGGGGGCGTACCCCCTCGTCGTCGACCCCGTCATCTTCGACGTACGGTTCTCCAAGGTGTTGATGGATGGGGGCTCGAGCCTCAACATCATACCTCGAGACCCTCGACCTCCTGGGGATTTGAGGGACCAGCTCTGACCCAGCGTCGGGGGGTTCCACGGAGTCGTACCAGGGAAGAAGGCCCACCCCCTCGGCGCATCGACCTACCTGTTTGCTTTGGCACGCCGGCCAACTTCCGCCGGGAGACGCTCACCTTCGAGGTGGTTGGGTTCCAAGGGACCTACCACGCCATCATCGGCAGGCCTGGCTACGCCAAGTTCATGGCGGTCCCAACTACACATACTTGAAGCTCAAGATGCCGGGGCCGAAAGGAGTCATCACCGTCGACACCTCTACCTACACACGCGTACCACTGCGACGTGGAGTGCGTCAAGCGTGGGGAGGCCAACGTCCAAGTTGACTCGCTCGAGGCCCTGGCTGCCCTGGCCACCGAGGCCCCTGAAGCAAAGCGCCACGCCGACACCTTCGAGCCGGCAGAGCACACCAAGCAGATACCCGTCGACCCGACCTCGACCGACGGCAAGACGCTGGCCATCAGTGCCAGCCTCGAGCCTAAATAGGAAGCAGTGCTCATCGACTTTCTCCGCGCGAACATCGACATGTTTGCGTGGAGCCCCTCGGACATGCCAGACATACCGAGGGGAGTCGCCGAGCACGCCTTGGAGATCCAGGCCGGGTCCAGACCGGTGAAGCAACGCCTGCGCCGCTTCGACGAGAAGAAGCGTAGGATCATCGGCGAGGAGGTGCACAAGCTTTTGGCGGCTAGATTCATCAAGGAGGTATTTCACCCAGAGTGGCTAGCTAACCCTGTACTAGTTAGGAAAAAGAATGGAAAAATGCGGATGTGTGTAGACTACACTGGTTTGAATAAAGCATGTCCAAAAGTTCCATTTCCTTTACCCAGAATTGATCAGATTGTCAATTCCACTGCGGGGAGTGAAGTACTTTCATTTCTCGATGCGTATTCCGGCTACCACCAGATTAAGATGAAAGAATCCGACGAGCTCGCTACCTCTTTTATTACGCCTTTTGGTATGTATTGCTATGTTACAATGCCCTTCAGCCTTCGAAACGCCGGGGCAACATATCAGCGTTGTATGCAGCATGTCTTTGGCGAACACATAGGCAAAACCGTCGAGGCCTACGCCGATGACATCGTGGTTAAGACCAAGAAAGTCGGGGACCTCATTAGCGATCTCGACACCACGTTCGAGTGCCTCTGGGCCAAGAATGTGAACTCAACCCCGAAAATGTGTCTTTGGTGTGCCTCGAGGCATGCTACTTGGCTACATTGTCTCACAACGGGGGATCGAGGCCAACCCCGAAAATCTCAGCAGTCATGAGGATGGGCCAATTCGAGACCTCAAGGGCGTACAGAAAGTGACAGGCTGTCTAGCCGCTCTCAGCAGGTTCATCTCGAGGCTAGGGAAAAGGCGCTACCCCTCTACCGCCTGCTGAAGAACGGAACGCTTTGCGTGGACCGTCGAAGCCGAGGAGGCCCTAACCAAGTTGAAGGGGTTGCTGACTTCCGCGCCAATTCTCGTGCCACCATGACCAGCCTAGGGTGACGGTCCCCCCGAGCCTCTCCTCCTCTACGTGGCCGCAACCACCCAGGTGGTCAGCGCGGTCGTAGTCGTCGAGAGACACGAGGAGGGTCACGCGCTGCCAGTCCAACGACCGGTGTACTTCATCAGTGAGGTGCTCTCTGAGGCCAAGGTTCGGTACCCACACATCCAGAAGCTGCTCTACGGCATCATCATCACGAGGCGCAAGCTCCAGCATTATTTCCTCACTCATCCCGTGACGGTGGTATCGTCCTTCCCCCTCGGAGAGATCATCAACAACCGGGAGGCCACGGGCGCATCGCCAAGTGTCTGCGAGCTGATGGGAGGCCATCACCTACGCTCCACGAAAAGCCATCAAGTCGCAAGCGTTGGCGGACTTCGTTGCTGAGTGGACCGACACCCAGCTCCCGCTGGCACAAATCCAAGCCGAGCTCTGGACTATGTACTTCAATGGGTCCCTCATGAAGACAGGGGCAGGCGTAGGCCTGCTCTTCATCTCACCCCTCGAAGTCCACATGCGCTACCTCTGCGCTTGCACTTCCCACTCCAACAACGTCGCTGAGTACGAGGCCCTCGTCAACGGGCTGCATATCGCCCTCGAGCTTGGGGTCCGATGCCTCGACATTCGAGGGGACTCGCAGCTCGTCATCAACCAGGTCATGAAGACCTCGAGCTGCATCGATCCCAAGATGGAAGCATACTGCGGAGAAGTGCGCAAGCCAGAAGACAAGTTCTACAGCCTCGAGCTCAACCACATCGCTCGAAAGTACAACGAGGCCGCAGACGAGCTGGCTAAGTTAGCATCCACGCGCGGCACCGTCCCACCAGATGTCTTCTCGAGGGACATTTTCGAGCCATCCGTCAAATCGGCCCGGGGCTGGCCCCTCGATGCCACCCCTCGAGCCGGACACGGGGGCTCGACCTTCAACGCCACCCCTCGAGAACGACCCCTCGACATCCGCTGAGGCGATGCAGATCGACGCACCCGCCTCTTCTTCATCACGACCCCTCGACTGGCGGACGCCCTTCCTCGACTACCTGACGCAAGGCGTGCTACCAGAAGACAAGACGGAGGCCCACCGCATCGCTCGAAGGGCCAAGACCTACGTCATCTACGGCGATGAACGAGAGCTGTACCGTCGAAGCCCATCAGGAATCCTTCAGCGCTGCATCCCCCTCGAGGAAGGACGCAAGCTCCTCGATGACATGCACTCGGGGGCTTGCGGCCATCATGTAGCGCCAAGGACCTTGGTGGGGAACGCCTTCCGCCAAGGCTTCTACTGGCCAACCGCCATTGGAGACGCCAAGCGCCTGGTTCGAGCCTGCCAAGGGTGTCAGTTCTACGCCAAGCAAACGCACCAGCCCGCACACGCCCTGCAGATGATCCCCATCACTTGGCCGTTTGCCGTCTGGGGGCTCGACCTCGTGGTCCCCTCAAGATGACAAATGGAAAGTACACGCATGTGCTCGTGGCCGTCGACAAATTCACCAAGTGGATCGAGGCTAAGCCTATAGGCAACCCCACCTCCGAGAAGGACCGTCGAGTTCATCTCCGACATCATGTACCGGTTGGGGTGCCTAACGTCATCATCACCGACAATGGCACACAATTCGCGGGCAAAAAGTTCATCAACTTCTGCGACGACAACAACATCCGCATAAACTGGGCCTCGGTCGCATACCCTCAATGCAACGGGCAGGTCGAGCGCGCCAACGGCATGATACTCCACGGGCTGAAGCCGAGGCTGTTCAAGACCCTCAAGAATTTTGGAAAGAGGTGGGCTGCAGAGCTCCCCTCGGTGCTGTGGGGCCTCAGGACTACGCCGAGTCGAGCCACCGGGTTCACTCCGTTCTTCCTAACCTACGACCCGAGGCTGTCTTGCCTACGGACCTCGAGTACGGCTCCCCTCGACTTCAAGCCTACAACGAGCAAACCAATGACGAGAGGCTCACCAACGCCAAGGACCAGCTCGAGGAGGCTCGAGACGTGGCGCTCATCAACTCCGCACGCTACCAGCAAACACTTCGACGCTACCACGACAAGCACGTGCACAAAAGGGACCTGGCGGTGGGGGACCTCGTGCTTCGACGGCTGCAAGATAATCGAGGGCGCCACAAGCTCACCCCTCCATGGGAGGGCCCATACACCGTAGCTGAGATGCTCAAGCCAGGAACATACAAGCTCTACGACGGTCAAGGCAGGATCCTGGCGAATGCGTGGAACATATCTCAGCTACGTCGCTTCTACCCTTAAGGGCCTCGAGGCTTCGTACATTTTGTTGCTTTGTACAAACACGTCAAATATGAATGAACAAACTCGTGCACTGTCTTTCATTTTACTTAGCAACTTAAGGTAGCATCAACCCTGCGTTGCTCAGGGTCGAGCCTCCCTCGGGGGTTGACAGGGGGGAACCCCCCCAGACTCCGGAAAAAATGTGCTTTTCCTTTCAAAAATTCGACCCTTATCTCGATTCGTATCTCGAGCGTACTAGCAACGTCTAAGTCCGTAGATACCTCGAGCCTCCAAGAGGCGGGGGGCGTCGACGTAGACGGCCACCCACGCCCCCGGGCTACGGTACCCTACCTACGCCTCCCCTCGAGGAACTCGTGACGCGTATCGAAAGAACATAGACCAAGCCGATAGAAACTCGAGCTAGCGACAAAGAGAATTGGTCGAATAAATTTGAAAAGAAACAGCTTCTTAAACAAATAAGTCATACGCATATGTTGGCCTCGACGGGCCATAAGTCATGACATGAATTTTTACAAAGGCCTCGACGCCCAAATTTGGCACGCAGCCTCATTCCTCATCAGTCTGGAACTCCTCCTCAAGATCTTCTGCTGCGGGCTCAGCCTCGACTTCCGGGCCAGGAGGAGGGGAGCCATCTACACCACTGTCTGCAATGGGAGGCAGCACGTCCTCCTCGAAGACCTTTGCGAGCGCCGCCCCGGCCTCTCCCCCTTCTCCAGGATCTTGTCGACGCGGCGGTCGTTCCACTCTTCGTCCTTCCCCTCGATCTCGACGAAGCCCTTGGCGACGACGTTGACCGGGTAGCGGAAGCCGGAGCGGACGGCTGTGAGCGCCTGCTTTACGCCGTGGTGGAGAGCGCTCTTGACGCGGTCCCGCGCGGCCACGTTGAGGAAGCACAGGGCATCGACCAGGGCGTCGCCTTGAGCCACCGCGCCCTCTGCCGTGGCCACCAGGTCGGCACCCCACGTGGAGCAGAGCCTGTCGAGGGTGCCGCGCGCCCGCTCCGCCACCATGGTCTCACCCTGGAGTTGCTCCACGAGAGTCTGATTCGTCTCGCGGAGCTCCTCGGCGGTCTTCTCCAGATCTGTGCAACAAACAGAAAAGAGTAAGTCCGCGGCGTGGCAAGAATCTCGAAATCAAAGCAAGACAAAGCCTGAAGATTACGACAGTACCTTGGCAGCGCACGCCCAGAGCGTCAAAGTCGCTGGTAAGGACCCTGACGCGCTGCTCGAGTGTATGCTTTTGGGACAGCACGTCAAGTTTTTGGGCCCTTAAGCTCCTCGACCAGCTTGCCCGTCTGCGCAAGGCCCAGATCCTTCTTGATCACCTCCTGCCGAGCGGCCTCGAGCTTGAGCGACAGGACATTAGCTCTGTTGAGAGCCTGATCCATGTCGATCTCGAGGCCTTGGATCCTCGAGCGCGCGGCAGTTAAGGCCTCCTAGGCCTCCTTCCGCGCTGCCCTGAAGGACCAAATTGGCGACCAGAGGGGGGTGAATGGGAGCCTCAAATTTCTTCTCGAGAAATGATGGCCCTTGTCCCAGAAAATCACCCCAAAAGCGAAGACTCAAACAACCGGTGAGTTCACGACCTATGAATAGGTGGATACCCTAGGAGATGTCCTAGAGGTACAGCGGAACTACCGAAGAAACCCCAAAAACAAGCGCCAAAGCAACGGGGGCAAAACTGCACAAGCAAGCTCCTAGAACAATCGAACCTCCGATAACGGAACACCCCACTCCTATGGGAAAGAGGAAAGTGGTCAACCAAACTAATTAGGCCAACTAGTGGCAAAAGCACCTTGGAAAGATCCTTATCAAGTTAGAAAACTAACGCAACAGACGGATCTCAAATCGGAGCTCGAACGAAAAAGATACGGCCGCTAAAACAAACGAAACTCCGAAAGCGGAACACTTAACTCCTATGGAGAAGAAGGAAGTGTCCGACCAAAAATACTTTGACCAATGGTGGAAAAAGTACTTTGGAATGATCCTTAATAAGTTAGGAAACCAACGCAACAAACGGATCACAAATCGGAGCTCGTATGCAAAAGATACGGACGAAATCAGCAAAACTGTGCACTCGCGGACTGTCCGCTAGTGAACCGCGGACTGTCCGCTATTGAACCCCGGACAGTCCGGGAATGAGTCCCGGACAGTCCACCGTTCAAAAATGAAAATCGCGAACTCGCTGCCCTGAAACAGCCCCGACCACCGGACAGTCCGGGAATGCCCAGAAAGGCTAAAAACAGCCCGTATCAAACTCAAATTCGATTGGAACTCAACCAAATCGAACGGGGCTGCAACCAAACTTCTCCCAAGTGTTCTTCTACATGTTGGGAAGCTAATTCTAGGATATCATTGCTTCAATCCAACTAATCCATGAGAAATCCGAAGAACACTAAAAAAGGGAAGAGGGAAGAACAAAAACGATTTTGACCCGATCTACTTGTTCGTGAGGGAAGGGATGAATTCCTTCGGTGGAGATGTTCTCCTCACTTCAAATAACAAGTTGATTCAAACGGAATCGCAAAAGACGCAGCGTAGAGGGAGATCGGGAGAGGGGAAAATCATGGACAAAAGAAGAACACGAAGAACAAATTCAAAACGCGAATTCAACCACGAATTTGATCCTTGGATTCAGATGAATGGATGATTGATTAATCACTTGTGTCGGGCTACAAGCCAATCCTAGCAACACAAAGCTTGGATGGCAAAAAGCTCAAGCACAAGAGCCAACTCTCCCTAACCCTAGCCTTCTGTCACAGGAACAAAATGAGAGAGCGGTGGTGGCCTCCCTCTTAGCTTGGGTTGTTCATATGTGTTCTCATGCCCCGCGCGCAGCCAGGGTGGTGGCGGCCTTGCTCTTGGCCTCCTCGGCCTCCTTCCTCACCGCCTCCGCTGCAGATCGGGTGGTGGCGGCCTCGCTTCGGGCGTCGGCAGCCTCTTTCCTCGACGCCTCCACCGCGGACAGAGCGGTGGTGGCCTCCCTCTTAGCTTGGGAGGCCTCGTCTCGAGCCGCCTGGGTCTCCGCCTGAGCGTCGTTGAGCCGGCCCTCCATCTGCGCGTTCTGGCCCAGCTCAGCGCGGAGCTCCTGGAGCTCCCCCTCCGCCCTCATGAGGGCAGCCGCCACCCGCGCGGACTTGTCCGCCTCCTCCACGATGGCCCTCTCTGCCTGCGCCACGAGCTCGGTCACCTCCTTGAAGATCGACCGTGCCTCCCGCGGAACCCCCTGCTGAATCGACCGCTCAACGGGGATAACGGCGCCGGACGAGCCCTCCACCACGGGCTCGCAAGCGTCAGGGTATGGCCACACCGATCGACCGGTCTCGACGATGAGCAGGTCCTCCTCCTCCGACTCGAGCAGCACCAACTGCGGCCCACCAACCGGCGGCACTGGCTGCGGCTCTCTCCGCCCCTCACCGTCATCGTGCGGCCCCTCAGCCATCTCCTCCTACTGCTCCGTCCCCTCCCGAGGCGACGGTGCGGCATCGCGTAGAGGCGGGGGCTCGAGCGGTAGCGGATCGCTCGAGGGGTGGCTCATCTCCAAGCTCTTCTCTGCGCCGGCTGAGGGACCGGTCGTCCCCTCCGCCTCGTTCCCGGCCGGCCCCTCGAGCCTCTCCTCCCTCACTGGGTCTTCCGGCTTCATCCCCGGTCCTCTGCGTCCCCGGCCCCCGTGCCAGCGCCCCCTCCAGCGCTGAGCCCTTGACCGGGGACGGCTCCTTCTCCAGCTCGTCCAGGAGCCCCTCCACCGTCGGTATCTTCTCCACCGACCTCCTCCCTCCTTCTCCTTCTCCGCGGGCGCGCGAGGCTCCGTCGGTAGAGGATCCTGTCCAGTGGGCCGGCTCGCGTCGACTGGGTCTCGAGGGCCGCTGTCCCCTCAGCCCCAGACGCCGACGGAGCTGCGCCTGTCTCGGGCTCCCCCCGAGATGGTCGTCGTGACGGGGAGGAGTGGCCCTCTCGGTAGGCGCCACCGGAGGAGGAGGAGGAGGAGGAGGAGGGGTGGTGGTGGTGCTGCGATGGACGCAGTGGCGGCGGGCTTGGCGCCAGGAGCCGCGGTCCCTGCTGAAAAAGAGAACAACATCGTCAGAATCAGGAAAAAGCCTCACCCCCGTGACGACGGCGTCGGCCTCACCAAGATCCGCGGCGGCCATCTGACTTCCCCGAGCCATGGCTGCTCGAGCCTTCACCAGCCAAGCGGCCATTTCAGCGGAAGAAGGAGCCATACCTCGAGGTGCTTGGTCCTCAGCAGAGCTCGAGGTCTTGGCCCGCTTGGACACCGCGGGGTCCGCCTCCTGCCGGGAGCGCTTTTCCCTGAAAAACCAGAAACGACACACATCACCAAAGGTAAAAAGGTAAAGCTTCACTACCAACGGAATTGAGAAACGTTACTTACCCAAAGCGACGGCGGGACTTCTTCCCCGAGTCGCCGGACCCGCTCGGGGGCTTCGAGCCCGCCCCATGGCTCAAGCCATGCCCCGAGCCGTCTCCGTGTGGCTGAATGGGGGAAGGCTCCCGGTGCTTCCCGTGGCTCGACCCCGACGGGGAGCTCTCTTTCTGTCTCTTGTCCCGGGGGGACGACCGCGTCTCCTTCAAGCGGTCCTCTTGGCGCCTTTCCTTGCGCGGGCTCCGGACCTGCTCCGGCGCTCGTGCCGGCGGTCGCGCCCCCCCGCGTCTGCCTCCTTCTCCCGGCGACGGTGCGGCGATGGCTCCGGGATCGCTCGCGACTCCCGTCACGAGACGACCGGGAGCTCCCCCCTCGACGGTCATGGTGGCGGGGGTTCGACGCCCCCTCATGTTGCCCGCTCTTCCGCGGGCTCGATGTCGTCCTCGACGACTTGCGGCGGTCGGGCCCGGAGTCCCTCTCGGCGTGTTGACCGCTTCTCGAGGTCCGGCCCTTCTCGAGACCCCCGCCTGGGTCGACGCGGTCGTGGCCTCCTTCTGCGCCGTGGCGATGGCGCCCCGAGTTCGAGGCCTCTTCACGTCAGGGGGCACGTCCGGCACGGAGCTCGACGTGCCCTGAGCCTCCGACGAGGCGGGGCCTGGCGTGGCCTTCCGCTGCTGCGTCCCACGCGATCCCTTCGCGGGGGGATCTCCAGGATATTCTCCTGCACAGAAGAGCAGTCAGCCCGATGTCGACGACCCCCGCGCGCCTCAGACGCGCATCCATCCCTTCATCATCGCTCTCCTCCTCATCGTCATCCTCCTCCTCCGAGCTCGTGTAGTTGAGCTCGGGGGACTCCTCTCCAGGCTGCCGGTTACGACGAGCCTTCGCTAGCCTCTGATCCCGGTCCACCCGACGCAAGTTCTTCTCTTTCTCTTTCTTCTTCTTTGCATCCTTACTCTCCTTATCTTTCTGAGCAGAGAGGCGCCTCACCTGTCTTTCCGCGCGTGTCCTCCTTCACCGAGGGCCTCGACGCGTGATATGTGAACGCCCCCTGCAAAAAGAAACTTGATGAGAAAAACCACAAGGAGAGTAAACAAGGTTCGAAGAAAGAGAAAGGAGGGGAGGCTCGAAACAGCCTAGCTTGAGGAAGGCTTACCGGGTCGAGACACCCCGCGTCGGGTGCCATGGCGATCAGGTTGATCTCCTCAGGGCGGAATGGCCCGTGGATCGTGACCGTCCCCGGGAGGCACCCTCGTTCCGAGGCAGCCTCTCCTCGGCCATCCTCGACCTGTTCAGCGCCTCGAGCGGGGCATTTGGCCCCATCTCGTACATGAGAAGGGGGCGGTCCGCCAGAGGAAGGACCCTCCGCTGATGGAACGCCCAAATGACCGCCTGGACGGCCAGTCCCTTCTCCTCCACCAGCGACCACATCGTATTCATCAGCGGCATCAGGTGGCGCTGCCTGTCCGCCACAACGCCCCAATTCCACTTCTCAGGGCGCTTGGTGATGATCCTGCCGGTGTACTGCGGAAGGAGCCCATCCTCGTTCCGCAGGTAGAACCAGTGGTCATCCCACCCCGCCTGGTTGGAGGAAAGCTTGTAGTGGAGGTAGTGACGGGGGACGTTGGCCGACGAGGGACCGGTCCTCGCGGTGATGGTGAGGGAGCCCGCGCGCGCGAACCTCCTCCCGCTCGCTTCACGGCCTTATGAAAGAGCTCGCCCCGGAAGAGGTGGACGAACATCTCCCAATGAGGCTCGATCTTCAGGTATCCCTCGCACACCGCGGCGTAGATGGCGGCGTGCGAGATTGAGTTGGGGGAGAAGTGCTGCAATTCCACCTCGAAGTGGTGAGCCAGCCCCCGCATAAAGCGGCTCGGCGGAACGCCAAGCCCCATGCGGTGGTAGCGCGTGAAGCTCACCACATACCCCTCGGCGGGTGCGGCTCCTGGTGGTCCGCCGACGGAGAATCCACCACGCGGGCCCCTCCCGCGGGTTGGGGCGAAGAAGCCCCTGGTCCACCAGCGACTCCAGCTCAAGCTGCGACGTCTTCGTTGGGCACCAGTCTTCGGGCGGCAGCACCTGGGTCTGGGCGGCCATGGCGGCGACGGCGCGGATCTGAGCGGCGGACGGACGGCCGGGAAGATTACCAATCGCTAGCTTGGGGAGAAAGCGTGTGGGAGCTGCGGCGGCTGTGAAGGCAAAGACAAAGTAAAGAGTCCCTCACCCCTCACTCGATATTTATAAAAGAAAACCCCAACGGGCGGGTCTCCCACAGAGGAAGGTAACCGCACACATGCATTTAATGCGCCCACCTAACCACGTCTCGAGCCGGTTGACAGGTACACGCGGCAACTCCCCATTCGCTCCACTACCAGGCCCACCACGACCGCCGCTCCGACTTCATGTCCGTCGCCCTGGCGCCACGATCTCCACTCCCTGACAGTTTCCGCCTAAAAAGGCGCGCCCAACGGGCAGAAGGATTCCAAATGACGGAGGCTTCTTCAAGAAGGTAAAAACGGCCCCGGCCCTTCCAAGTCTCGAGGCAGCGAAGGCTGGCCCTCGAAGAGGGTTCGACAGCCGGCTTCGAGCACCCGAGTCAGGGACACCAAGGGGCGCCACTCGCAGATCGCAGCATCCTCGAGGCCCTCGCCCTCACTCACGTGTATCCAAGGCAGAGCGCACGACATGCAGTGAGATCCCCCGGAGGGAGGCATCGAGCCACCAGGTCCTATCGAATGGACCCGGCATTCCTGCAGACCGAGCGCCCATGCTTTATGAGATCGCCTCGGGCTTCAGTCGACCCTATCGAACGGGCACGAGGTCTCACTTGGATTCCCCATTACCAGCTCACCGGGAACCTCGATACTCGCCCCTCGTTGTAGTACGAGGCATCCCCCCTCGCATCCGATCGAAAGGACTCGCGGGATGACAAGCCAGGGCAACTGGCGTGCCGGACAGCTCGAAGAGCCGGCTGGTCGGTTCAGCCTGGCACCCCTCGACGAAAGAGGGTCGAAGAACTCGGGGGCTCGACACTCCCGAACCTAAAAAACGTAACTAACACTCACACTCGTGAAAAAGCCCACGAGGGAGTCCTAACCACTCCCCCGTGGCCTCGGGGGCTACACCCGCGGGTGGTCGCTCGCGACACCCACGGAATCAAAACAACCAAACCCTCGAGAACCAGTTAGCTAACCCTCGAGATCCCGGTAGGGAGCCTCCGCTCGAGTGCTAGCACTCGAACAAGGGCTCGGGGGCTACTGTCGGGGGACCACAAAAGGGTACCCCCAATCAACGCAAAACAAATAATTAAACCTAGAGCACCAATTAATAAGAGACCTAACTAGTCTAACCCTCTAAAAAACCAACCCCTCGAGGCCTAAAACGCCGGCCCACCACCAGGAAGCCCGGGCCCGCCAAAGCCTTACCGACCGCCTCATGGTAGCCTACCTCTCGAGCCCCGGCACATAGGCCTCGAGCCCACTACAGCCGTACACCGTTCCTCGAGACCCCACGTGGGACCTCTCCGTACTCTCTCTACACGTAACCTATCCCTCGACACATCATACCTCCCTCGAGCAGCGCCAGACATCGGATACCAGCCCCATACTGCGCATTTAATGCGTCCACCTACTCTGGTCACATCCTCTGGTACACGACGTATGCCACAGTGAACCGGGGCCAGAGTCAAACCTCGTTTTCACCACAAGCATGGGCAAAAAAAGGCACAAGTACAACACTGTTAGCCATACCCTGCACTGTAGCACATCGTAGACAGAGCCACATCTCGAGACCTGGATTCCCGCTGTACGGCCGGGTTTTCCGAAACTTGCCCATACCTGCGGGAGCTCGAGCCCCCCATAGCGCCACCTCGAGGATGGCCCTGCGCCCCTCGAGCCTGACTGCTTTCATGCTATTGGAGGACAGGTACCCCAAGACCCGGAGGGACCCTGCCACGTCCTGTACGTGCCGGAATGGGCGCTGCACGGTCTCCACGTCGCCACGCCTCCACGTCCGCACCCGGGATGGAAGCCACGCTTCAAGGACGCCTCAACAGCAAGCCCCACGTTGGCTCCAGTGACCTCGACAAGACAGAATTCCAACGCTTCGCCGTATTGGGCGTTGTACATGTCACTCCTGTGTAACCCTGGCCTCCTCTTGTTCTATAAAAGAGGACACCAGGGCCCTCCACGCACACGAGTCCACATGACACACACACGATTCCACACGACACACACACGAGTCCACACGACACACACACGAGTCCAGACTCTCGTCCACGCTCGTTGATCTTGTATTGCCCCTGTACAAGCACTTAGGTGCAAGTAATACAGAACCTCCTCCTCCCCCCGCTGGACGTAGGGCCTTCTTTGCCCGAACCAGGATAAACCCTTGTGTCATCTTGCATCACCATCCAGGAAGGGAGCACGCGATCATATTACTAGTTGGTGTCATACCCCCAGGGTCGAAACACCGACAACCATGTAGATTTGCTCTAAGAATGAGAGTGATACCGAGCAAAACTACCATATGATAAGCCTAATTTGCATGACAAAAGATATGAATATACCAATGCAAACATAGGCAATGAAAGGAACTAGATGCTAAAAGAAATTGCAAGAAATTAAACCAACTGAAAGTAATTGCAAGAATTTCAATCTAGTTACCTAACATGGGAGGGGGAACTTGGGTCCATAGTGCCCACTAAAATATATGGCAATGACATGATCCAATGTGATGCACCCCATGATATGCACCCAAAACTTTGCCAAGTCTCCAAATTCCCCGTCCAACGTGGCTACTCACTTCCCTTTCGGGACCCAAACCTTTTTGGTGCTCTTCATGGTTGAGATGATGTCCTTAGGCACCCAAATGCATTTGGCTCCATTGTTGGCTTGCTTGTTCACCTTGATGGCCACCACCTTGTCATTCTTCTTCTTTTTCAAAAGATAATGTGTGGTGACCTTCTTGTTCACCTTGTTGGTGTAGGTGTTGGAGAGCTTGCTTGTTTGCTTTTTGTTTTTCTCTTTCTTCTTTTCCCCCCATGCTTCACCTTGCACTCATAGGACTTGTGACCTTCCTTGTGGCAAAGGTAACAAACCATGGTTTGCTCCTCATCAAGCTTCTTCACTCCCTTGTTGGTGTTATCTTGATGAGTTCGGGTTTGCTTCGCCTTGCCTTTTGCTTGGGTCAAGTCCTTGGTGAGGCGAGCCACTTCTTGCTTTAGTAGTTCATTCTCCATTGCAACTTCTTGTGTACATGTTTCTACAATGACATTCTCAACACAAGCTTGTTTGCACATGGGTGAGTCTAAATCAAGTAAATCAATGCAAGAAGTAGAGGCATCCTTTTTAGGCATAATAAAGATTGATTTTCCAATTTTAGGTGCCTCGATGGGGTTTGCTCCGATGGTTTCAAGATTAGCAACTTTATTAGTTAGCTCATCACAATGTTTGCACATAATTTCCATTTTGGCAAGCAAACTTTTGTGAGCATCTTGTGCGCTAGCTAACTTTGCTTTTAGTTTTTCATTTTTCTTAGCAAGTTGCTCATCATTACTTGTGCTATCATATGTGCTTATACTAGCCTCAAGTTTCTCAATTTTATTAGATAGCTCAACATTTAAGTTTGAAAAAGTTTCATATTGATCTAGCATAGCATTGTATGCTTGTTGAGAACTATCTAATTTTCTTTTAAGATATTAATCTTCTTTTGTTGGCTAGTACAAGCTTTAGCATATTTAAGATTATCTTGCACAAGTTGATTGTAAGAAGGTAGCTCATCATCACTATCACTATCTCTATCACTATCACTAGAGATAGGGCTTGTGTTACCTCGTGCCATAAGGCACATACGTGAGGAGCTTGATGATGAGTGCTTGCAGCCATGCCTCTTGTGACGGGCCACATCATCACTTGATAAATCATCCCATGTCTTGATGGTGGTGAGAGCTTTGGCCTTGCATCCCTTCTTTTTCTTGTCATTGGGCTTTTGTTTTGGACAATCTTCCACAAAGTGCCCTTTCTTGCCACATCTATAGCAACCCTTTTTTCTTTGCTCTCTTCTTTGATTGGTGAAGAGGCAATCTTCTATTGTGATGGGCACACCCTTGACATTGAGCTTGCGGATCATCCTCTTCACTCCTTTCACGAGCTTGATTGTTTCTTCTTCATCTAAGGAGGAATCGGATGAGGTGGAGGCTTGATCATCATTACTTGATTCTTCATCATCATCCTCTTCTCATCTTCACTTGAGGAGCTTGAGCTTGTCTCAACTTGCTTCTTGCCCTTCGTCTTTTTGGGCTCATCACATGTGAGAGTAATGTCTTTGCTTGATGAAGTGGCTTCTTCTTGACCCATCTTGCGTGACATCTCAAATGCCCACCAATTTGCCAATGACAATGGCCAGGGTCATGGTGCTCAAGTCCTCCATGTTGTGGAGGATGGTGATGATGGTTGCATATTTGTTCTTTGGAAGCACGGAGATGATCTTCCTCACAATATCCGCATCACCTAGCTTTGTAATTCCTATAGAATGGAGCTCATTGATAATTAGATTCAAACGAGAATACATATCACGAAAAGCTCATTATCATTCATTTTAAAGGAATCATAGCTTGTTTTTGTTAGGTGATGTTTTTTCTCACGTACATTACTTATACCATCATGGAGCTCATGAAGCTTTAACCAAATTTCATGAGATGTTTGCAAAGTAAAAACTTGGTTAAGACATCCATGCTTATAGATTCAAACAAGCAATTTTTAGCTCTAGCATTAAGATGAATTTCTTTTTCATCACCCGCGGTAGGCTTCTCGGGATTCTTAATGGATTTGATCCCGTTGCGGGTGACTCTCCAAACATCTAGATCAACGGCTTCTAAAAAGCAAGCCATCCTAGCACTATAGTAAGGGAAGTTAGTACCGTCAAAGTGTGGAGGCCTAGAGGTATCCATCCCAACCTCTCTTAGGGGCGTCGGCTCGAAGGCAATTAAGCCAAGAGTCCACAAGAGAGCCAACCTCGCTCCGATACCAATTGAAAGGACCGTGACGCCTAAGAGGGGGGGTGAATTACACAATTTAAAACTTCTACTCTAAACTATGGCCTCTAATTTCCACCTAAGCAAAACCTATGCAAGAAAGTAAACTATCTAGTGTGCAACTAAGGTTTTGCTAAGTGTGTTTGCTATCTCTACCGCAAAAGGAGTTATGCAACCTAGTTTCCAATCCTATCAACTAGCAAGAGAAAGCTAGGAAAGGTAAAGCACATAAACAAGGTAGGAAAGTAAATGTGGAAGCTAAAGAGTGTGATAGAGATGCAAACTCTCGTCGACGACTCTGGTATTTTTACCGAGGTATCGAGAAGCGCGCAAGCTTCCCCCTAGTCCTCGTTGGAGCCCCTCACAAGGAAACCCAATTAGCCCAAGTCAATTCTGACATTCAGTCATGTACCTCTCGGTTATCAGGCTTGCCGAACATCATTGAGGCAACGTCCTCCAAACTGTCACTGGCGCTTGATGAGGACATCAAGCTCAATGCAAGACTTTCACAAGCACAAGGTACCGAAGAGGAGGACCAAAGAGCACTGGAGCATGCTAACCAGGTTAAAGCCGATGCTTTGGCGGCTATAACTCAATTCTTGAACAACTGAGATGATTGTGTAATGAACTTTTAATTTCGGCAATCTCGTGTTAGAACGACTCAAACACCCTCTTGTGATATATCTGTTCCTTTCATTCAATCGGTTACTTTTTCCGATGACATTGTGACTAACTGCCTTATAAATCTGTTTGGCAATCTGGCAAGTGTCCGCTCCGAATATCTAAGTCGGCAATTTTTCGAACCCGGGCGCCCTTGCTTCTGCCGAGCACGCAAGCGCGTCTAGATGGTTCGCATGGCCCGTTACTGTGGAGGCCCACCTTGGGAAGTGGAAAACCCCAGTTCGTCGGTTGATATTCGGCGTGCTACCCCGGCCCGCACACATCCGCCACGATGACTGTTCCGACTTTATAAACCGCCCCTGGAGGCCTGCCTTCTTCCCATCTTGCATCTGCGCCTCTAGTACTCTCGCGCCTCGGCTTCCTTGCTTACTCTACTCCAGAAAACCCTAATTCCCCAAGTGCAATGGCGAGCCGTGATGACCGCGGCAAGCGTCCGGCGACTGAGGAGGCCGAGGGGAGTCGCGCTCGGCGCCTCCGTCAGCGTGGGTAGGACTCCTCGCTCACGCCCTTTGTGGCAGTTTCTCGAAAACCCGCTCACATTCTGTTACCGCTCGCCGACAGGATCCCCGTCATCTCCTCCGCCGGCGGCGCATGCCCGGCCTTCTCCAGCAACGGGGAGGCCAGGGACTCCACCATCGGGTTCGTCGAGCTCTTCCGACGACCTCTCCTACCACTCCCATCCGTGGGAGGCGAACCCGAACCGGGATTCCGATGACGACCTCTACGACCACAACGACGCCTTGAACTTCATGGCGCTGCGGGATGAGTCCCGGGAGCTGGCCGCCGTCTCAAAGCAGTACGGGATCGATCAACTGGAGTGGGAGGACCAGCGCCGACAGTTCTGCGACGCAATCACGGGTATGAACACCCAATCCTAGATCGGCTCTTGGTCGTTTTTGTTGATCTTTTAACCGATTCATTCCAACTCGTCGTTCACAGCGCTGTCTGAAGAGCTGGCGCGCCTGAAGATAGCGGCGAACGCCGTCGCAGATCGGGTGAACACCCAGGGCGACACCGCCGAGGCGCGCCTGGCCAACGTGCACGGCCGCGTCGAGCAGGTCGCCCTGCAGGGTGTGCACCATGGCGTGGCGCTGGGGCTGTCGGCGCTGACGGTCCGCACGGAGGAGGACTTCTCCGTGGTGCCGGTTGGCTTCCCCGGCGGGGCATTTCCAGAAGATGTCGCACAGATCGACGATTTTCTGGAATCCTACGAGGATCACGCTCACGCCCTCACTACAGTCACCAACCCGCAGACAGTCATCAACAGGGTGCTCGGTAACTGATCTGCACCTTTTTGCACAGCCCCCACTATGAACAACGCTCTATTTTTCCATGCTCACGTGTACAATCTGTTTTCCCCTTCTGTGCTTGTCTAGTGCTCGATCTCTTCATTGAACCGATTGCACAACACCGCGTGCATTTGGTTTTGTTTTAGCGTTTTTCGCGCTAAAGGCGACACATGCCGTGTCGGCTGTTTTTGCTCTAAGGGCGATAGATCCTATTGACCATTTTTGTGCTAAGGGCGACACAACCTTGTATCGGCCGTCGGTGCCCGCTAGTCCTTGATTTCGTTATGCACCGACCTCCACGCTAGGATGAAATCTCTTTAGATAACGTCCATTAATTGCCCTAGCAAACTCTTTTCCTTGGAGGGTTTTCAGAATGTACGCATTACCCGGAGCACGTCTCAGAACTCGAAAAGGCCCTTCCCAGTTAGGGGACCATTTGCCGAATACCTTATCTTTGGTACCGATCGGCAAGACAATTTTCCAAACCAAGTCTCCTTCTTCGAATTCCTTTTCTCTCACTTTCGAATTGTAGTACTTGGCAACGCGTATTTTGTTCTTTTCAATATTTTCCAAGGCCTTGAGACGAATCAAATGCAAATCCTCTAGCTCATCCATCATCAAATCTTTATAATTCTCTTTGGCTAGATCGTTCTGCAATGTAACTCGTCTTGACTCCGATTGCAACTCCCATGGTAGCACTGCGTGATGCCCATAGACCAACTCGTATGGTGACGTCTGAGTCGACCCATGACAAGCCATTCGGTAAGCCCAAAAAGCTTCGTTGAGTACCAAGTGCCACCTTTTAGGTTTTTCTTCGATCCTCTTCTGAATAATCTTAATCATGATTTTGTTAGAAGCCTCTGCCTGCCCATTGGCCTGTGCATAATAAGGGGAGGAATTATAGAGCTTAATCCCCATCCCTTCGGCAAAGTCACAAAACTCCGCGGAAGTGAACTGAGTTCCCTGATCGGTAGTGATGGACTGAGGAATGCCGAATCGGTAAATGATATGCTCCCTGACGAAGGACACCATGTTCTCTGACGTCACCTTCTTCAATGGGATGGCTTCAACCCACTTAGTGAAATAATCCGTGGCTAACAGAACAAACTTATGTCCCTTGCTAGATGGAGGGTGGATTTGGCCGATCAAATCAATGCCCCATCCTCTGAAAGGTCAAGGCTTAATGATCGGATTCATGGCCGATGCTGGGGCCCTTTGCACATTGCCGAATCGCTGGCAATCCTGACAACCTCTGTAGTATTCAAAGCAATCTTCGAGCATAGTCGGCCAAAAATATCCAGTCCTCCTGATTATCCATCTCATACGGTGAGCCGACTGGTGTGCACCACATACGCCTTCGTGCACCTCATACATCAGTTTCCTAGCCCCGTCTTGGTTCAGGCACTTAAGCAAAACCCCATCTATGGATTTGTAGTACAATTGATTGTCCAAGAGCGTGAACTTAAGAGCCTTGTACCTGAGTTTTCGGGAGATTTTTCTGGATGGGTCCCTGAGGTAATCGGCAATGTTGTCTCTCCAGTCTTCAATTGCCTGATTATCACTTGGGACTGCTTGATCATCTTCTGGGGTTGTTTGCTCTTCCTCAAGTGCAAAAATGTTTTGATTCTCCCTATACCCGGATGCTGCCTGAGCCAACTGGTTTGCTTCTTCGTTTTGCCCCCTAGGAATATGTTGCAAGGTTGCTGATCGAAACTGTTTAAGGAGTTCTTGGCAACCTTCGAGATATTCCTGCAGCGTGTCGTTTCTGCACTCGTACTCACCTGTCAGCTGCCTGATCACCAACTCCGAGTCACCGAAGATCTCCACGGCATCTGCCTTGACGTCCACAAGCAACCGCAATCCTCGAAGCAGTGCCTCATACTCCGCTTGATTATTAGTCACCGGGTACTCGATCGGTATAGAGTATTTGAAAGGTGCCCCCTTGGGAGAAATCAACATGATCCCGACTCCACCGCCTTTGCTACACGATGATCCATCAAAAAACAATGCCCAGGGGGCAATGGTTACTATGTTAGCGTTAGGGTCACGATGGTGAGTGACGAAATCGGCCATAATCTGGCCTTTAACAGCTTTTGCCGATTCAAAACGCAAATCAAATTCAGAAAGAGCTAAGACCCATTTACCGATCCTTCCACTCAAAATCGGCATTGATAACATGTGCTTGATTACATCAAACTCTGATACTACCACGCATTCGGCATTCAATAGATAGTGCCGAAACTTGGTACAGGAATAGAAAACGCACAAGCACAACTTTTCCGTAGCCGAATACCTCGTTTCGGGGTCCAGTAGCTTTCGGCTAAGATAGGCTACGACTCTCTCTTTTCCTTCGAATTCTTGCATGAGGGCCGACCCTATTGTTAGGCTGTCGGCCGCCACGTACAACTTGAAAGGCTCGTCGAGTTGTGGAGGAACCAATACTGGTGGTGCCTTCATGTATTCTTTGATTTCATCGAAAGCCTTTTGTTGCACGTCACCCCACACGAACTCTTGATCTTTCTTGAGCTTTAACAGTGGAGAGAATGGTAGCACGCGCTCGGACAAATTGGATATGAACCTTATGACAAAGTTGATCTTGTCGAGCAGTGATTGTAGTTCTTTGAGATTGGTCAGCGGCACTACCTTGTTAATTGCTTCCATGCTCTTTTTGCCAACCTTGATGCCTCTTTTGTGGACCAAGAATCCCAGAAATTCACCGGCCGACACCCCAAATGCACACTTGGTTGGATTCATCTTTAAACCGTGTTTCCTCGTGCACTCCAGAGTCTTCCTTAAATCGGCTAAGTGTCTTTCTTTGCTTCCCGACTTGACCACCACATCATCAATGTAGATCTCTACGATTTTGCCGATCAACTCATGAAATATGTAATTCATGGCTCGCTGGTAAGTAGCACCGACATTTTTCAAACCAAAGGTCATGACAATCCATTCAAACAAACCTATATGGCCAGGGCACCTGAAGGCGGTCTTTGCCACATCTTCTGCATCCATGAAGATCTGGTTGTAACCCGCATTGCCGTCCATAAAGCTTATAATTTCAAACCCGGCCGAAGCATCTACTAGCAAATCGGCCACTGGCATTGGATAACCGTCCATAGGAGTGGCTTTATTGAGGTTCCTGAAGTCGATGCAGACTCTCATCTTCTCATTCTTCTTGTACACCGGGACTATATTGGAGATCCAGTCCGCATATCGACACGGCCGAATGAAATTAGCTTCTAGCAATCTTTCCACTTCCTTTTTTACGTCGGCCAATACCTCCTCCTTGTAGATCCTGCGCGGAGGTTGTTTATACGGGCGGTACCCGGGCTTGATCGGCAATTTATGCTCGACAATGGTCCGATCTAGTCCGGGCATCTCCGTGTAGTCCCAAGCGAAACAGTCTTTGAACTCTTTTAGAAGATCTACCAATTGCTCTCTGAATTCAGGGGCTAAACTGGAACTTACAAACATCGGCCTCTTCTTACTCGCGTCACCAACATCCACCTCCTCTAACTTGTCGGCCGACGTGAAACCACGTCCCAGTTTGCCCTCGCTGTTGTCGGTTGGGTTGTCCATCTAAAAGAAGCTTTGAGAGCCGATTGCTTGGATCGGCTGTTGATCCCTGCCGTAGACGTTGACAGGACCTTCTCCCCACACACGATCGGAGAAGCAATCTACTCCGTCAAATTCCCAGTAAGTAGGCTCAATGGTAGCAACACTCACCGAGTCGTCAGCTTGGACAATCTCGATGTCATCTCCAACCCACTGAATGAGTATTTGGTGCATGGTCGAAGGTATGCAGCAGTTGGCATGGATCCAATCCCTGCCCAAAAGCAGGCTGTATGCCCCCTTGCCGTCAATGACAAAGAAGGTCATGATGAGCGTCTTGGATCCAATCATCAGTTCCACGTGCACGGCACCCCGAGTGTCAGAGGGATTGCCGGCAAAGTCACGGAGTATCATGTCCGTTTTGAGCAGATCTTCATCGTTCATGCCCAGCTTTCTGAAGGTGGCGTAAGGCATGATGTTGATCGCTGCACCGCCATCGACAAACATCTTGGTCAGCGGCTTTCCGTTGACGTACCCCTTGACATACAATGGCTTTAAATGTCGATGCTTGGCTGGTTTGTCAAATGCTGCCTTCTGAGACAACACGAGCTGTGTCGCGAGCTCGTCGTGCTCGGCCTGGTCAGAATCCGAATACACCTCGTCCTGTGCCCCCCGGGCGGCAGGAGCCATGAACTCCAGGGGAATGAAGAAAGCCATGGCCACGTCAGCGCCCTCGTCGGCGTCATCTGGTTTTTCCTTCGGGCGCCACTCTTGCTTCTTCCCATTGGTAGCTGCTTCTTCCAACTCCCTATTTCGGAGGCGCTGCACTCTCCTTTTCTGGCTTTTTCTGAGCCCTGGTGGGCACCACTGCCCCTTTTGCCACCTATATGGGCGAGGTTGTGCCTCCTCGCCGTCGTCCTGGTGGTGCACCCACTCTCGATCGGCATATCTTTTGGCTTGCCGACCCGGGCTTTCCGTTTTTAGGCGCCGATCGTCCATCGGGATGCGTGCTCCCAATCTTTCATGGACGGGACGGCGGTTGACGCGATCCTGCCTATACCCCCTGTACTGATCGCTGCACTCAGGGCAGTTGTTGACGGCAGGCAATCTCAAGCCTTCGTTCCAGCAGTGGTGGAAGAACGAGCAACCCCAGTGAGCCTGCTCCTGCTCTTGGCGGCGTTCCTGCTCTCTGTGGTAGGCCTTCTCTTCCAGACGGTACCGGTACTCCTCTGTGTGACCGTCTTCGCGTTGATACTCCTCTGCGAGTTCCTGTTCTTCGCGTTGGAGATGCTTCCGTTCTTTCTCATCTTGCCGGTGCCACTTGTTGAGGAGATCCCTGTGGGTAGGCCTGCGCCTGGAAGATGTCTCCCCGTGCTCATATCGACCATTCGTGGTCCGGGCGCGCTGCTGGAATTCATCGCTGGTGATTTGCCGATCGGGGTCCACCGTGCCAGACTCGCGTGCTTTGTTGGAGGTGAGGACTTTGACCTTGCCCTTACCCCTGGGGTCCTCTGGAGCTACCATGCTCACTGAAAAGAACACGGCGTTCTGGGCGAAGGGGTTAGCA
Source organism: Coix lacryma-jobi var. lacryma-jobi (assembly GCA_009763385.1). NCBI lineage: Eukaryota > Viridiplantae > Streptophyta > Magnoliopsida > Poales > Poaceae > Coix > Coix lacryma-jobi. The sequence continues at coordinate 535,358 of CM019828.1, read as the reverse complement.
TCGATCTTCATCTTGCCATTGAACTTGATGTGGCAGTCCTGGATGGCTTTCTGGATCCTCGTCCTGAACACACGGCAATCATTAATAGAATGAGTGTTAGTGTTATGAAAACCGCAGTACTTCTTGTCCTTGACCCCTCCAGGACGCAGCATCGGGTGATCCGGGGGTAGCCTGATTCTTCCTTCGGCAACCAGGAACTCAAAGAGCTTGTCAGCTTTGGTGACGTCGAAGTCGTATGCCCCCTTCTGCTGGCGCAGCCATTGCTTGTTGGCTTGGGTCGGCTCCTTGTCCCAGTTGAGCTCTACAGCGGCCACCTCATCTTCAGCGTCGGTGTAGTCATCGGCTTCGTCCAGGAAAGCCTGATACATCTGCGCCGCGACATTGTCCTTCTGGAAACGCCCTTCCCTCCGGAAGCCTTGCGCTTGGATAGTCATCTCATTCAGCCGGCGGGAGAGATGACCCAAGTCTTCAAACTCTTGACCGAACAGCTTGTCCCTAATGCTCGGGAGCATGCCTGCCACGGCCAATGGTGGAAGCTGATCGTCCGGCAGGTGCATGCCGAAGCACTGGCTCTTGACTTCCCTGAACCTGCGCAGGTAGTCCTATGGTGTCTCATTTGGCTTCTGGCGTACGTACATGATGTCCACCAGTTTCTTCTCCTTGGTGCCCGTGTAGAAGTGTGTATGGAACTTTTGTTCCAAGTCTGCCCAAGAGAGAATAGAGCCCGGCGGTAGTGACGTGAACCACGCGAATGCCGGTCCAGTGAGTGACGACGGGAAGTACCGAACCCTGAAGGCATCTTCGGTATTGGCCTCCCCAAGCTGGAGCAGATAACGACTGACGTGCTCCACCGTGCTGGTGTCGTCTAAGCTGGAGAACTTGGACAGGTCCGTCGGCACTTTGACTCTGGGAGGTAGAGCCACACGGTGGAACCATTCGGGGAACGGAGACCTGTAAGCATAAGTGCCCTTAGGCTTCAGGCCGAAAGTGCGCTGCATCATATCCGCCATCCTCTCTAGCATGACATCGACATTAGAGTTGGCGGTTTTTTCGGCCGTCGGCTTCCCATATCCTGGATGTGGGGCGCCCTCTATGTTGTGAGGCTCAAGCATCTCATGGTACCCGCTTCCGTAGTAGTCCTTTATGAGCCTATAGGTTTGCGGGGAGATCTTGCGTGTTGACTCTGGCGGCTGACCCTTAGTGCCGAACGTGAGCTGACCCATGGTCGGCAACTGGCCCTCTGGCGTGTGCTTCTCTTGAATGGTCATCCCGCTTGACTGAGCCTTAGGCGGGGTCTCCTCACCAGCAGCTCCTGCCCCCTTGAGGTGATCTGGCAGGTTGAAAAGATGTGGTCCGGCTATAGGGCCAAACTCCGCCTTCATGAGTTCATTGGCCTTGGGGCCAAATTGGGCGATCATGATGGTGCGGAAAGTGTTGAGGAACGCCCCATGCATGCGACCAATGGCACCAGAGACAGCTTCGTTGATTATGTGAGACATTTTCAGCACTGCCTCCGCCTCCCCGGGATCATTCGGGTTGAGCTGGACGGGCTTCGGCAGATCGTGCAGACGACGAACCTTTGCGCTCTTGTTCTTGGAGAAGGCTTCTAGGCACTTGGCCTGGAATTCGGCACAAGCATCATCCACCTGCTCTTTGTACTCGTCGGGTAGTTCAGCGAGCTGCACCTGCACGAGCCCCGCCTTGTTGCTGGCCTCGGCTTCAGTGACTTCAACCATGGCTGCAGGAAAAAGAGTGTCCGACCGGGCGTGCCAAAAAGTGTGTTGGCACCAAAAGTGACGCACTGTGCCAATCACACAGCAAGCCGGAGAAGCTGGCTTCGAACGTGGCCCGGATGCTCAGAAGTCCGGAGCGTGCCAGTCAGTTTGCCCTGCAACTAACAAGGGAAAGAAACTGTTAAATACAAAGCTGGAACATGTCGGGTATGACCAGACAGTTCCAAAATATATGGCCCTGAAGCCACTTACGACGACATATAGCTATGAAAGCTATCTGCCAACAGGTTTAAAGATTATTCGGCAATATGAACAGAGTTACGTGAATAACAGGTTGCCGAACACGTTTGCATGAGAATTGTACTTGCATGGTATATTAACTATGAATTGAAGTTTAACCAATCTTGATTGTGCAACCGAGTTGGGGTCCATGGGGATTGAACATGCAAACCAAGCGTAACTAAACTACTCTAAAGCCTGCGCCTGCCGCACGACACCTAGCCTTGTCATAGATCAAACATACTTAACATGCATGAACCCTCACCACGTGGCAATCCAGATACGATCCAATCGGCTATTACAAACAGTAGATCTACTACATAAAAGACTTTACAATAATAAACGTGAAAGAATAGAGCAGATCTATAAAAGATAAAGCCGAACCGAACAGTATCTAGATTGGGCAAAAGTGTTACGATGAAATAAACATAATAAAGCATATAACACAAGGCAACTTGATGAATCTATCAGATTTGCCAAATCTAACAGAGCCGATAACTATTTTTACTCATGACTCAATCCGCCGCACGATACAAGGCATAAGCAAAAACTTCCCGTCATAAGCTTAAATCCGCCGCACGATACTAAGCTTAACGTACGAGACTACTTGCACCATATCTAAATCCGCTGCACGATACTAGACATGATAACAAGGTTGCCGGAACTTACGGAGGTCGACGGATCGATGGCCCCTCTCGAAGAACACGACGACACGATTTGGACTCGAAGACGGCACGGGGCCGGGTTGGTTGTATTGATTGTGAACGTCTTTACAATAGTCTCAGGGTTTATATTTATACCCTGGTGTTCTACGAGTCCTAGGAGGACACGATTACAACGACAAAACAGGAAACTTATCTAAAACACGATGCCTTTCATTCTAAGCCTCCCTTAATAATCGGCACGTGCTAACAATGACGAGATCTTCTGTTGCCGAATCTTCTGATATGCCGTATTTGTCGCAAACCGACTTAGCCTGAGGTAGCCGACCGCAGCGCCATATTGCCGAATCCACCCCCCGTTTCACCAGTCGCCTCCACAGCCTTACCGAATCGATTGGATTAGCCGACCGTGCTTGCTATCTACCGAATCCCTCAGGTGGTGATTTCTCCCGAACCTGCGCCGTGCTGGCCCACTTGTCATAGTGCGAAAATTCTGTGTTAACACTTACACTAGCCCAACTACAACCCTAAGTATATAAGCAAACTATCATCCCAATCCCCATTTTCCCATCTATCGAACTCCTGTATGCGCATAATAGTTACCGCCAACGTTCTTCTCGAATTTCAACCTACACTGGGGTGTTGTCTCAGGGCCATGGTGGCCGCATGGGTGCACAACTCGCCTTCATCCCGCCTCTAGATCCAACATTGCAAGCGCTCGCCACCGAGTGTCGTGACGACAACACTGTTGTAGGCGCATAGCTCCTTCCTTCGTTGACATTGTTCCCTATCTCCGGCTCCCTGCTCGGGTGCTTACGCCTAGCTCATTGTTGTCCTCCCCTCTCTCATCCCTATCTAGTTGGCTTGTTGCTCGGATAGAGTCGCACGATATGTGTCGAGTCGATGCCCCCTAACTCACCTGTTTTAGGGACCAGACAGACAAATTGAATCTTCACCATTAAAAATTAGCTCCCGTCACATCAAATATTTATAGCCTAATTAGAAGTGCTAAATATAAGCTGATTACAAAACTAATTGCATAAACAGTGGCTCATTCACAAGACGAATTTATTGAATCTAATTAGTCCATGGTGTAATGCTACAATAAACATACGCTAATCATAGAATAATTAGACCGAATAGATTCATCTCGCGAATACAACTATTTGTATAATTAGCTCACCTTTAGTCCTCCTAATCAGCATCTATACATTGGATGCGACTTGAACTAACCTTTAGCCCGAAGGATCCAACGCCACCTTATATATTATAAAGAATAAAGTAATACTTATTGATATCACAAATGTTGTAGTCAAATTGAAAATGTTGAGCTTTGGCCCGTTTATTTTTTATGGCTAAAATTTAGTCCTTGACCTATTGGATATTACCGTCCTTATTTAATCTATTAAAAATAAACTAATTACAAACTAATTTATCAGAGGCTAAATTGTGAGACGAATCTATTAATCCTGATTAGTCAATAATTTGATAATGTGATGCTATAGTAAATAATTTCTAATGATAGATTAATTTAATTTAGTAGATTTATCTTTTTAATTACTTTATGATGGTGTAATTAACGATCATAGAATATGACAGAGAAGCAATCTCGAGTTACCGGAGCAAAATCATAGAGTCACAATTGTTTTGTACTCGTGTCGACAAGCTAAAGGCATATCCTATCCCGACCATGAGATTTTTTTTCCAGTCACCTTTACCTTTCCATTTCCATGGAAAGCCGAAAGCCTCAGGGATGGATATCGCAGAACTTTGAGTTCAGTCCTAGTACTGGTTAGTTTCCGTACATTTTTTTATAACTATCATATCAAATATTTTGACACATATATAAAGTATTAAATATAGACTAAAAATTATTTAATTACATAGATTGTGATAATTTTATGAAATGTTTTTTAAGCTTAATTAGTCCATAATATGATAATATTGTACTATAGTAAAATGTGCTAATAACAGATTAATTAGTCTTAATAATTTTGTCTCACTGTTATAATTTATTTTTTATTAGTCTATTTTAATAGACTAAATTAATATTGCAACATCAACATCCGATGTAATAAAAAAACTTTTCACCCACTGACACCCCCTATTTATAGAGTTTCATGGCGCAGGAGCACACGGTGGTCACTTCTTTTCTTCGCCGTTCAGTGCATAATTTTAAACCTCCCGCTATAGCTACGCTATAGCCTTTTGATACATGGTGCCACTATTTATATTCATGTATAATTTAGCCGCTAAATACCGTTATAGCTTAGTTCGCTATTTAAAACATTACATCCGAAACGGTACTAGCTACTCCCTCCGTTCCAAAATAGATGTCATTCTCACTTTCCAAGGAGTCAACATTTTACATCTTTAACCAACTATATATTAAAGAATATTAATATTTATAATGCATAATTATAAATGTCACATATTTTCTACACACTTGGTCAAAGTTAAAAAAGATTAACCGGCACGCATCCCATAATGTCTTCTATTATGGGACAGAGGGAGTATGTGGCTAGCTGAGCTTGAGGACCCATATATTCCTCTATTTGCTCTCTCTCGTACTTTTTTTTCACATAAGTAATATTTAGCTAGCTATTAGGGACGGTGTCATGATTTCCTTTCCTCGTCGTCGTGTGCTGGATTGGATGTAAACTTTACGAGGAGAATGCTAAGCAGAGATCATAACTAGTGCATGAGTGTGATGCGAAGCTAGGACGATGAATCCGGAAACAAATCTGGTGAGGACTATCCACACAGAGCACTATAGGGATTGATTGCATGACAAGTGAACCGTAACTAAACACGGGAGGGGAAAGATCCACATTACAGCCGCACAATCCACACAGGATTTGTATAGGGACGGTCCCTACCCTATTTTTTCCGATGAATCCCCAAGTGTTGTTGTAAGGGCACCCGCAACGGCAAAAGTCAGCTGCTAGCTCTAAGCCAATCTCTCCAATAGTATTAGTTTTTAGCAATAGCTCATAATATAATAAGTCCCACATAACATTTTCACATCATCTCGAAACGTGTGTATAAGTGTAGCTCTTAATCAAGAGCTAGCTTTTCTCTTTCTTCTATTAAAATATAAAAAAATACTAAAAGCTACCTTACGAGCCGTCCACTGCGGTGGCCTAAGGTGGGGTGGGATGAGGATGACTCGTCCGATCCGCGGTTTTCGGTTTGCAAAACCGGGACGGGACGGGACATCCATGGTCCATCATCCCATCCGCCTCCTCGCTAGGGTAGGTAGGTGGGGGAGACGGGAGGAGAGGAAGCTGTTGACAAGTTCAGCAGAGGAACCTGCCGAGCGCGAGGCCGACGCCGACGCAGACGGCAAGCGCGACCCACCACGCGGCCACCCCGCCGGCGCCGTGGTCCGGGTCCGGGTCCGCAGCTCGTCCTCGTCCTCGGAGCAGGGAGTTCTCGGCCTCCAACATCATGACCCAGCGGCGGTGCGCGGACAGCGCGACGGAGTCCCGCACGAGCAGGGCCGCGAGGTCGACGTTGGTGGCGCCCGCGGCCGCCAGCTTGTCCTCCGCCTCTCTCGCGCGCGACTGCGACAGGCGCAGCGCCCGCAGCAGGCTGTCGTCGGCGGCGGCGGTCTCCAGCTCCAGCCTTTTTTTTTTTGAAAAGAAAGAAAGAAATAATGAATGAACGAATGAATTCGATCAAATCAAACACCGAAACCGAGATCGAAACAGAAAGGATTGAGGTTGAGCAATGCAATCCCGGCCGACGGGAACGGGATGGGATGCCAGCGTGTGTTACCTACCTAAACCTACCTGTGAAGAGTGGGCACGGGACCGACGAAGAGCTTGGCGGGTGGGGGCAGGTCGCAGTTCTGGATTAGATGCAGATCGGGCCGGTGCCGCTGCTGCTTGTGCGGCCGCTCGGCGGCGGCCATCAGCGTCATCATCTCCCGCTCCAAGTCGTCGTAGTGGCGCTCCAACTCCCACTCCAGCCCACCCTTGTTCTTCCTCCTCTCGTCCGCCGCTGGATCCGCCTCCATTGGCCGCCGTTTAGCTAGAGTGGTTGTTGTGGCGTGTTGTGAGGGGTTTGGTTTGGTTGCTTTGGAGCCTGGAGGCGAGAGGAGAGCGGGGGCGGTTGCTTTGCTTGCTTCAGTCGTGGTCGTGGTCGTGGTCGTGGCGCACGGAACGGAAGGAAGGAAAGGAAAGGAAGCAAGCAAAAGCAACTGAATGAAACCGCGGGCGGGCGCAGAGGAGGGGAGGGAGGATCCAATCCATCCTTGTTGCTTGCCCGACCCGCTGCCGCTGGGTCGGTCTATTATGTCTAGACTCTCCTCTGGAGTCTGGACAGGGCCGGGCCGGCGGGCCGGACGTCCGTCACCCACTGATCAATCCGTGCGAGTGTTTGCTCGTATCCTAGCTAGGCCTCCTGCAGCTTTGCTTGGCTTGGCGACGAGCCCCTGTCCCTGCGTCCGTGCGAGTGTTTGTTTGGAGTATACTTTCCAACACGAATCTATCAGTCCATGATTTGACAAATAGTAAATTTATATTAATAACAGATTAATTAGACTTAATAGCTTCGTCTCGTTAAGTAGTACTGTACGACAGTGTAATTAGTTTTATAATTAATCTATTTTTAATAAACTAAATTAGTGCTGCAATATCTGGCGTGACATCTCAAATTTTTTTCACCTTGCATCTAAAGAAACAAGACATAGATAAATTAATTAGATTAGATACTTGAACCTTGAATGCAGCCAAGGAACCTCGGATAACCGAGTTACTGTAAAATTTTGTCAACTGCACAGTAACCTTCCTCATGCGTCTATGTGTTTTACTAGGACAAGATAGACAACAAACAGGAGTACTGAAAATACAACAGACAATTTGGAACTATGTATCATTAACCTGTGGACACATACAAACAAAAACTACAGTCAAGAACGTCACCTGTTTCATGATAGGTCCTGTTCGTTTGAACTACTTTTACCTTGTTTTAGTTCTCTCTCACATAATGTTATTGAATTAGTCGAAATCGGACGAAAAGATACCGGTCGAATGGCTTACTAGTGAGCTAACAGAGACCTCACTACATCGAGTATGTGGACAACTTACAGGGTTTAAAATTGATGACTCCATTAATCCTTGGCATACTCTCTCTGTCCCTGAAAGAATCAATTCCTAGCAATTTTAGGATAGATTAGTGAACAAGAGAAAAGACTATAATGCCCCTTGTTAAGCTGCTAGACCATAACACCTTTTGAATTACCGAGACTCTTTAACTCAGCACTGTTTTTAAAGTATTAAATGTTGGTATCACCGTACAGAGCTCTCCATTGGTCTAACAGTCAAAGCGGCTTGCAGATTGGAGAATTTGGAGGACAGGTTACATGAAAGAGGGAGGCGGGGTGAGGCTGTAATTAAATGTAATCAGGATTCGAGGAGGAATAAAATTGGTTAACAGACCTTTTAACTCTAGAGATTGATTCTTTTGGAGACAAATTTTTAGTCTAGAAATTGATTCTTTCAGGGACGGAGGGAGTACAAAATAGTGTCTCATTATGGTATATTCCTGCTACGTACGTACAATAAATTGTCAAGCTCTATCTAACAAATCAATATTATAGGTAACGGTTGATAACCAAAAGTGGTTAGAGCATGAAAAGGATTTCGTAACAATGTCCCCTAACGTTGAAACGATCAAAAGGGACATTTGGACCATTACATTTTTAGAGCTTGATACGTGAAAAAAGGACCGGTGCACAACTAACAAAACTGCTATGGTCGATTTTCCAACCAGCGCTAGTTTTCCTTCCCTGGCTACTGGGCCCTGACAAAACCGTCCTGATACTGGTTTGAGACCAAGTTGTTCAAGAGGGTTCCTACTATGCATCATGACGCTAATCTTGAGAAACCTGTGTTGATCCTATGCCTGTTTTTCATAGTAGCTCAATAGTAGTATCATTAGCTCCTGAGACCACATATTTTCTCTATGTCATGCCGACAAATCTATAACTCTAATAAAGCTAATACTCACTAAATATTTCTCTCTTCATGTAAGGTGTCTACATCATTCCCCACTAAGTGATCTCACTAAATATTCCATCTATTCATGCAAGTTGTCCACATCATTCTTCACTAAGTTCATGTCATCGTGTTCTATTTCTCCATGCAAAGTGACTATATCATTTTTCATTAAGTCCATGTCATCTCTTATTAACAAAAAAAAAATCCATGACATCTTTATCATGTAAAATACTTTAAATTTTTAATCTATATATTAACATACAAGTCATCTGCATATATTATTGTTTCGTCATATGCTCTTCTATAAAGTAATCAAATATTTTATTGTTTTTCTTTGACTAGGTTAGCGATTTTTACTAGATCTGATACAATAGATAACATACAAGTCAAATTATATATATATATATACATACAATATACAAAATATCATATAATAATATTATGTATATAATATATTTTTAAAGAAAATCCCGTGGCAACGCGCGGGGTTTACTTCTGGTTACCCTAAAGAGCAAGTAGGTCCTTCTACACAGGCGTTATGAGGAATAATGTTGTAGTTATTCATCCTACATACACTAACTCCATTATAAGGGTCCCTTCGTGTAAGGTGTCCACATCATTCCCCACTAAGTGATCCCACTAAATATTTCATCTCTTCATGCAAGTTGTCCATATCATTCTCCACTAAGTTCATGTCACCACGTTCCATTTCTTCGTACAAAGTGACTACATCATTCTCCATTAAGTTTCTCTCATTTTCTTTCGGTTACGCAGGTAAGGAAATTACCGAACAGAACGGAAGAAAGGGAAACCGCTAGGAAGGAAAGGAAACCATATCGCCATGCGTTTCCATATCTCCCGGCTGAGTTTCTCTCACCTTCTTTCGGTTACGCAGGTAAGGAAATTACCAAACAGAACGGAAGAAAGGGAAACCGCTAGGAAGGAAAGGAAACCATATCGCCCTGCGTCTCCATATCTGTCGGCTGAGTTTCTCTCATCTTCTTTCGGTTATTATTTCTGGTATGCTAATCACGCAACCGTGATCACCGCATGCCCAACATGTTTTCTTCTATATACGACGTGCAACCACGCCACTGCCGTAGGCTTCGCCTGTCCGGCGGTCCCTACAGGCTGGCTGCGTATCGGTTGGACGCCACCGCCGTGGGTCATGCACTCATGCGCGAGTGGCACCACGTCAAGCAGCAGCAGGTACTAGACCTGGCTGTCTGGTTCGCCGCTGTAGCCACGGGTGGTTAGCGAGTACAGTACACCACCACAGGCTCCGCAGCGCCCCTCGGTCGGCCGCATGCTGGGCGCCGCTGGCCGTGGGTCGTGCGCGAGCGGTGAAACTTCGAGCAGAGGACAACGCGGATCGCGCGCGAGCTCCGCCGTGCCCCAAGGCAGTCGCGTGCTGGTTCCCCGACGCCGCCGTGAGATCCACCGGTGAATACATTGAGAAAAAAAGTGAGATAAAAAATAAAATAGAAATATATATTCCATCTGACATGTGGGTCAGTGTACCATGTCAACATCCGGAGTGGGTTTGGACCTGAACGATACCAAAGACATGTTTATAGACCAAGAAATAGTATTTTAAGAGTAGAGAGACCTATATGACATCATATGCCAAGTTGAAAGAGCTGTCATAATTTTTTCTCCTGAAAAACAAGAAGAATGTGCTATCTTTTCTATTTTCTCTGCAACTAAAATAACATGTGTGATTCCGTCAATACAAGATTGCAAACCCGCTCCATGTAATCTCTATCTCTACAACTAAAATATTTGGAGTGAAGTCGTCGACCCGGCGTGCGAAGACTCGCACGCTGACACGTCCACCCGGCGCTTCGCTCGCCATCGCCCGTGTGTGGTGGACCCGGCTCCAATCAATCGCGTGCAATCAAGCCCCCTCGGTCTCCTCCGTTTCATCAGAGGGCTCCCGCTTGTGCCTCTGCCTTATCTCTCACCTTCACCGCGCTCGCCCACCAATCTCTCCTCTCCCTCCAAGCCCTCGCGCCGCCGCATGGACCCGCGTGGAGGTCGCTGCCGCATGGACCCATGTGGAGGTCGCCACCGACGACCAATAAATGTTACTTTAACATCGATATTTAATTTTACAGTATTATTATCTTAATTGTGTGATCGGTATATTTTTAGTATAAAAGTTTAGCTGTCCCGTAGCAACGCACGAGCACAAACCTAGTTAAGTCAGACATACCGATCTTGCCAGAAGTAAAAGAGATTCTCACCGAGCTGAAGCTTCAACGGCTAGGAGAATTAAAGAGAATCTCGGTGTGGATATTATGAACAATATATCTACTCTACTAAAGCATCATCTTATTCTTTTCTTAGTCTAAGTTTACCAAAAAAAACTCCCCGATGAGATGTCCCCTCTCCACGCACCCCACATAATGTATCCAGAAAAATAACTTCATAAAAATCAACCATCCAAATTGCTTCTCAATCTTCTATCTTCTTACTCACTCAGATCTAACGATCACCATCATATGTATGGTATTTCTCCCCCTCTACCATACCGCCCGCGCCCCACAGTCCCGCACCCTCAAAGCCACGGTTCTGGATTTATTTATTTTTATTCTATCATTTCATATCTTATTCAAGACACTACGCGAAAGATAAAAAATACACTATGCGACTTCCACTACCGCCTCCTGTGGCTCGCGACACGGCTAGGGTTTCAGCCGCCCCGCTGTCTCCGCCATGAATCGTCAGGCTAACATGACGCCAGCGATCTCTCCCACATAGATCATCAGGAAAGGCCACCACGAGCGTCGGTCGCTAGGCGAGGGCGACGGGTGCCAGCAGGGCAGTCCAGGCGAGAACACTGGCCAAGGATGCTAGGCCGCCGACCGCTGGCCACCAGCACGACAGTCTAGACCACCTCTGCGCATCCGCGGCGGGCAGGGCCACCGTCTCAACCGAGCGCCAAGATGGGTCCGGATCGAATGGGAAGGGCAAGGCCGAGGCGTCGGGGTGGCCGTGTGGGGCCTAAGGTTTTGGGATTCAATATATTAAAAATTCGGATAGGACTGAATTGGATGAATTTCGGGTTTTGACCGAATTTCGGTTTGGGAACCAGCTAATTTATTCAGCCAAAAATTCATGTTTAATCAAAATTTGATCGAGTTTTCTAAAAAAAAAATAAATTTGATCAAAATTTGAACTGGCCAATTTTTTTTGGCCGGTTTGTGTTTGTCTCGGACCCAACCAAAATTTGGTTGATTCAGGCCGAATCCAAGATCCTTGGCCCACCTACGGTCGGGGGGGGGGGGGGGGGGGGGGGGGGCAGGTATCGTCGACACCATGGTCATCGAGATGCAAGCTAGCCTCGCCTCCGATAAGGACACAAGATCATGTTCAACATAAGGCATGTGCTACCGCCACTTCACTTGCAGATCAGTTGAGCCCCTCATCCATCAAGCCAATGGCCTGTAGCTGTTCGCTCAGGTAGAGACAAGCAAGATGGGTGCTGCGGCGCAGGCGTTCCCCACGGCGAAGGCCGCTACAACCAAGCGACGAAGTAGTCGGGGAGCTCCATTCTTCCCTTCCCCCGAGCAGCACTATTATTAGCACCGCTCCGTCAAGTGTAGCAGCAGCACGAACTAGCCATCTCCGTCGCTACATCCAGCCTGGTCCGGTGATCACTGGAAGATCCGGTAGAAACCAATGGATATGAAACCACCTCCTTTCGCTGTTAAGCATCACACCTGCTGACCGCTCTTTTGTCCTGGATGTGCACCGCCATCTGCTCGATGAAATGCCACTTCGCCTCAAACATGCTTCTTCCTTAAACAGCAAATCTCATTTCACCTTTTTTATATAATGGGACGAATTAGTCGGAACCTTCGATGACTAATGAAACATCCATTGATAACTTTTTAAGTTTTCCAGTTTGTCAAAGCATCCAAATAGAGTAATTGTCTTTAAAATATGAAACATTTTATTTTGCTAAGCTGGTTCAATTATAAAAGGCTCTAGAGTTCCAGGTTGCAGAGATCAAATGCTCTTTAAATGTATGGAATCTTGAGTTCTAATAAATATAAAATATATATTTTTCTAGGAAAGGATTTATGTTTTATTTCAGTTTTAGCTACTCATCTTGTCTTTCATGTTGATCTGATGTATGCAAGAATTGATTCTATGTTTACATCATCAAGAGAAAATGGATCATATTGTGGCACTTTCATTTCACCCAGCTTAGATTGACTTTGATTTCAGAAACATCTCTTTTGCCAAGGATTAAGCTCTACTTGGGTTCAAGTATTTTGATTTTACCATTTTCTGGTGTGTTTTCTAAGATGTCACCAAATATAGCTCTACATAAGGATCCAAAGGAGCAAGTCATTTTTATCTGCTTTTCTTGAGTAATTGCTTGTTCAGATGAGTTTCTTTAGTAACCCAAGAACTGTACTATATTAAGATTGTCATGAGTTCACTATCATATATGCAGAAACCCCGAAGGAACATTCAGAACAAGTACTCATTAATTAATGGCTTATTCTAAGATTGTTTATCAAATGTTTTTTCCTTTCATTTAGTGATGATGAGAAATAAGTAAAAAAGTATTCAGATGTATTTTTGCTCACTAGACTTTTGTTAGTAGACCGATAGGTTTTTGTTTGTGCATTGTGAATTGGGCTCTAATTAATTCTGGGAATCACACAAATGTCTATATATGGCCATGCAGCCCGAGGCCCGTTGGCCCGGCCCATGGCCCGGGGTTTTGGCCCGACCCGAGGCATGGCCCGGGGCACGGCCCGACACGGTGTCGACGGGCCTGGGCCGCCACTCTGGCCCGTGGCATGGCCCGGGCACGGCCCGGTCGAATAGATGGCCCGGTAGTGGCCCGGTAAAAAAAGATCTGTTAAATTAACAAGTCCTTGTGTTGAAATTTGGCCCAGCCCACATTTGACATATATATTGTTCCCTAACCCTAACAGCAGCCCAACTCCCACTCCCACGTCTCCACCCATGTTGCCGCCGGCCCCAAGACCCCTCGGCCCCTCCGCGGCTCCGCTCCGCCGTCCGTGACCGCGAGACTTCGCGAGCGTCGGTCGCCGCGCCGCTTCTCCTCCCACCTCACTCTCTCTCACACTCTCCCAAGCCTCGTTCCTGCCTCGACCCCTGAGGCCCGAGCGCACGAAGCTCCGCCTCCGGCATCTCAGGCGCAACCGCGACAGCTCCGCCCGAAGGTCGTTCCTCCGAGGCTCGACTGCTGCTCCCTCACGGAGCGCCGCGCATGGACGCGCCCCCTTCCTCCTGCCCCGCCGGCCCTCCTCCCCGCCGTGCGCAGCGTTTGTCGCGCGGCGGCCAGCGGCGCCAGGAGCTCCTCTGTCGTGTTCTCGGGCCGCCCGCGGCACGCAAGGCACGCCGTGCTCTCGGGCCGGCCCGACGGCCCATGGGCCGTGCCTTGGGCGGAAGGCCAGGCACGGGCACGGCATAGGCACGCCCCATCAGGCACGACGGTCCATCGTGGCACGACGCTGTGTCGGGCTGGCACGGCCCGACGTGCCGACGGGCCGGGCCGGCACGGCCCGATGGCCATATAGACAAATGTCATGTTCGGATGAGGCGGAGTGAAAGAGGTAAGAGAGGAATAATTTTTTTTTGAGAATATCGTGCTTAGTTTATCCTCTTGTTTTAACCACGGTGCTGTATCTATCTCATTGCTTACTTTATTTCCAATAAACATATTGTACTTTTGTTTAAACCAAACCGTAGTGTTTGATTATGGAGCAGCACCGATTTGTTCCACCTTAAATTACTGATCAGCTTTGTCTCTTGTCAATTATAGGATCAAATTGACTTTCACGCCTAGGACCGATCAAGTCAGGACTGGCCTGCTGAAGAAGTCACACGGATCCACCAGCTTTGTCTCTTGTCAATTATAGGATCAAATTGAATTTCACGCCTAGGACCGATCAAGTCAGGACTGGCCTGCTGAAGAAGTCACACGGATCGAAGAACCTCTCTGCTTCGGTCTCCGACTGCAGCGTGCTTGCTTGCAGATTTTTCGCATCAACACCTACGTTACGGATACACTGACTAGCTGGGGTTGGGGACAAACTAGCTGTTCGGACATCGTTTATATTAAGGCCTTGTTCAGTTCGCGAAATATGTTGGAAAAAGTTACTGTAGCACTTTCGTTGTTATTTGACAAACTTTGTCCAAACATGACCTAACTAGACTCAAAAGATTCGTCTCGATATGAGCAGACTAAAAGTACAATTAGTTATTTTTTTTACCTACATTTAATGCTCCATGTATGCGTGTAAAAATTTTACTGCGCAAAATATTTTAGGTAATGTTGTGAAGTGAACAAGGCATAAATATAAACACTTCATAAAAAACAAACACAACGTTCGTCTACATCTGATGAGCATGTGATATTTCATTGGCGCGACTTGCCGAATAGTCACATTTTCACTTGCAGTTTCTAGAGACAATCCTATCCTTGGCTCCCTACATCTGCATGAGCTCTAGCAATCTATGTTATGGGTGGTCGGCAGCGGCTCCCTAGTGACGCCTGTAATCCTATACGTGCATGAGCTCCAGGGCTCTGCTTGCGTTATGGAGCATGGGCTATCATCTCGAGACTAGGTACTCAATGATAAACTAATTGTTCGGACATTGTTTATATTAAATATAAACATTCTGTACAACAAATAAACATAATGTTTATTTCAATCATTGTCATGTGCTACCTTTTCTCCATATTTTAATATTTTATTTCAAGGACCAGGTTCCGTTCACTAGCTTATTCTTTACACTTGAAGAGTGAATCAACCGGGAAGAACAAGAGGATCATCGCCGACCAGCTGGTTGGACCGCTCGGTGCTCATCACCTGGTGCTCAAACTTCATCGCCAGCCGGCTGGTCGAACTACTCAGCACTCGCTTCATCACCAACCAGCTGGTTGGGCGGCTCGGTGCTTGCCACCTGCCACTCAGACTTAATTCATCACCGACCAACTGGTCGCACTGCTCGGGCTTCATCGACGGATACACTGAGAGCCCCCTAGCTAAGTTGGAGACTCATCAGTGCTCGGATTCTTCACGCTAACGTTGCCAGCTAAGCTGGTCGAACTCCTCGACGTTCATCGACGACTACACCAAGAGCTTGCCAGCTAAGTTGGGGACTACTTGGTGCTCAGATTCTTCTTCGTGCCAACGTTGCCAGCTAAGCTGGAGACTCCTCGGTACTCGGATTCTTCGTGCCCAACGTTGCTAGCTAAGTTGGTCGGACTCCTTGATGTTTGGATTTTCATGCCAGAGTCGCCAACTAAGTTGGGGACTCCCTTGGTGGTCGGATTTTGTCTTGTCTCGTCTCAATTAGTGTGCTCATCAAGCTACTCCATGCTATTTGGTTTAGGGTGTTGATCCTAGACACCACGTCAGAGGACTTGATATGCACATAACATAGGATCTTCTTGGTGGTATTTACTTGGACCCTGGCACCACGTGTGTTGGTGTTAAGAACCACGGGGGTGCAACCGAGCCGACAAGTAAATAGCCCTACGTCCAGCGTGTGGTGATTGTGTTGCTTGAGCTCTTGTTTGTAGTAGGGGAATACAAACTGGTTGAGAGAGAGGCTGATTCTCAGGTCTCTGAGTGTGCTGGGTGCGAGCTTGTGTTGTTGCTCGATGTTGTCTCTCCCCTTCAAATGAGGTGTCGAACTCCTCCTTTATAGTCTAAGGAGGAGGCCAGCCGCGTACATTTCTTATGTTTCCTAAGTTGGTGCAAGGGCTGCATGGCCATCCAGGAGTGGTCGAAGGAGTTCTGATGGCGGTCTTCCTTGCCTTCGTACCCCTGGTACCTTCATCTACTTGCGCGTGCGTTGTATGCCTGAGGCCATCGTGAGCGTGTTGTACATTTATTTCCATGTGTGCCAAAGTCTCGTGTGGTGATTGTACTCCTCTGCGAATGGTGTAAGGGTCAACTGTAGTCGACGAGACGTGGTGCTTCTGCAGACCTCAGAAGGCATGGAGCTCGGGGGACTCGGGCCAAAATGGCTACTGTATCGGTTTCATCATTCGAATCGTACAAGATAAGGGGTTAGGTGCAATCCCATGATCGGCGTGTTGTCAGACGATGCCTAGGGCGAAGGAAGGGGTAGACGTACCCACCATCCCTATCCTGGTTTGTAGCTTGCATAACGCCCCATCGGGTGAGCCCTTGCTCTCGGGTGAGGCGGTACTGTGGCGATGTTTCAACTGAGTAGCCTGATACCGTAGAGACGGATGTATTCTCTGATCCGTCACGGAGAAGGGGTAGGTGTCATAGATGGATTTATACGTTCCGGTGTGTTTATTGGATTCGTAGGGATGGGTTCATCGATTGGTCACCTCTGTCGAGGCGTGTTCGCCGTGCAACCATTGAGGCGTGGCGGCGGTGCAGACTGGCCCCTATTGCGTAGGGGTGCCAGGCGATTGACTTGACCGATCGATGAAGTGTGGCTGACCGATTTTGCAGGGTCGTGGGCGCATGTCCATGACGACCAAGCTAGGTGTCTGACCCAGTCACTGCATGGATAGAGAGGCGTGTTGAGGAGACCGTTGTCTCATCAGGTTGTACCGCATTACCCAGTCGGTCACACGTGTCGTAGTTGAGTGTGCTCTGTCTGACGGGCGAAGTCTGGCATTATGGGGGCAGGACCCGTGACGTCTAACAACTGTATCCAGGATTCAGGCGCGTCCCTCGGGTTAGACGGGAACCATTCGAGGGGAGTCGGGCGAAGGGGAGACTTCTCCTCGGAGGAGGAGTCAGGCGAGGCGAAGATTTTGCCCGAGGGGTCGAGGTCTCTCGAGCCTCTTTGGTTTGGCTTGAGTCGGAGTTTGCCTCAAAATGAAGTTGGTCAAGCTCTGGGCCTATTCAGTTGGGCCAGATGTAGCGAGGTCCGTGCTTTGGGCATTCGAGCTTGCTTAGGCATTTTGAAGTGCTCAATTATCATCGTGAATTGGGTACCCCTAATCTTGGTACCCGACAATGTGATTACATCACCTACTCTCAAGCTCGAGGACTAAGTGGCTACATTTCACCTAGCCGTGAATGTAGTGCTTTATTCAGATGGTACTCCTGTTCTGATCTACATCAGAGTAAGTGACTACACTTCTGGAAAGAAGAAATTCTAATTTTTCCTTGAGCTCCATACATCCTACGGGCAAAACTTGCTGGACTCAGTCTGGAATTCGCCGACCAGTTAAACTTGTCGGATCTTCACTTTAATTGCTCGGCTTCAAGATTGACTACTCGAACAAAGTCAAGATGGTGTTACTCTTCAGATCCAAGACGCTCGGGGACTAGCTATGGGGGATATACCCCTAGGTACCACAAGATGAGACATGGGCCACACCTCTAGGGGTCGTCTGGTCAATGATATGGTAGAAGATGTAATAGATATTATAATCTAAATATAGTACCAACTCGGATACTTATTACGTAACCCTACTCCACCAGAGTATATAAGGAGGGGCAGGGGTCCTCTAGACGACAACTCAGGTCCTACAGATCACAACTCACACTTCGTAATATAATCCATCAGAACACATGTAGGGTATTACGTCATACTAATGGCCTAAACCTGTATAAATTTTGTGTCTCGGTACTTGTATTAATATTTGGTTAATTTACGCGCACCTCCACCGATTCATCTACCACTGTGGGCATACCTCTCGGTGAATTGTCAACCATATTTGTGTACCACAATAGGTCTCCTGTTGAGACAACCTAAACGGAGATGACAAAACTCGGATATAACCAACAATGGCTGAAACACAAAGCACACAAAGTCAGAAGGGGCAGTATAGCGATCTATAACATGATTCGGTTCAGTTATATCATGAGACACTAAACCAGTAGTGGACTAATAGCTTCAGCAGAAATAAATAGACAAGTTGTCAGAAATGATGATGACAAGGACTATTAGAGACATTTTTGTTTACTACAGGGACCTTGTGCCATTTCTCATCGGTACAACTTACAATCTTGGTAAATGAATATGTACACAAAACAAATAGAGCACAATAAAACAAGGGATGTAACTATTTCTGAAAAGGAATACCATGGGTCAGAATATATGTAATGACAGATATGATATATTCCATTCGCTTGTCTACTTGCTCTCAGAACAGTTCGTGCTTAGCTATCGCTCTGGTCAGATGATTCCACCTCGGCCTCCTCCTTTGGGACAGGAGATTCATTCTTTTTACCATTTTCATCTTTGAACATCACATTAATGGGCCGTCCCATAAATATCTGCAATAATGGTAAGATCATAGGTTAAATATGAAATCAACTGGTATCAAGTAGAAGTTTAACAGAAAACAGACTACATAGTTGTACATGGCACACTCCATTAACATTTCACCTTTCCGTTGAAAGCAGATATGGCAGCCTCTGCAGTCTCTTTTGAAGAAAAAGAAACAAATGCATAACCAGCAGATCGCCTCGGAGTGGTGGTATGAAAGATAACTTCAGCTGATACAACACCTGGGGCAGAGGCAAATAATTCCCGAAGGTGACGATTTCTTACTCTCCATGTCAAATTTCCGACAAACACAATATACTTTTCCATGGGATCCAATACCACAACAGGTTGCTTAGGTTGCTTCTTTCTAGGTCTTGCAAAGTCCACCTTAATTTTTCTATCATTTAAAATCTACATCAAAATATATGGGAAATGATCAGTAAGCAGAGTGAGTCTGAAAATAAGATAAACTTTTGGTTCACTTAAACTTACAGTTGAACTGAGATGGGTAAGAGCTGCAAGAGCGTCCTCTTCTGAACCCATGGTTACAAAGGCCAATCCTCTGTTTTTACTGGCATTGTACATTGAAAGCTAGGAAATCAAGGAAGAAAAATAATCACTATTGGTGTCACTATTGTCTTCTGTACATAATTTTACAAAAGAAAAGTAGAGAAATAGATAAACACCCATCGTGAATTGGAACAATGAGTGATAATGGTAACCATGAAAAGTTAGAACTTTGCTGTATAACTACTATACTAAGCAAAGGTGACAAATATGTGGCATTGCGATCTATCTAACACAAGCGTCCCCCTTTCTCCTCTGAACAAGAGGACGTGAGTTTCAGCATGGGAACAAATTGATTTCAGACATATTCAAACATAATTGAGATTCTTGATGTTGAGTTCAGTCTTCAATCAACACCTACACTGCACACTGAACCATTTCCAACAGGCATATTTCATGAACAAAAGAAAGCAAGATGTACTAGGCTTAGATTCACAGGACCCAAATACTACAAACTAGGTAATCATATAAGATTAGCCCATATGTTGTTGTTTTTAAAATATATATATGTTACTAGAAAATAAAGGGAAGAGCACCTTGCTAGTAATTTAAGCTCTCCACACATTACAATGGGGTTCTTCGGCTGATGGTTTCTGCGGCTGATAAGCCGGCTGATGCTGTTTTGTTATAAAAGTAAAACATTGTACCATAGCTGATAAGCCGGCCGGAGTTAGCAGAATTCTGGTTTGCTGGGTAATACTCCCTCCAGTCGACTTGCTCTGCTTAAGTAGGTGAAATAGTTCGAAGCTGAAGGAAAACACATCATATGCCCGCACAAATCTCCGTTTTTTAGGACCAAAAGCATCAGTTTTACATGAAGCCATGTCGTATTTGTATCTACATGAGTTAAGCATCATCAAACTATTTTTTTTTTGGCGAATAAAGCAACATTAAACTATAGAAACACTAGCTCTTCATTCTGGATGGCAGCCAATAATTTTGTTAGCATCCACTGTCTAACAGGATTACCTTTAGTCCATTACTACTGTCATAGAGCTAATCTTTAAAAAAAATATATATATGAAGAAAGCATTGCAGAGCTAATCTGAAGAAGAAGCAAAACTTCGCAAACTGCATTCCGTTCACTCTTTTGACTCCAACAACTAGATAAGGGGCCTAAGGGAAGGAGGGGACTGAAGTACCTCGACGCCGACGACGGAGCCGTGGTTCTCGAAGAGCGCGCGCATTTCATCGGCCGTGCAGTCCCACGGGATGTTCTGCGCGACGAGGCGTGTCCTCGGGCCCACTTGCTCGACCGCCTCCACCTCCGGCGCACTAGTCGCCGCGAAGGCGGCGCGAGAACAGGCGGGGGCGGGCAGCGAGACGTGGCGCTTCGGGAAGCGCAGATGGGGCCGTGGCTGCCAGTGGCAGGCGGGTAGGACGAGGCGAACGAGGGGAAGAGGAGCCATGACGGCGAGCTAGCGACGCAGCGGATGGCGAAGATAGATATCCGTGACGCGGCGGGCTCGTTGGGGTTTTTTGTGCGCCACGGCAAAGGCAAAATAATATCCCAGCTCCCCCCAAGCGAAAACGTTCCAGAGCTGAGAGCTTCACGGCCGGCCATCGTCCTCGCCAAGTCAAGTGTGTCTGCCCGCGTTGCCGAACGTACGTATGACTGACAATTGCTTTTTGTGACACAAAAGACAAAACTGGACCAGAGAAGAGTGACATATATATAGAGAGAGAAACAAATGCCAACCAATAATAATTCACAGCTCCGCGGATTAGCATATTGAGATTTTCACAAGCCAATACGTATTTATTTATTTATTTATGCATAGATAAGAGTAACAATAATTCTTGGGTATTTTTCTAGTTCAACATCGTAACAGTCTTCGGTTCTCCACACTTCATCTACGAGCAGAGCACCCAGCACACAATCTCCATGCCTTATTATGGTCATGGACTCATGGTGGGTTGCAAGTGCAGTTCATACACAACACCATACATATCTACAACCAGTTTTTCCAAAGGGCAGAGGAAAAATACAGTACACATACTATGTACAATGAGGACCACTCCTAAGATGCTGTTGATCAATTCTTTGTGTTAACTCCATCATCGGACGTTGTACTCTGATCGAGTTCCTTTTCAAGCTCCTTGATGACTGGCTCCACAGCAGCATCAATCTCATCACTGATCTTGTCAATCTGTACAAGCGAGGAGAAGCACGAACCTTTATTCCACGTTAACATTTTCACATGTTAACACTTAACACAAGATAGTCAAGTGTTCCATGTTCAGTTTATGTTACTGTCAAATGATACAGAGCATATCGTCGTATGAAGTTTTCTTAGTAAAATAAAATCTGACTAAATTACTTCTGGATGCCTTGCGAGTTGAAGAACTATGTTTTTCTCAGTTTCCTTTACAGAAATTGCCATTGACTTATGATGCCCCCAAAATATGTCTCAAGTGTCACCCATGCAGCACCAAGCAAGCAATCTTACAACATTTCTGTGCAGAGCACGAGCACCACAAAAATATCTGCACATACAGATACCAGCTAGCAGCTTGGCATACATCAGATTTTCAGAAAGCAAGCACAATAGTCAATTCATAATTTGCAATGACACAATTTCTATAATTAGATTATCTGTCTTGTGAAGAATAGGTATGGCATGAAAATATGGGACAATCGACAAGAATATAAGAGAACAGAAGCAAACCTTTTCAGTGACCGCTTCAACCTTCTCTGCATCATCATCCACTACCTCAGCAATATGCTCAACCTCCTCCGCTGCTTTCTGCAGAGAGCCATCTTCAGGAAGTTGCTTAGCCACATTTGCAGCTAGCTTCTCTGTTACTTCAGCTATATGTTCCACAACCTCCGCAGCATTCTCCACGAACCCAATGGTCTCGTCTGGCCATAGAAACAAGAATACCCAAACTTATCACCGAACTAAATGATATGTAAATACTTAGTACCAAATGATGCGGTGCGGTGATTATATTCAAGCCATATTGTGACTTAGAATGTTATTTCTTCACAGTTGACCACAGAACATTACAAATGATCATGAGACAGGAAAAGAAAAAACAGTATTAAGTTGATATTATATTCTTATTATGTACCTTCCAGATGCCTAACTCTATTGTAGAAAGGCACGACCGTGTACACCACACCTCCGAGAACCCACCGTGCCCTGGGAGAACAGAAAAAGAAAAAAAAATAGAAGAGGATTGGTTGTGGTTCACACGAAAAGAAACCAACAACAGCACGCTTGTTGTTGATGTATGAAACCCCAACTCGTTTGTACCATACCAACTAGGAATGGTGGAAGAGCCTAGACGCTGACCGCTACTGACGGTGGCGGCTGCCAAATCCGCGGAAACAATATCCGAGTTCTTGAGGATAACCCAGCTGCGCGGAAACAACATCCGAAATCATGCGCTAGCTGTTTAGTATTCCGTAGTACTATCCAGGAACGCGAGGCAATAAAAGGTAACCGCGGTTAATCGAACGGACATGGAAATGGAAGGCAGGAAGCAATTACCCAGAGTCGATGTCACTCAAATCGGTACCATCCGCGGTAGGAGGATGCTCCCCCTTCCTGCATCGAGACCAGGACCATCAGAAATCACAAAACGAAGCCCCGAAATAACCCAGCTTGGGTGCCAATCTAGCAAAGTGGGGGACAGCAAGCAAGAAGAGCACTCGCCTCTGGTCTTCCTGGGCGACCGGGGCGGGGCTGGGCTGCATGGTGAGAGTCGCCATAGATGGAGCAGAGCGATGGGCGGGGACTCGATTTGGGGGAAGCGAAACCGATGAGGAGAATTTGGGAACGGGACAGATAGACTGCTGCTACTGGTGGTGGAATGGAATGAATCTCCAGATCGGACGAGGGGAGGTTTGTGCGGCCCCTACGCGAAAGGTGTCGTGCTCCACGAGACAGGCCGACTGTCTGTCGTGTTTGGTTGAGTGCACCTGGCTGAGAAGAGATATTGTTTGATTGTACGTATAAAATTATATTGCATGAGATAAAATTAAAACAAAGTTGTGATTATTGATTTTTGTTTTGTACAAGTACAATGTTAAAGTTCATAGCTTATCTTATTATATCTTAAACTTCTTTAAAACATATTAATATCATTTAATATTTACTAATTATACACTAATAACATCATTAGCCGAGTAATCACGTGCATCTCGCGAGACTGGCTCTCCAGAAACGCCCAAAATCTGCGTATCTGCAGAGCCAGACTGAGAGGCCTCTTTTGCATCCCGGGAGCCAGGCCCAGAAGACAATACAGACAACCAAACAACAGAAACTTGCATCCCACCAACCTGGCTGGAGCATATGCGGGCAACCAAACAGACCCCAAGATTCTTTCATCTATACTTATTTCTTCTGCATCCATTTATCCTCTATATTTAAATATATTCAGGTGAGATCTAGTTTTGAAGAATTAATTGCAATGAATTTAATGGTGTAATCGAAATTTAATTTAGTATTTTAGTTTGTAAGTTATAACATTTTTTTGTTACCGAAAATGTTATAACTTACAAACTAAAATGGAGTATGATTTTGAACTAAAAATGGAAAGAGTCAAGTTGGATTCTGAAGGAGTGATAAGACTATCTGCACTCACGTTCCTCTATTTTTATCCTCTATATTGTCTGGTCATCAAGATTCTCTTCTCTATACTCATTTCTCCCGCATCCATTCGTCCTCTATATCATCTTCTATCCACTATGACCCACTTATCACTTTATCTAAATATATCCATAAGAGATCTAGTTTTAAAGAATTAATTGCAAATAATTCAATGGTGCAATCGGAATTTAATTTGGGTTTTTGGTTTGTGAGATATATCATTTTTTAAACAAAATTAGGTGGGGACCACCACTGCTAACGGCTTTGCTATACGCGCGCGCTCTGGCCAGCGCTGGGCACATGCGCGGTAGCGGACTCACTCTATCTCTGTTTATTTGGCGTATGAAGGAAGTTTAACGCATCGTTTAGAGGAACCGCTGCAGGGTTTTCATCCAGTATACTCCTGCAGGAGTATATACCGTAGCCCACTGCAGACAGTCTAAGGGCCATGATCCATTACCACCCCTAGGTACAACAGCCGTAGGTCCTAGCCAATTTTGTTTCAAAAAATATTATATCTTACAAATCGAAAACTCAAATTAAATTTCAATTGCACCATTGAATTCGTTGCAATTTATTCTTCAAAACTAGATCTCTCATGGATATATTTAGATAAAGTGACAATTGGGTCCACAGTGGATAGGGGATGATATAGAGGATGGATGGATGCGGGAGAAATGAGTATAGAGGAAAGAATCTTGATGACCAGGCAGTATAGATGATGAAAATAGAGGAACGTGAGTGCGGATAGTCTTAACCACCCAACGATCTCAGCCGCTTAAAGTTGATTGGACGGCTCCCGGTAGCTGCGGCTTGCGATGTCTTGTGTTATCCAACTGGCGCTGTTTAGATCCGATATCGCGGAACTAATTTAGGTTCTGTTTGGTTAGAGCCCGCTAGTGTTTAGCCACTAAAATTAGTCCCTAAAGTACCAAACACCCCAATAAAATTTAGGGGCCACTAAAATTTAACGATCTTTAGTTATGAAGAGGTAGCTAAAAGTGAAAGTGCAATGGCCCCCTAATTTAGGTTTTGGTATTGATGACACTCAAATTAGGGTCTAATATGTTTCAATGAGGATGACTTGCAGCTTTAGTCTAGGCAGTGCCTCAATTCGATCATCGACTGGCGGAAACTAAACTTAAAGAAGAGCATCGATCCTTTTCTATTTGCTTTGAGTTTACGAATGTCGTACTATAAAGAGGGATGCAAACTTAGGTGTTCTGAAGAGGATAGAGTGCTCAAGTATAAAAATAAAATCAAAAGAGAGACACAAAATCACTTCATGAGCACTTGGAGTTGCTGCTGTCAACTTCCAGTGTCGGAAGTTCCGACATTAAAGTCGGAAGTTCTGGCCCTGGGAGTTCCAGCGAGTTGTGCTCAATCTTCCCAGTGTCGGAAGTTCTGACTTCCCAGCGTCGGAAGTCCCGACATCCCAGTGTCGGAAGTTCCGACGTCATGTGTCGGAAGTTCCGACAGTGCTTTCTCCGCCTGCTCAGCCTCCTGCCCGGGGAAACGTCGGAAGTTCCGGTTATTGCTCGGAAGTTCCGACGTGCCGGAAGTCCAGGCGGACTTTCGGTTGAGAACAGTGTTCGTAGTTGAAGTCAGAAGTTCCGAGATCTGCGTCGGAAGTTCCGACCATGTTAAAAAGTGACCGTTGACCCTCTGTGAACAGTGTTTCCAATAGACGCCGGAACTTCCGAGATCTGGACCAGAAGTTCCGACGTTCCCTTTTTTAGCAGTCCGTGGGTTGACCTATAAATACCCCTCTTCACTATTCCAACCATTACCCAACCTATTTACTCCGACCTAACTCTGTCCAAACTCACCACCAAGCATTCAAGGCTCCTTCCAACTCTCCCCTTCCTTCCCTACTTCAATTCTTGCAAGGATTTGAGTGGAGAGCTAGTGGATTGAGTGAGATTGACATCTAGCAAGCTTGAGCACTTGAGTTCTTCGTCACGCCGGTTGATTTTGCATTCTTTACTCTTGGGTTCTTGGAACCCTAGCCGGCTAGGCGTTCTTCGGGAGAAACTTGCTCTTTGTTGATTTCCCCGAAGTGTTTGTATTACCCCTGTGATTCTAGTGAAGAAGCTCAAGAAGCCTTTGTGGTTTCTTTGAGAGAGGCTAAGGAGGTGAAATAGACTCCGACCTTTGTGGTCACCTCAACAACGAGGAAGTAGGAGCTCCTTTGTGGAGTGGACGAACCTCGGGATAAATCCTTGTGTCTCGTGTGCTTCTTGTTGTTGAGATTAGTGCATATATCACTTGTATTGTTTCTCTCTCTCTCAAAGTTACTAACTAGGTGGTGGACAAGTTCATCCGTTGGAAGGCAATACAACATCGAAGAAGGGTCTCTACGCCCTCACCCTTTAACTAGGTTGTGGGGTTGTAAGAAAGCTCTAGCTCAAAGTTCCTTTCTGCACTTGTTGTAGCTTTCACGTAGGTGTCGGAACTTCCGACAGTTAGCGTCGGAACTTCCGACTTCCGGAAGTTCCGACCCTAACTGCCGGAACTTTCGACTTGCTACTGACAGTTTGACCTTTAGTGTGTGTAGAATTTTACAATTGCCTATTCACCCCCCCTCTAGGCACTATTTGATCCTTTCAATTGGTATCGGAGCCTAACCCTCGTGTTAGCGCTTCACCGCGTGAGGGAAAAACAATGTCTACTCTAAGTGAGAAAGAGCTAAACTCGATTGCCGAGAGGATTGCAAAGCAAATTATGGAAAATCAAGCAAAGCAATTCGAGGACCAATTGAGCAAGATGCAAAAAGAGATAGAAAGCTTGAAGGAAACCTTGAGCAACAAGAATGATGGATCCGTTGGTGGGTCAACTCCTCAAGGTAGTGGAAATGAGGATGGTGCAAAAGGTAGTGGAAATAAAGATGATGGAAAAGGTGGAGAAGACTTCACTCGTGCATCTTTTGACTACAACCAAATGAGCAAGGTCTTTCAAATGCCTAGTGTCAATCTTGGCAAACCACCATCATTTGACGGCATCAACTACAACGATTGGTCACACAAGATGAAGCTACATCTCATTGCGGCAAGAGCTTGGGAGATAGTTGAGATTGGACCTAGTCACATCGAAGGAGAAGAGTTCACCGCTCAAGATGCTATAGAATTCAACAAAATGCTCAAGCCGCCTCCTTGATACTATCATGCCTCAAGCCCGAAGAAAGCGCCAAGGTCCATGGCATGGAGGTTGCCAAACAAATTTGGGACACTCTTAAGATATCATTTGAGGGTGATGCTAGTGTAAGAAAGTGCAACATTGAGCTACTTCAAGGAAAGATTGAGAACTTCACAATCAAGAGTGGAGAAACAACTCAACAAATGTTTGATAGGTACATGACCTTGATCAACAAGATAAGAGCCCTTGGAGATAAAAAATGGGATGACAACTCGGTGGCAAGAAAGCTATTGAGAGCTTATAGGGCAAAGAACAAAACACTTGCATCCATCATAATGGAGAGACCAAACTATGAGAGTATGAGACCTCATGAGATGCTTGCCAAGATAAAGCATCATGAAGTGCTTGATGATGAGGCTATAGAAGATCAAGAAGCAAGCAAAAAGAGAGTAGTGGCTTTCAAGGCAAATCAAGAAGGAAGAAGAAAAGCTCAAAATGATCATTCAAGTGAAGAAGATGATGATTCTGATGAAGAAACCACACTCCTTGTCAAGAACTTTAGAAGAATCATGAGACGAAAAATGTTCAAGAAAGGTGGTGTGGGTGACTACAAGAAAGCAAAGAAGAGATATTGCTATGGGTGCAGAGCGGATGATCACTTCATAGCCGATTGTACAAGTGACAAGAAGAAGAACAAGTACAATAAGGATGATGACAAGAAGCAAAGAAGAGGAAGAAGAGGTGAAGCTCATATTGGGCAAGAGTGGTACTCGGATGATGACACAAGTGATGATGAGAAGAGCAAAGGGAAGGACAAGGAGAAGGGAGTCACAACATTGCTATTCACAAGACTTCTTCTCCAAGTCTCTTCTCCAACAATGGTTCAACAACTTCTTCATCACGCCTCTTCGAGTGCCTCTCCGATGATGACATCACTCATTCTTGCTTCATGGCCAAGGATGAGAAGGTACCACCTAACTCTCCTATTTGCTCAAGTGATGAATATAGTGATGATGATGAAGTTGAATATGAGCAAAACATGAAAAAGAAATTTGGGAAGAAAGGTGGACCTAAAATAATTAAATTGCTAACCAGATAGAGAGTCGGAATGTGAGTCTTTCTATGCAAGGGGACATTATCTCTCAAGAGAGAGAAAAGAACCTTGCATTGGAAGCCTCTTTTGCCGAGGAGAAGTTGAAGGTTGAGAAATTGACCTTGGAACTATCTTTAGTCAATGATTCTTGCAAAAGATTGACTAAGGAATGTTCCATGGGCAATGACTTAATTGCTAATATAAAGAATAAAGAAAGCTTGATTCAAGAAAGCCTCACAAGCTTGCAAGAGAAATATCAAACTCTTGAATTAAGTTACAATACTCTTTGGAATAGCACCTCTTCAACTACTCCTAAGGATTCCGATGGCTCTAATGCCTCAACTAGTCAAGGTTGCAAAAGATGTTACAAAATTGATATAAATGCTTGTGCAACTAACCTTGTTGAGTTAGAGAAGAAGGACAAGGAGATCCATAGGTTGAACATGATCTTGAAGAATGGTTGCAAATGTAAGTTGCAACAACCTAAGGACATCCTCAAGACCGCAAGGCATCCTTCCATCAAGGAAGGCATTGGCTATAGTAAGTATGATGGAAAAGCCAATGGAAGGAAGATGGTCAATGGAGTACCCTTTGTTAACTTTAGCAAAGGGGCCTCTCTCTTTGACCTCATAAACAAGGCCAACAAGGTTGTCATTCCAAAGACAACACTTGCAAGTGACAAGAACAACAAGAAGAAGCAAGTGGAAACCCCCAAGCAACTAGTGCCCATCTCTCGCAACTATGCTAGTGATTATATGTGTTGTTGGGGCAAGGATGGCAAGATAGTTGTAAAGTATGTTGGTGCACTCAAGAGAAGAGAGATCATGAAGAGTGTTTGGGTGCCCAAGACTTATGTGACTAACCCCCTAGGACCCAAATCTATTTGGGTACCTAAATCAAGAACTTGATCTTGTTTTATAGGAATATGCCTCCGGTGGAACAAGTTGGGTGTTGGTTAGTGGATGCACCAATCATATGACCAGGGCAAAGGATATGTTCACTTCTTTCCAACCAAACCACAACTCATGTGACAACATTGTGTTTGGTGACAATGGGAAAGGAGAAGTGCTCGGTTTGGGTAAAATTGCTATCTCAACCGATAATTCCATATCTAATGTTTTACTTGTGCATTCATTAAGCTATAATTTATTATCCGTTTCTCAACTTTGTGAAATGGGTTATGATTGTCTCTTTACGGATAAGGGTGTGACTGTCTCTAGAAGAAGGGATTCCTCTATTGCATTCACGGGTGTGTTGAAGGGAAAACTTTACTTGGTTGACTTTTCAACTAGTAAAGTGGAACCTAAGACATGCTTAATGACAAAATCTAGCATGGGTTGGTTATGGCATCGCCGACTAACTCATGTTGGGATGAGGAACTTGGCCCAACTTCAAAAGGGTGGGCACATTCTTGGACTAACGAATGTCTCTTTTGAGAAAGATAGAATTTGTAGTGCATGCCAAGCCGGGAAGCAAGTTGGAGCCAAGCATCCAACAAAGAACATCGTGACAACCACAAGACCGTTGGAGCTACTACATATGGACCTCATCGGACCCGTTGCTTACCAAAGCATTGGTGGCAATAAGTATGGCTTTGTTATTGTTGATGATTATTCTCACTTCACTTGGGTGTTCTTTTTAGTAGATAAAAGCGTGACCCAAGGCGTTTTCAAGAAGTTTGCAAGAAGAGCTCAAAATGAGTTTGAGCTCAAAATCAAGAAAGTGAGAAGTGATAATGGGACCGAGTTTAGGAACACCAACATAGAAGAGTATCTTGATGATGAAGGCATCAAACATGAGTTTTCGGTTCCATACACTCCACAACAAAACGGTGTTGTGGAGAGGAAGAACCGAACTCTTGTTGAAGCCGCAAGATCCATGTTGGATGAGTACAAGACCTCTCATGACTTTTGGGCAGAGGCAATGAACACTGCATGCATGATCATGCAATCAACCGCCTCTACCTTCACAAGCTAAGAGAGAAGACTCCATATGAGCTACTAACCGGTAACAAACTGAAGGTGCATTACTTTAGAGTCTTTGGTAGTAAATGTTTCATACTTAACAAGAGAACCAAAAGCTCAAAGTTTACACCCAAGGTACATGAAGGCTTTCTACTTGGTTATGGTACTAACGAACATGGCTACCGTGTGTTCAATAATGTCACTAGCACTATTGAACTAACGGTAGACGTGACCTTTGATGAATCCGACGGCTCTCAAAAGGAGCAAGTCAATGATGAGTTTGTAGGTAATGACTTGTCTCCATCCCAAGCTATCAAGAAGCTCACCACCGGTGATGTGAGGCCCATTGAAATTCAAGATGAAGAAGATGAGCTTGTGCATGTTCCCCAAGATTCCTCTACTCATCATGTGCACTCAAATGTGCATGGTGAAGCTTCCGCATCAAGTACTCCGATTGTGGAAATGCAAATGAAGCTCAAGTACCACATCAAGATGATGATCAAGCTCGACAGGGTGATCAACAAGGAAATCAAGACAACTCCACACATGGTCATGATCTTGATCCTCCCAATGATCAAGGACATGATGATGATGAAGACGATGAAGATGGACCTATCCAAAGGAGGTCACTAGTACCCCATCCTCGGGTGCATCATACTATTCAACGGGACCATCCCGTTGACAACATTTTGGGAAGCATCCGACGTGGGGTAGTCACTCACTCTCGTTTAGCTTCTCTTTGTGAGCATTACTTGTTTGTGTCTTCTCTTGAACCTCTCAGGGTAGAAGACGCTCTTAATGATCCGGATTGGATGATGGCGATGCAAGAAGAACTAAACAACTTCACTCAGAATGAAGTCTGGTCCTTAGTGGAAAGGCCAAATCAAAATGTGATTGGAACCTGTTGGGGGAAGGGACCCTCGGCAGAGGCGCCATGCAGGCTGGCTCAACAAAACGGCCCGCGCACCTTCATCGCTTACCCCCCTCTTCCATTCTGTTAAGTCCCTCAGGTCACCGACCAAACCTCTGAATACTGACCCAGCCTTCGGAAGTGTTCAGGAACCTTTTTGCAGGAAAGGGGCGTGAAGAGCGCTGGGAGCGACCCTCGCGCATCCCGCGTACCTTCGCTGAGAGGCCCAGACCCAACCGGTGGCGAAGGACCTCAAACTCTCCGACCGGGCGGATACCTTCGCAAGACGAAGGTCGCCCCTCGTCTTTCCGTTCGGGGGAGCTTGGGTCGAGCGGCGGCGGGCGCAGGGAAGGAAGGCTAGGGTTTCGGCTCCGGTTGTGTTTGTACGAGTTTGCCCTTCTGTATGAGTAGCGCAGAGGAATCTTTCTTGTACCCTATTGTAATTTGGCCGGCACCCCTTGGTATCCCCTATAAATACCAGGGGGTGAACAGTGTATGGACACGATTCCTTTTGGGGAACAGAGCCACAACAACTTTGTCTTTGTTTCCTTAACCTTCGCTATCGCTTCCGACGCTTGGTCACCTTCGCCACCCCCCTGCACAAGTGCGGAGGTGGGGCAAGTGTGTTTCCAACAGTTTGGCGCCATCCGTGGGGAGCGAAGTCCGAAATGGCAGGAAACAGGAGTGCGCCCACGGCTAGGGACCGACGCGTCGCCAATGAGACGACGACGGTGGTTCCGCCTGCTGAGGAGATTGTGCAACCCTCGGGAGCAGAGGATGTCACCCCAGAATCTGAAATCCCGGGCCCCCAGGCCCGAGCGGTGACACAGCCGCGCCCCCACACTTCTGGAGAAGGAGAGGGGAGAGATAAAGAAGAGTTGGGCCTCGAGGCCCTCGAAAGACTTCAAGCCGAGCTGCAAGAGAAGAAGAGGCGCCTGAATTAGCTTGAAAGGCACAACCGGTTGCGCTCGATCAGACAAAGGGCAGACGAGGCCAGGGAACAGCTTCACCGAAAGGAGGAATCCCTCGCTGCGGCTGAAGCCGAAGCCGAGGGATGGAATGATGAGGAAATACCCCCGCTGCAAGAGGGGAATGAGGAGCGGGATCAAGACAACCTTCGTCGCCATCCACCCCCCCACCACCACCAATTCACCCAGAACCAATCCTATGAGGCCACCAAACTTTCGCCAACTCTACCCAGATGAGAGAGAGCCTAACCCTCGCAACCAACGAAAACCTCAACAACACCAAATGCCCTATGACCCAAAGTCACCACTTTCCCAAATACTCCAAACCCAACCCTGGCCACCGTGCTACAATCCACAAAACCTACCCCGCTACGACGGGCTCTCCGACCCTAGCCAATTCATAATGAGCTATGAAGCAGCAGTTGCCGCAGCAGGCAGAGATGAATCAACAATGGCAAAGTCCTTTGTCATCATCCTGCGAGACATTGCACAAACCTGGTACAACAACCTCCGCCCTGGAACAGTGGATTCCTGGGCCAATCTCAGAGACAGGCTCTGTACAAACTTCAAAGGCATCACACCAGCCCCATCAAACCCCATTGAGCTGTTCAACTGCAAATAAGAAGAGCGCGAACCACTTCAAGATTATTGGCGAAGGTTCATCCAAATCAGAGCAAGAACCGGGAATATCCGACGAGGCTGTCATCCTCGCTGCCAGTCAGTGGCCTGCGCCCAGGCCCATGCTCTTCGAAATTTGCCAGGAAGCCGACAAACACAATCGAGGAATTACACGAGACAATGGAAAGATACTGTAGAGCAGACATGGACTTCAGAGCGAAGTCCGATGCTCGGAGGTCACAAACAGAAGCCGCGCGGGGCCTCAACCAAGAGTAAACAACCCTCGCCAAGAACAAAGCAACATCGGTGCCATCAGCAAACCAACACACTATGAACACCAAGAACGGGGCACTCAACCCCCGAACAACCAAAACCCCCAAGGTCTGCCACCCTCGCCAGATCAACGGAACCAGCAAAAAGACCCCGCGAAAATGTATTGTCATTTCTGTGGTCTTGGAAAGGGGCACACCACCAAACAATGCGAATGCTTCGCCAAGGGAAAAGAATTCCAGGAGTCCAAAAGAGCCGCTTCGGCAGACAACCGAACCATCAACCACACCAGGAAACCAAACTTCACCACCAAATCTTCCATACCACTATACCCCATAAACTACGGCCTACCTTCGCAACAACCCATCTACGCGCACCACCCACTCTACAAACCAAGCCTCTTATCAGTCAACCACCATCCCACAACGCCAAAATCCACCATACACAGTCACATACCCAACAACCCCCCAAAACCAAACCCCAACTACCCAACAAGTCAACAATGCTCTACCGCCACCACCACCAATACCCGCTTTACCAGCACTCAACCTGTCAAACCCGAAACCAGAGCCAAACGACCATCAACAACCCAACATCAACCTTCGGTGTAATACTAGCTATCACGGAGGTTCAAATGAAGACCATGGCAACAAGCGGCAGAGAAAAGAACATGCCAGACGAGTGCACCATGTAGCCGTCGAAGGACCACACAATTTGGTCGTTGGTCCCACATCCCATAACCTTCGACTCCAGTGATATGAAGTTGAGAGATTACCCTCATACCGACGCCATGGTGATCGAGACAATCTAGCAGGGTGTGGACTGTCACTAAAATTCTGGTCGACACAGGAAGCTCCGCAGACATCCTGTTCGCCTCAACCTTCGACAGCATGAAGCTTGATAGGAACCTCCTACAACCTGCTGACAACCCTTTATACGGCTTCGGCGGTCAACAAGTGAGAGCCATCGGGAAAATTTCTTTGCCCGTGACCTTCGGCGACCAGATCAACTACAGAGCCGAGCATTTAACCTTCGACGTGGTCGACATGTTCTACCCGTACAATGCCATATTTGGCCGAGGCGTAACCAACACATTCAACGCAGTCATCCACCCCGCTTACCTCTGCATGAAGCTTCCCGCTCCGAAGGGAGTGGTCGCAGTATATGGAGACCAGGACATTGCAAGGGCAGCTGAGGGAACAGTAGCACCAGGGCAACGTAATGTCCACAACCTGTCGAAGCCTCAAGCTACAAACCTCAATGTCGAAGGTGCAGTGTGCACTGACAAAATAAAGGTGTCACCCAAGGAAGAAACCAAACAAGTGCAACTCTTCGAGGGTAACGCCGAAAGAAAGGTGTTCATCTCAGCCAACCTAGCCCCCAATCTGAAAGCGACCTCGTCACTTTCCTCAAAGGAAACTCCGACCTTTGCCTGGTCCGCAGAAGACTTAAGAGGGGTGAACAGAACCCTGATAGAGCACAGCCTAAACATCAAGCCGGGCTATCGCCCGGTCAAACAAAAGCTTCGCAAAATGTCAGAAGAAAGGAAAGAGGCAGCGAAGGCTGAGGTAAAAAGGCTTTTGGACGTAGGCGTCATCCGCCCGGTCAAGTACCCAGCATGGCTCTCAAACATGGTACTAGTACAGAAAAAGAACAAGAAATGGCGAATGTGAGTAGATTTCACGTGCCTGAACAAGGCTTGCCCGAAGGATGATTTTCCCCTCCCTAACATAAGCACCTTGGTTGACAGAGCAGCCGGCTACCAAATGCTATCTCTACTCGACTGCTTTTTCGGATACCACCAGATTGGATGAATGAAGAAGATGAGAGAAAACAAGTTTCATCACACCTTCGGGAACATTTTGTTTTCGGAGAATGGCGGAAGGCCTAAGAAATGTGGGTTCAACCTTCGCTCGTATGACATCCGAGGTCTTCAAAGATGAACACTCCGTCTCCGCTTATGTTGATGACCTGATTGTTCAAAGCGAGTTAAGAGAAAACCACATTCCAGACCTGTCGAGAGTGTTCAGCAACCTTCGGTGCGCTGGACTAAAGCTGAACCCCGAAAAATGTGTTTTCGGGGTAAGTGAAGGAAAACTGCTGGGTTGTATCGTCTCTGCAAGGGAAATTGAAGCTAACCCCGACAAGATTGATGCTATCATCAGCATGGAACCCCCGACAACCAAAAAAGCAGCCCAGCGCTTATCAGGCCGATTAGCAGCTCTCAGCAGATTCATTTCCAGATCAGCTGAGCGAGGGTTACCCTTCTTCGAAACTTTGAGAAGCACTGCCCATTCAACTGGGGACCCCGGCACAGAAAGCCTTCGAAGACTTGAAAAAGTATCTCACCAGCTTGACTGTTCTAACCAGCCCAAGCAAAGGGGACTTGTTACTGCTGTACGTCGCAGCCTCGCCTCATGCAGCGAACGCAGTCTTAGTCAAAGAGTTGCACGAGAACAACAAAACCAGGCAAGCCCCAATCTACTTCGTATCAGAAACCCTCGAAGGGCCAAAACGAAACTATTCAGAGCTCGAGAAGATAGCGTACGCAGTGGTCATGACATCAAGAAAGCTCAAGCACTATTTCCAAGCATACGAAATCCATGTACCCTCGGCTTTTCCCCTCGAGAACATTTTCAAAAACAACGAGGGCAGTCGGAGAATAGCTAAATGGGCAGTTGAACTAACAGCTACGCCCTAACCTTCGTCGGTCAAACAGCAATATCAAATCCCAGGCGCTAGCAGATTTCATAGAAGAATGGACCCCAGACCCTCGCAAAGATGAACCCACCAAGACCCATTTTGGATGTGTATTTGACGGAGCATGGGGTGTGCAACTGGCGCAGAGGCCTGGCCATTCTAGGTCTCGCCATCCGGATCTAAGCTAAGGTACGCAAGAAGACTCGACTTCAAATGTACAAACAACTCCGCAGAATACGAAGCTGTGATACTCGCTCTCAAGGCTTCGGTCACTGTCAGTCCGAAGAGCAGTCATCTACACGGACTCCACAAGGTCATCGCGGGGCACATTGAGAAAAATTACAAGGCCAAAGATCCAGAGCTGCAAAAGTACTTTCAACATGTCCGAAGGTTAGAGTCCTTCTTCCCCGGCATATCAGTAAGGCAATACCAAGGTCAGAAAATAGCGAAGCAGACTGCCTAGCTAAGCAGCAGCACAACAACTACACTACCACCCACCCGATGTTTTCCACGAAGTTGCGACCCAATCAGCTTTCGAAACCTTCAAAAGAACGCCAAGTTGATCAATGCAATCTAGAGTGAGGACTGGAGGGCACCTATCATAGCCTACATCAAGGGGCTTCCACGAACCAGACTCCAAGAAGAAGAAAACAGGCTAAAACAAAAGAGCACGAGGGTAATAAGATTGTGGACAACATTCGTACAAAGCCTCAGTAACCTCGCCCTGGCTCAAATGAGTCCCACAGTCTGAAGGAAATGACATTCTTAAGCTTATCCATGAAGGCATTTGTGGTTCACACAACGGCCCGAGGGCATTAGTTGGAAAAGCCTTCCGGCAAGGTTTCTACTGGCCAACAGCGCTAAAAGATGCAGAAAACATCGTCAAACAATGCGAAGGTTGCCAACTAATAGCAAAAAACCAAAACGCCCCAGGGGCTCCTACGACGCTCATATGCCCAACATGGCCTCTGCAAAGATGGGCAATGGACCTCGTGGGTCCACTACCGACAGCCCTAGGAAACCTTCGCTACGTGGTGGTAGCCGTGGAATACTACACGAAGTGGATTGAAACAAGACCATTGTCTTCAATCACCTCCCTCGCAGTGAAAAAGTTTTTCTGGCAACAAATAGTATGTCGATTCGGCGTCCCCAAACATCTTACCGTCGATAATGGCACCCAGTTTGACTGCGAAGTTTTCAAAGAATTCTGCGCACAAATCGGTACAATCTTATGCTTCGCTTCAGTTCGGCACCCTCAATCCAACGGCTTAGTTGAAAGAGCTAATGCAATAATTTTCCAAGCCATATCCAAGAAATTGCAAGGCAGGCCTAAGGGAAAATGGGCGGAAGAGCTAACCTCGGTCACTTGGTCTCACAACACCTCGGAGTGCAGAGCAACCGAATTCACACCTTTCAAGCTCCTGTTTGGGGAAGAGGCTGTGCTACCAGAAGAATTGAAGCACAAATCACCAAGAACAACCCTCAAACCAATAGAAAAAAGC
This sequence comes from Coix lacryma-jobi var. lacryma-jobi, assembly GCA_009763385.1. NCBI lineage: Eukaryota > Viridiplantae > Streptophyta > Magnoliopsida > Poales > Poaceae > Coix > Coix lacryma-jobi. The sequence goes on along the minus strand of CM019828.1, from coordinate 498,091 downwards.
CAGCTGCTCGACAAAGACTTACTGGAAGAAGCAAGATGCAACGCAGTGCACAACCTCCGCAAATATCAAGAAGAAACCAAAAAATGGAGAGATAAAAAGGTCAGAATCAAACACTTGCAGAAGGGTGACCTCGTCCTCATCCGGAAACAAAACGCCAGCATGGCGGGGAAGTTTTAGCCAAAGTGGACAGGTCCATACCTGATAGCAGAATGCAATCGTCCTGGCTCTTTCCACCTCTCTGACAGCAAGGGAAACATCCTGCCTCATACCTGGAACATCGACGACCTTCGCAAATACTACCCATAGCGGAGCCTTAGCGAGCCCTCGCTTCCATTTTCTATGAATGTAACAAACAAAAGTAGCTGCACTCTTTTTCCTTACGAAGGGGCGTAAGGTTTTTTAACGAGGCAGTATCCAAACCCTTAATACAGGCTAGAACCCCCCAAAAAAAAGTAAAATCTCCAAGTTATTACTTCTACTAGCAAACATCGAAAAAGCACTTCTTTTTCAAAGAGTGCTACAATCGATGGAAACCCGCTAAGATTGCTTCGAAAAACGACCTTTTTTCTTTTCAAAGCAAACTTCACCTCCACCTAAGATAAGGGGAGGCGCGAAGTCCAAAAAAGTCGAGCACCCTAGCAAAAACGACGGGGGCTCGCAAAAAGCAAACTTCACCTCCACCTAAGATAAGGGGAGGCGCGAAGTCCAAAAAAGTCGAGCACCCTCGCAAACACGCCAGGGGCTCGCAAAAGCAAACTTCACCTCCACCCAAGATAAGGGGAGGCGCGAAGTCCAAAAAAGTCGAGCACCCTCGCAAACACGCCATGGGCTCGCAAAAGCAAACTTCACCTCCACCCAAGATAAGGGGAGGCGCGAAGTCCAAAAAGTCGAGCACCCTCGCAAACACGCCAGGGGCTCGCAGAAGCAAACTTCACCTCCACCTAAGATAAGGGGAGGCGCGAAGCCAAAAAAAAAATCGAGCACCCTCGCAAACACACCAGGGGCTCGCAAAAGCAAACTTCACCTCCACCTAAGATAAGGGGAGGCGCGAAGTCCAAAAAAGTTGAACACCCTCGCAAAACACGCCAGGGGCCCGCAAGAAGCAAACTTCACCTCCACCCAAGATAAGGGGAGGCGCAAAGTCCAAAAAAGTCGAGCACCCTCGCAAACACGCCAGGGGCTCGCAGAAGCAAACTTCACCTCCACCTAAGATAAGGGGAGGCGCGAAGCCAAAAAAAAAATCGAGCACCCTCGCAAACACGCCAGGGGCTCGCAAAAGCAAACTTCACCTCCACCTAAGATAAGGGGAGGCGCGAAGTCCAAAAAAGTCGAGCACCCTCGCAAACACGCCAGGGGCTCGCAAAAGCAAACTTCACCTCCACCCAAGATAAGGGGAGGCGCGAAGTCCAAAAAAGTCGAGCACCCTCGCAAACACGCCATGGGCTCGCAAAAGCAAACTTCACCTCCACCCAAGATAAGGGGAGGCGCGAAGTCCAAAAAAGTCGAGCACCCTCGCAAACACGCCAGGGGCTCGCAGAAGCAAACTTCACCTCCACCTAAGATAAGGGGAGGCGCGAAGCCAAAAAAAAAATCGAGCACCCTCGCAAACACACCAGGGGCTCGCAAAAGCAAACTTCACCTCCACCTAAGATAAGGGGAGGCGCGAAGTCCAAAAAAGTTGAACACCCTCGCAAAACACGCCAGGGGCCCGCAAGAAGCAAACTTCACCTCCACCCAAGATAAGGGGAGGCGCAAAGTCCAAAAAAGTCGAGCACCCTCGCAAACTCGCCAGGGGCTCGCAGAAGCAAACTTCACCTCCACCTAAGATAAGGGGAGACACGAAGCCAAAAAAAAATCGAGCACCCTCGCAAACACGCCAGGGGCTCGCAAAAGCAAACTTCACCTCCACCGAAGATAAGGGGAGGCGCGAAGTCCAAAAAAGTTGAACACCCTCGCAAAACACGCCAGGGGCCCGCAAGAAGCAAACTTCACCTCCACCTAAGATAGGGGGAGGCGCGAAGCCCAAATAAGTCGAACACCCTCGCAAAACACGAGCCTCGCTAAAAAAGAAAGAGGGCGTCGCTGTTTTTCACAAAACAGCTCAGTCTAACAAGACGCGAGCCTCGCAAAAAAGAAAGGGGGCGTCGCTGTTTTTTACAAAACAGCTCAGTCTAATGAGACGTGAGCCTCGCGAAAAAAGAAAGAGGGCGTCGCTGTTTTTTACAAAACAGCTCAGTCTAACGAGACGCGAGCCTCGCTAAAAAAGAAAGAGGACGTCGCCATTTTTTACAAAACAGCTCAGTCTAACGAGACGCGAGCCTCGCTAAAAATAAAGAGGGCGTCGCTGTTTTTCACAAAACAGCTCAGTCTAACGAGACGCGAGCCTCGCTAAAAAGAAAGGGGGCGTCGCTGTTTTTTTTTTTAAAAAAATCTCAGTCTAGTGAGACGCGAGCCTCGCTAAAAAGAAAGGGGGCGTCGCTGTTTTTTACTAAAACATCTCAGTTTAACGAAACGCGAGCCTCGCTATTTCGCTTTCCGAGCTAAACATTGCATACAACAAAATAAAGCAGTGCCGGGTAGCCAGCGAGCCTTGTCAATATCCAATATCCGATAATGAGTAAGGAATCGTAGCGACATAAAACCAACATTCAGTGTTCCCGTTCATTTACAAAACAGCTTCACAACGACAAACAAATCATGAAAAATTACAAAAATTACAAGGAACCTTCGCTCCCTTCAATTAACATCAAATCACCAGAACCCTCGCTACCTTCCTCAAACTCTGGCTCCACCGCAACAATGGGTCCCCACAACAAAGGAGCTGCCGGAACAATTGGCAGCTCCCCAGACAAAACCCTAGCCCGATACATATATGTATGGCCTACATCACTGACCTCCGAAGGTTACTCCTTTGGAACCACTAACGATCCGTCCGAACCTAACTCTAGTTCGGTTCGCCCAAACAAGTACTCCAAGGCTGTGTTCACATCAATATCATCATCAATTCCAACTTGCGAGGACGAAGAAGCACCAAATAAATAACGGGTGGCCTGCCGGTCAGTAAAGTCCGCCTCGCGCCAAAAACGGCTCGACCTGCTATTTTTTAAATCGTACCTTCGCACCTTCGACCACCAAAAACGCTCGAAGGTCAGTGAGGGATGTTTCAGCTTAGCACGAGCCCAAGATTCGCCAGTTACAAAAATATCTTGATAATTTAACGTCAGGGGCGTCACATCAAACACTTCTAGCACGGTTCCATCAGGAACCTGCATTACCATAGAATTAAAAAGTATCGTCAAGTCATTCCACCTACCTCACACATTACAAAATAACCTTCTCATCCATACAACCCTAAATTCTCACACCTGCTCGGCTTCCCCGTGCCCGCCCGTCTCAACCCCGCCAGTGGCAGCATCCACACCCTCAGCAGGTGCCTCCTCCGTGACCACCTCTTGCTCGACACCTTCGCCAGTGATCGGGACATCCGCGACCAAAGATTCAACCTCGACTGGTGGAACCTCTGCAGAACTAGGAGCAGGAACAGCTTCGGAGCTACCACCAGCATCAATGGCCGCAGGCGGCGAAGGCATCGCCTCCCTCCGAGCCTGTAAGCACAAATAAGAGAAAAGAAACCTAAGTTAACACCAACTCCATAATCTTTGAAACAAAGCCAAAAAACCAGTCTCTCCAATAACACGAACCTGACGAGTAGCCTCGGCAGCTTCCTCGAAAGCAAGAGCGCGACCACCACCAGCAATCCAAAACCGGCGAAGCAAGCGCATCGCACAATTCCGAACCTCGGCGTCCGCGATCTTCATCTGGCGCACCTCGTCCACGGTTGGAAAGTTATGGTTGGGTTTCTTAATTTTGCGAAGGTGTTCGCAATCTGCCTGACGAAGCGTACCAGCCATCGCCAGTGCTCTGGCATACCCACCAAAATCTGCAGCATTCCCAACCAACGAGCTAAACACATCCAGCTCATTACATAACCATCCTTCAAAACCCGCTGCGTCTTCAGCATGCAGCGGTTCCCCGGCAGAACCTCCGGCTTCGGTCAAGCATGTATCTATCTTATTTTTAACCCTCCCCATGCTTTCTCGCCAAGCCTCGGCTTGGGTAGCCAGCTCCGTGGACGGCTCTTCTATGCGCTTGTTCGCAGCCAACAAATCCTTGTCCTTTCGCCGGCTAGCAGCCAGGAGCTCCGCGTTACTATTCACAACCTCTTGTGCTTCCTCTCGCAATTTCTTAACCTTCTCCAAAGCAGCTTTGAGCTCAATCTCTTTGTTTTCCAAACTCTGGCGAAGCTCTTTATTAGCTTTCTCCGCGTCACTCAACCGGTCATTCAGATAGTGGAGATTGTAACTTGCCCTCCGGCGCGCCGACCGGTTGAGAAGCATCAGCTCAGCCACTTTGACGTCAATATCATCGTGAAGTCCCTCCAAGGGCTCATTGGCCAGCCGAAGCTCCGCCTCTGGCACACAAATACGGTTAAACACCCGACCCAGAAAGCGCCTTTCCTCCGGACCACACTGCAAGTGACATTCTCGAAGGTCCGGACTCGTGAAAAGCTCGGTCGCCGGGTCGGAAACTCCAAGTTTCTTCGCATAATAAGGAAGACATGACCGGCTAGCCTCGCCATACGGTCTCTTCCCCGAGGTCCGGTCCGATTCGACGTCACCCTTAAACTCAAAACCTTCGACCCATATGTGTGAGCCAGCAAACTCGGGAAACGACCCTCGCGGAGGACTCTCTGGCTCAAAATCCCGTATGATGTCATCAATGCTTCGCGCAGCCGCAGCACCAACACTGGCCGTGGCTATTCCTTTTCCTCGAGCGTCCTCGAGGGATACGTCTTCATCGGAGTTACCTTCGCTACTTGACGTATCCCTATCCTCGTCGGCGGAGTCCTCTTCAGTACCGCCCTCTTTTTCTTCTTTCTCCCCTTCCTCCTCCTCATCATCGGAGACACCCTCGTCATCCGAGATTTGAATCAAAGCACTAATACCGCCCACGCGGGGCACCCGTCCTCCAGTCTTTCCAGTGCCTCGGTCGCCCGAAACAATGGCCAAGGATGAGGAAGTGGCGGTACCTCCCGAACCAACGGCGACCTTCGTCGCAAGTGTTTTAACTCGGCCACCAGTGCTGCCGCGTCCTCGGCCACGACCCCTCTTCGGCCGAGAAACAACTTCCCCCTCCGCAGAAGCACGTTTCCTTTTCTTTGGCGCATCTTCGCTTGACGGAGCAGGCCAATTCACATACCGAACCCCAAGACTGTCAAACATCATGTTAACCCGACCTCCGCTACCTACCGAGCTGTGGATCGCTTTAGTCTCCAACGTGGAAAGCTTTCCAACAAGTTCCACCGCCCACCCCTGAACACGCTTGTAGATTGCTTCGACCCCATCTTCTTGCCTGGGAAATTTCTTCAGAAGTTTGTCCCAAACCTTATCAAGTTCAACCTTCGGCTTCTTCAAGCCCCTACCCTCGTACCTCGAGTCTTCCCCGACTGCAAACCACGCCTGTCTCCGGCTGAGGGGCCAAATCTTAGCACAACAGTACTCCTCGACCAAGTCGCGAGCACACTGAGACCGCGCCACAACCCTCAAACAATCAACACAAGCGTGAGCCTCGGAGCTCATCATAGCTTCGGCGCTCACATCACCAAGTGGCGAAAGCTCGCCGCAGAGATCTGCATCCCCACTAAGTTTATAGTAAAACCAGGACTCCTGCCACCCAATGGTCCACTTATTTTTCTGGGCTTGCACCGGCAACTCCGACCCAGCACGATGGCAAAAAGTGTATACTGCAAACTGTCCAAGACTGGTGTTACCTCCGTGATCCGAGATCTTGCGAGGTTGCATGTGCACTCGATGGGTCCGAACAAACCCCTCAACATGAGGAACAATACCCTGAGAGCGGCACGCCCAGATATAAACTGACATCTTCGTAAAGCACGAGGGTGTGAGCTGGTGGAAGCGCAAGTTGAACCTTCGCAGAACCGAGGTCACAAAAGAGTCAACAGGGAAGCGAAGACTGGCTGAAAAAAATTCCTCGAATACAACAACCTCATCTGCGTCCGGCTTCGGCACTATCTCCCCGACACTGGTCCTCGCTTTACCTTCCTCAATCCAACCCCACCTGACATAAGACGCAATCTCCGCGGTGCAAACTCGGCTGAGTCCGAACTCGAAGGTAATCCCCTCATCCGCGGCAGTGGGAGAAACAGCGTGAGCAGTTTGCTTCAACCTAGCCATCTCTTCAGCTGCTAGCTCTACCGAACAGCGAACGCCTATCTCAACCCTCGCAGACAAGCTAAAACAAACCCTCGCTATAAGCAAATTGCAACAACAGGATGGCTATAGCAGAGGAGGGCACAATCCAAACTCCTCAACCACCCCATCTATTTATAGACTGGGTGGCGGAACGCCCCACCCGATAACACCGGCACAAAAACCAAAAAGGCCACGACACAAAAAACGAAACGGACTCCTACAGTAAAAAAACCCCTACTATGGCCCGGCCCAAAGCAGCCGCGGGCGTCGCTGCCGAGGGTCCCGTCTTTTTTCCCGTCGAAAGGCGCTGCTTGGGCCTAAACACTGTTCTTTAGATCCAAGACAACGAGGGGCTACTGTTGGGGGAAGGGACCCTCGGCAGAGGCGCCACGCAGGCTGGCTCAACAAAACCGCCCGCGCACCTTCGTCGCTTACCCCCCCTCTTCCATTCTGTTAAGTCCCTCAGGTCACCGAGCAAACCTCTGAATACTGACCCAGCCTTCGAAAGTGTTCAGGAACCTTTTTGCAGGAAAGGGGCGTGAAGAGCGCTGGGAGCGACCCTCGCGCATCCCGCGTACCTTCGCTGAGAGGCCCAGACCCAACCGGTGGCGAAGGACCTCAAACTCTCCGACCGGGCGGATACCTCCGCAAGACGAAGGTCGCCCCTCGTCTTTCCGTCCGGGGGAGCTTGGGCCGAGCGGCGGCGGGCGTAGGGAAGGAAGGCTAGGGTTTCGGCTCCGGCTGTGTTTGTACGAGTTTGCCCTTCTGTATGAGTAGCACAGAGGAATCTTTCTTGTACCCTATTGTAATTTGGCCGGCACCCCTTGGTATCCCCTATAAATACCGGGGGGTGAACAGTGTATGGACACAATTCCTTTTGGGGAACAGAGCCACAACAACTTTGTCTTTGTTTCCTTAACCTTCGCTATCGCTTCTGACGCTTGGTCACCTTCGCCACCCCCCTGCACAAGTGTGGAGGTGGGGCAAGTGTGTTTCCAACAGAACCAAATGGGTCTTCCGCAACAAGCAAGATGAATATGGCGCGGTTACAAGAAACAAGGCAAGATTGGTGGCTCAAGGATTCACTCAACTCGAAGGCTTGGATTTCGGTGAAACTTATGCACCCGTAGCTAGGCTTGAGTCAATTCGTATATTACTTGCCTATGCTACTCACCATGATTTCAAGCTATATCAAATGGACGTGAAGAGTGCATTCCTTAATGGCCCCCTATCCGAGTTGGTGTATGTTGAACAACCACCGGGTTTTGAAGATCCAAAGTTTCCCAACCACATCTATAAGCTTGCCAAAGCACTCTATGGGCTCAAGCAAGCCCCTAGAGCTTGGTATGATTGTCTAAAGGATTTTCTTCTCTCCAACAAGGGTTTGAGATAGGGAAGGCCGATCGCACTTTATTTACTCACAAAGTAAAAAATGATATATTTGTGTGCCAAATATATGTCGATGACATAATATTTGGTAGTACTAACGAAGTTTATTGTGAGGAATTTAGTAGGATCATGACAAATAGGTTTGAGATGTCTATGATGGGCGAATTGACGTACTTCCTCGGATTTCAAATCAAGCAACTTAAGGAAGGGACGTTCATATGCCAATCCAAGTACACAAGAGAAATGTTGAAGAAATTTGACATGGACAAGGCCAAGCCCATGAAGACACCAATGCCAACAACTGTGCACAATGATCTTCTCAGAGAGGGTAAATCCATCGATCAAAAGGTATACCGTTCCATGATTGGATCCCTCCTTTACCTTTGTGCATCTAGGCCCGATATCATGCTTAGTGTTGGTATGTGTGCAAGATATCAATCTAATCCGAAAGAATTTCATTTGATGGCGGTTAAGAGAATCTTTAGATATTTAGTCCTCACTCCTAATCTTGGCCTATGGTATCCTAAGGGTTCCACATTCGATTTAGTCGGTTACTCCGACTCGGACTACGGTGGTTGTAGAATTAATCGAATGAGTACCTCCGGGACTTGCCAATTTCTTGGTCGGTCCTTGGTGTCATGGAGCTCCAAAAAGCAAACGAGTGTTGTCATGTCCACCGCCGAAGCCGAGTATGTTGCGGTCGGTGCTTGTTGTGCCCAACTACTTTGGATGAAGCAAACCTTAAAAGACTTCAGTTGTGAGGTAACCAAGATTCCCCTTTTGTGTGACAACGAGGGTGCCATTAATTTGGCAAACAATCCCGTAAACCACTCTCGTACAAAGCAAATAGACATCCGACATCACTTCTTGAGAGACCATGAAGCCAAAGGGGATATCGCACTTACACATGTGAGAACCGATGATCAACTAGCCGATATCCTTACAAAGCCCCTAGATGAGTCAAGATTTTGTGCTTTGAGGAGTGAACTAAATATCATTGATTCTAGTAACCTAGGTTGATATGTTGCACATGTATTTGCTTGCAAAAACTTTTGTGAAAATTCTTGTGCAAATTTCAAAATCTATATTCCATATTCTTCTCAAAAGTGACTATTGCTATGTGATGGCTTGCTTGACATCTAGTAACATTTGAGAAGTTGTGTCCATCCTGGTGCACCTCATCCATCTCTTGAGCCTGCTCCTTTTACCAGCATCGAAAGTGCCAACGTTATCGTCGGAAGTTCCGACCCTGGTGCCAGCCGAAGAAAATTTTCCCATAGTCAGAAGTTTCGATGTTTTTGTCGGAAGTTCCGACCCTGGAGTTCGCAGAAACCTTTTTCCTAGCGTCGGAAGTTCCGAGACCCAAGCCGGAACTTCCGACACCGGTTCGGCCGACCGTTTTGGGGTAAAAAGTTCTTGACCGCCCTCCTTCTAGTCATTCTCTTCTCACCCCCCAGTCAAACCCGCCCCCCCTCCTCCCTCCCGTCGCCCCCCCCTCTCCAATGGGTGCTCTGGCCGGCCTCCTCGCCCCCACCCCCACCCCACCATCCCCTCCTCCATCCCATCCAACCCCTTTCTCTTCTTGGTGAAGGACTTGAAGCCCCAAGTGGATGCCATGGTGGTTTCGTGAAGTTCTTTGGTGTTCTTCACGTTTGGTGCTTGGTGGAGCCGTGGGAGTGGTGGATCTACTCCAGGAGAAGGCTTGGCTAGTGGATTTCTTCGGATTTCTATGCTTCTCCCTCCTCCCAAGGTATACTTTGGTGCTAGTATCCCTTTTATCAATGTACCTTGTGGTGGCTTGTTTTTCCATCCTCCCAAGTAACTTTTCCTAGTTTGTGTGATGTTTGTGTGCTAAGATTTGGAGGTTCTTGTGGTAGTTCGGCTTGCTCAGTTTTGGCAGGGTCGAAAGTTCTGAGATTCATGCCGAAACTTCCGACCGTCGGAACTATCGACGATACCGTCGGAAGTTCCAACCCTGACTGAACACATCGACCTACTCTAGTCTCCCCATCTCTTTGCTCCCTTTCTCCACAACTTTGAATCGGTTCTTAGCCATTGCGTTACCATTTCAGTGCCTTCCATGGATGCCGGTGGTAGTGGTGGTGGTGGTCGACGTCCGAAGCGTGCCTCTAGTGGTGCTCCTCGCGAGAGGCGTGCCAAGCAGCGCCAGGATGCCCCTCCCCGTGCCTCTCGGGCTTGGGGTTCTGCTGCTGTGGCTCGTGAGCCTTCGGATGAGGAGCGGCTTGATCGTGTGGGCCGATCCCTGGCAGTGGAGATCCCCCACACTCCTCAAGGGCCTGCTACGTACACCGACTTGGTGCCATTTGATGGCCCCATGCTGGTGCTTCATCGTCCGGAGCTTGCTCCTAACCCGGACGCAGCATGGCAGCCTCATATGAAGATCAATTACCAGTCAAGGGTTCAAGATATCGAGTATTGGTGGGCCACTAATGTCTATGCTGACAGTGCCAAGGATATCAGGCTTGAAAACCGATTCTATCATCACTTCCACTTCGACTTCTATGATAGCCTCATCTTTAGCAAGTTTCAGGCCAAAGGGAAGCCCCCTGTTCTTCAAATGAAGTGCATTGACACTCAGGCCCTTCGACAGTTCCCTGAGCCTGAACTTCAGCAGATGGTTCGGGATTTGGAGAAGCTTAGGCTTGATCAGCTCATTGCCTTCAAGAAGGGCTGGAACAATGAGATCATTTGCCAGTTCTATGCTTCCTATTATCATGAGATCGTTGATGATATTCCTATCATGCATTGGACGACTGAGGGCAAGCACTACAAGATTGATCTTCCTACTTTTGGTCGGCTGCTTGGCTTTGGGCGTAGTGATCATGCAGCTGTTGATATTCATGATCTCCCGAATGTGGCATTCAGTGAGCTCCAGCATATGTATCTCAGGGGATTTGTTGCTGATGGGCAGACCACATATCTTTCAGCATCTTTCTTTGTGCTCAACTTGATTTTCTAGCAAACTCTTTATCCCAAGATTGGTGACTCGACCTGGCTCCGCGATGACACCCCCACAGTTTTGGGGAAGACTTCACTTTGTTTTCGGTCACTGGCTTCATTTGGACCAAGATTAGGATTGCTAGCACCGACACCGTCAGGCATTATCCATATGCCCCGTACCTCATGCATATTATTGAGCAAGTGTCCGGTCTAAGCTTTCCATGTGATGCCAAGCACTCCACTCTAGTTGTCACAAACAAGATGTCCAAGACTGCAGTTAAGGCTCTGAAGAAGGACAAAGGTCCAGCTGTTGGTGGGACCTCCGGTGCTCGCTCCCGAAGGGAAACTTCTCATAGTTCCTCCAGTGAGCGTCCCACTTCTTCTCCTGCTCCTCACCGTGCCAAGAAGCCTTCGCGCTTCAAACATGCCATTAGCAAGATCTTTGAGATGCTTTGCTATTCTATGGAGCATGAGGACAAGCGGCTTCGCCGTTTGGAGGAGAAGGCTGGTCTTTCTCCCCCTTCCCCTCTTCGTGTTTTTCGCGATCCAAATGAACTTTATGATGAAGAGTATGGCTCTTCTTCTCGCCCCCATGGCAAGGATGTGGCTCGTGATGATTCCTCCGAGGAGGAAGAGGAGGAGGCAACCCCACCTTATCGCCGTCGCCGCAAGGATGATTCTTCAGATGATGGTGACGAGGACTATGACGGTGACGAGTAGCCTATGATGTTTTTCTTATGCAGCCTGCCCTTTTTGGCATTTGATGTCAAAGGGGGAGTGTCAGGCTTTATCTCTATGTAATAGGCTAGTTGGTTCCTTCAAATCTTTTAATCTATGGGCTTGTAATAACTTCTTATGTGGTGCTACTAAGTGATGGACAAATATGTATTAATGTGTGATGGATGTGTGTAGGACAAACTTATGTTTAATTATCTATCTACATGTTTGTGTTTCAATCTCTCCTTATGATGATGAAATGTTATTTGTATATGGCCATTTGCTTTATATTGATTTATCTTGTATTGGCCATATTTTCTCTTTTGATTATAGATATAACATGTCATATTGCATCACACCTTTTATACTTGTCACACTCACTCCTTAGGCACCCCACGAATTGCAAGATTTAGGGGGAGCTATCCTTTTCAACATATGCAAATGATTGATGTATGTCAAGTTTATGGAATTCAAATACCATGCATATGTTAAGGGGGAGCTTTCCGTAAATGTTGGAATTCAAAAGCTAAATTTACTTATCCTTTTATCGAAGCCTAAGTTGGTTGTCATCAAGTACCAAAAAGGGGGAGATTGAAAGTGCAATGGCCCCCTAATGTGGGTTTTGGTATTGATGACACTCAAATTAGGGTCTAATATGTTTCAATGAGGATGACTTGCAGCTTTAGTCTCTTGAAAGTATTAGAAAGATAAAGTAAGGCAAAGGCAGTCCCTCAATTCGATCATCGACAGGCGGAAACTAAACTTAAAGAAGAGCATCAATCGTTTTCTATTTGCTTTGAGTTTAGGAATGCCGTACTATAAAGAGGGATGCAAAGTTAGGTGGTCTGAAGAGGATAGAGTGCTCAAGTATAAAAATAAAATAAAAAGAGAGACACAAAATCACTTCACGAGCACTTGGAGTTGCTGCTGTCAACTTCCAGTGTCGGAAGTTCCGACATTAAAGTCAGAAGTTTCGGCCCTGGGAGTTCCAGTGAGTTGTGCTCAATCTTCCCAGTGTCGGAAGTTCTGACTTCCCAGCGTCGGAAGTCCCGACATCCTAGTGTTGGAAGTTCTGACGTCATGTGTCGGAAGTTCCGACAGTGCTTTCTCCGCCTGCTCAGCCTCCTGCCCGGGGAAACGTCGGAAGTTCCGGTTATCGCTCGGAAGTTCCGACGTGCCGGAAGTCCAGGCGGACTTCCGGTTGAGAACAGTGTTCGTAGTTGAAGTCAGAAGTTCCGAGATCTGCGTCGGAAGTTCCGACCATGTTAAAAAGTGACCGTTGACCCTCTGTGAACAATGTTTCCAATAGACGCCGGAACTTCCGAGATCTGGACCGGAAGTTCCGACGTTCCCTTTTTAGCAGTCCGTGGGTTGACCTATAAATACCCCTCTTCACTATTCCAACCGTTACCCAACCTATTTACTCCGACATAACTCTGTCCAAACTCACCACCAAGCATTCAAGGCTCCTCCCAACTCTCCCCTTCCTTCCCTACTTCAATTCTTGCAAGGATTTGAGTGGAGAGCTAGTGGATTGAGTGAGATTGACATCTAGCAAGCTTGAGCACTTGAGTTCTTCGTCACGCAGGTTGATTTTGCATTCTTTACTCTTGGGTTCTTGGAACCCTAGTTGGCTAGGCGTTCTTCGGGAGAAACTTGCTCTTTGTTGATTTCCCCGAAGTGTTTGTATTTACCCCTGTGATTCTAGTGAAGAAGCTCAAGAAGCCTTTGTGGTTTCTTTGAGAGAGGCTAAGGAGGTGAAATAGACTCCGACCTTTGTGGTCACCTCAACAACGAGGAAGTAGGAGCTCCTTTGTGGAGTGGACGAACCTCGGGATAAATCCTTGTGTCTCGTGTGCTTCTTGTTGTTTAGATTAGTGCATATATCACTTGTATTATTTCTCTCTCTCGAAGTTACTAACTAGGTGGTGGACAAGTTCATCCGTTGGAAGGCAATACAACATCGAAGAAGGGTCTCTACGCCCTCACCCTTTAACTAGGTTGTGGGGTTGTAAGAAAGCTCTAGCTCAAAGTTCGTTTCTGCACTTGTTGTAGCTTTCACGTAGGTGTCGGAACTTCCGACAGTTAGCGCCGGAACTTCCGACTTCCGGAAGTTCCGACCCTAACTGCCGGAACTTCTGACTTGCTACTGACAGTTTGACCTTTAGTGTGTGTAGAATTTTACAATTGCCTATTCACCCCCCTCTAGGCACTGTTTGATCCTTTCAAAAAGTGACTAAACTTTAATGGTCTTTAGTCACTATATAACTAAACATGGCCACTAAACTTTAGGGAGCACTAAACTTTAGTGCAGACTAAATTTTAGGGGGCCTAACCAAATAGGGTCTTATTCTATTGCTAGCAAAACATGTACGTGTGTTGCAATGGGAGAAAAAAATGAAATATTAATGCAAAACAACCATGCAAAACAACCATCGAGGCGAGGAAGAAACCGGGGCCATCGATGGCGAGCGTCGGCCGCCAGAAGGGCGAGGCGGCCCTGCGCGCGGACGACAGTTGCGCCATCGCGGGAGATCGATGCGGCGACGCCTCCGTAGCCGGGAGGGGGGCGGAGCTGTGGTCAGTAAGCTCCGGTGGCCGGGAGTCATCCGGCCCTGCGCGCCGACGAGAGTTGCGAAAAAATAAAAAGAAGATGCGGCGGCGGAGAGCGTCGTCCATGTACCGACATTTTTTTTTCAAAAAGCGTCGTCCTTTTTAGTGGAGAGCGTCTACACAGGTGATCTAGCGAGTGGGCTTTTCCAGCGACTGTCGGTGTTTGTTAACCGGCAACTCGTCTTGAGTAATCTCAGACGATTTGTTCGGTGGGGATCGACGTTCGTAGGACTCGGCAAGTACACAGGGACAACAATTTATACTGGTTCAGGCTGCTAAATAGCGTAATACCTTACGTCCAGTGCGGCGTGTGCCTTGTGTATTGTTATGATTCAATGTTTGATTCTTTGGGGCCTGCGCCCGGCTCCCCTTATATATCCGGGTGAGCCTTAGCACAGACTGAGTCCTAACCGTTTACATCAAAGGAGTCCTATTCTAATTACAAGACTTCCTTTTACAACTCGGCTAAGTTACAAACGAGAGTCCTAAACCAAGTACACTTCGTAACAAGTCTTCGGATCTCCCGTGCCATCCGGAATTAGTCGGAGTAATCATCAACTGATGACATCTTTGACATCCTGGTCCGTCAAGCCCCCGAGCTCTTCATCATTTCTTCACGACGTTATCTTCTAATTTCTTCTTGAGAATCTCCGAGTAATGTCTTGAGAAATCTTGAAGTGCTCTGAGAGTAAAGAAATTCCATGGTGTGCGCTTTTTACAAAAAGTGCACCCATAGGGTGTAGCCCCCGAGCCTCTTGTTATTTATAATAACTTTGAGGATCTTTGGAGCCTTTTCCGAGTAAATCTTGAATAAGAAAAAACATTTCCTTTATAGATTATACCCTGCAGCCCCCGAGCTTGAGGTCCGAGTACTATAGTAGTCGGTGCTTGGGATCTTCAGAAAGGTAATCTATCAAAGTCTTGAGTAGTCGGACCATGACACCAACTTGTTGCTTAGACCGCCCGAATAATAATTACTCATCTTCAGGTGGGCAATGTTTTCAACAAACATCCCATATCACCCCCCACTGAATAAAAATTACCTTGAGTCCAGCAATAATTGACTGGTGACTGTTTCAACTGTGCGTAATAATGATGTTTGTCGTTTTCTGCAACTGCAAACTTTGTCGTCTTCGTCTTGAAGTGCGTGTGAGAATCAGCTCCCAATGCGGTTCTTCATATTGCCATCTTCGCCCATCTCTGTGAGGCTTTTCTGGGGATATGTCCCTCTATTACCCTTTTCCGCTACTTTTTCTGGTTTAAGTGTCAACCTAGTGACGCTAATACCGAAGTAGTCGGAGGGGCTAGTCTCCAGGTTAGATTGGAAGTAGCCAATTAATATATAACTGTTGAGTTGTCAGACTCAGTAAGAGACTGGGCTGCTGGGTGGTTCTATATGGGTAACCCACCCCCAGCTCTTCGTCGTCATGATGGATGGCCACCACAGAAGTGCCGTGAATGGAAGGAGAAGCTCACAAGTGAAGAAGTAGGGGCTATCCAACCCCTCCTCATTATGATAGACGCTTTGATAATCAATGGGCCGACCGGATACACTGTCGTTCAAGACTGTTGCCCGGCGCATCCACCCGCTTCAGCAGCGAGCCAACTTTGGGTTCGAATACCTGGGTAAGAACGACCCGGGTCGCCACGCTGTCGAGCAATTGGCAGACTGTGAAGTCCTTTGAAGAGTGAACCGGCTGCTTAAGAGCCGTGAACATCTTGCTCCAGTGATGACATCCTTCTCCGCTATTAATCCTCCTCCTCAGGTAAGTACTTAATTTGTCGTGTCGTCAAGGTTCGGAATCGATATCCTTCTGACCTGACTAGATATCCTTCTGTTTTTTAGGGCCGGGGGAGGGATAACAATGATTGTCCTCCCCTGCCTCCGGCGACTGAAGAAGGCGGAGGCATAGCCTTGGAGGGTCCTATCCGAAGTGAGGACCTTTCAAACAAACCAAGCTCTCCTGCCAATTTGGATTGGCTTGACACAGACTCGACTGACTCTGATGTCGTGCTCATAGACCCAGAAGCAGAGAGTAGCCGGAAGAGATCGTCGACTCCTCAGTAGGAAGCCGGAGGACCCATCCCCAAGAGGGCCCGCACTGGTAATCGCCGTGCATGTCGTAAAGTTCTTTTATCACAAGAATTGGCTGAAAAGCACTGTAAGCCGGGTGCTCCTGGTAAGGGAAAACCCGAGTACTTTGTAGTTCTTTTGAGTGTTGATAATCTCTTATCTTATATATGTCGCTGTATCAGGTGCTGGAACTACTCAAGGGACTTCAAGAAGCGCGGTCCCTGAAGAAACTTCAGCTTCAGACCCTCTTCTGAAGCAGCCTCTCTTGAAGCTACCTAGGCCGCTGAAGCTCGGGAAGTAAGTGTTCTGCTTTGTAGAGTGTACACAGAGTTCGGATACTGACATGTATACTTGTCTGCTTGTAGGAAGGCAAAACCAGGTGCAACAGCCTCGAGCACCGTTCCTGATCCTCAGGCGGTAGAGGAGTCGGAGCCGCTGGCCAAGGATGACTCCAGCGTGTCGTCAACATTCAGTCAGGTAGATGCGCTGCCTGGCTCTTCTCCGTCCAAGTCTCGGGCCGATGCTGCTCCTGACGCGGATATTCTTCCATTGCCTCAGGTTGGTTGGCTGTACTCCATCTTTTGTTCTCCCGCTTAATTGGAGTTTGACCGGGTTTGGAATGACTGGTTTTTTCGTACACGACAGCCGGACGAACCTACCCTGGACATGGTCTTGACAGAGATACATGCGGAGGCTTCAGCTTGTCAGTAGGGAGGATCTTTAGATGCACCCGAGTCCTCACGCCAAGGAGCTACTCTTGTCGTAGCCGGGTACGACCAGGACCTTACTCGGCTGAAGGAACTGAGGGACCAGGTGAGGGCTCCCTTTGAAGCTCTTCACCAATTTGTTGAGGTAAGAGTCTCAATCTCTTCTTGTTATACTGTAAACTCATCCGAGTACTCACGATATTATTGTATTGTAGTCCTTTGACTTCAAGGTTAGAGATCAAGTCACCCGGATCCGCCAGGAGCTGTCTCATGAAAACCAAGAGCTCCGGGACTATATTGCCCAGGACCAAATTAGTCAGAAGGTAGCCACCCAGGTTTTGCATAATCGCATTAATGAACTCCAAGGCAACCTCAAGGAAGTGGTAGCGGAGCGTGACGCTGCTAACGACCAAGAGGTTGGGCTGATATCGAAGTCCGTTGCCATGGAACAGAAGTTGAAGGAGCTCAAGAAGAGTTCTAAAAAGCAGCTTGAAGGTATACTTGGAGTTTCTGTGTCATTTTGCTCCATAATATTAGTCGGATGACATGATAACTGACTGTTGTGTATGCAGATGCAAATAAGCTGGCTTTTGGGTGGCAGAACGCCTTCAACCGGAAGCAAGCAGAGCTTGAAGAGGTATTTGCTAATGCGCAGAGTACCCTTCAAGAAGCCAAATTGATGCGTGAGGGTGCTGACCGGGACCTTCTGCAGGCTTTGAAGTCTACAAAGGAGTCGGCGGAGTCCTTGAAGGCCTTGTTGCATGCTATCGAGCCCCTGCTCAACATGATTCCGGCGCCAGCAGGAGTCCAGGAGACTTTGATTGAGCGGGCCAAGGCTGTACCTGGACGACTGGCGCAATACATCAAAGATATGTCGATTTCCGTGGTGCAAGGCCTGATGGCGACGCTGCGGCTTCATCTGCCGTCCTTCGACTTGTCTGCTTTGATGACTCTTCCTGAGGGCAAAGGCGACGAGGACCTTGCGGCAATGCAAGAGGAGGTGAAAGCCGCCGCGGAGGAGTACTCACAGATATTAGATCTTGTAGAGTAGTCTAGACTCCTTAGTCTCTGCAGCTTGTATCTCCTGAAAACAATTATTATAAGATATCAAAAATATTGGTTACTTTTGAATCTTGTGAATTGCATATATGTCCAACTCCATATTGCGGCAAATTTATCTGGCAATGGGTTGAGTTTATTTGTTGTGGATGTATGACCAGGCGTCTAACTAGACGAGTCTATCCGAGTGCTCGCTAGCACTTTAGTTTGGGTCGTGTGACTTCGTTTCTCTAACCATTGTATAGAGAACTTAGTCTTGCCCGAGTACTACTCTTAGTACCCTTGTTCAAGGGATAATTTCGATCAGGCGCCTCTTGAAGGACCGTAATGTTGGTTCCATTCAGGGTGGATCGTATCCTCTTGGGGATCGCAGCTTGGGTGCGAAGGTAGGTGGACCTCTGTCCAGGATGTATGTAACAGGGTGAGTACTATTCCGCCTTGTTACGCCTTATAGGAACTAGTCTCCACTTTGGTGGATTCCATATTCGCTATAGGCTGATAGCCGGGTGTTAAGCCGTACTACCTTGTGAGTTGTATTGAGCTCGAAGCTCGTAACTCAAGTGTGGTTTCCGCTGAACCAATCTTTCCGAGTAATAATAAATATTAATCGGAGATGAGCCCAGCCGTTAGGGTTACAGACTAGGCCGCAGTGTGAGCGAGTGTCAGTGAATGGGCCAGACGAAAACAACCCAACCAAAAAGAGGCAGAAATTTTGCCTCTTGATTATTATTATTATTATTATTATTATATATTATATATATAATATAATATATATATACTAGTAAAAATGTTTGTGCATTGCAACGGGTGGAAATTGTGTCTTTCTTGTAAGTTGTAACGATATGTTCAGTCAAGACGACTACACAGCAGAACATTGAAAAATTTAAAGCAATCTCTTTGAGCTCGACACAAGCATCTCCTTTCATGAGCTTCTTCAATCTCTATGCACTGACTTGAATTGTAATACTTGATTGATGCCAAGTGATAAGGTTGACTACCTACAAGTAACAGAATACTGTTATCAAAGAATGGATCCTCACTTAACCAATTAAATAACAGTCTTTTCTATCATCACAGTGGTGATATTAATAGCTTTTAAAAGAAACCCAACCACACAAGTGACAAAAAAAGGAATAAATTCCTATTGCTCATATCGAGAATGTTGTTAATGTTTAGTACACATAAGGTTTGAGGCCACCAAAAGCCCTGCTGATCAGATGCTTGAACCCTCGGCAAGGCACTGTTTTGATTCTTGGCAACAATGGAGGATATTGTTCTCACGCCTTTCATATTTTCAATCAACCATGGTGTCTTCAGCAACAAATTCGTTCATCACCTCATGATTACCAACAATATTACAAACTGTCAGTTGAACATCTACCAGAATTAAAGCAATTGCAAGCCATAACACTAAGTGCATATTGACACTCAAACCAATTTTAGCATTTAGGCATAGCATATACTATGTATGGATACATCAACCAAGTAAATAGCATATTAAGGCGAATTTAAGAGCGAACAGGGACAAAAGATCTTTCCTCCATATTTGAGAAACAAATAAGATAAGTAGGTACAAGGTCGTCCCTCTGTGGGAACCAAGAAAGGAAAACTTATAGCCATGGGCATTGACGAGTGGGAGAGACTGCGTGAAGCCGTGAATGACAAATGTTCCCAAACGGGTTTCTATCTTCGTCGCATACAATTGGGATAATGATCAGTTGCATGTTTCCAAGGTTTCATGTGCTTTTCAGTAGAGGCCATTATTGATTTCTTTTGTGCACATATGAAGGATGAAGAGGAATGAAACATGAACATCCATTGACGTAACTGAACCTGCTGAGCAAAAGGTATAATCAAACCCCTAAAGTGTTGTGGTGGCTTCAAGAAATCCAAATACTGATTACATCATGGATTGGTAGGTGTTGACGCAAAACGTGACACCTCACGCCAAGCACACAGCAAGCCGAAAAGCTAGCTTCAATCGGGTGCCCGGAATGTGCTGAATCCGGAGACGTGCCAGTCGGTTTGACCTAAAAACCAACAAGGGAAAAAACTGTGAGAATACCTTTGGAACATGCTGGATAAAACCAGACAGTTCCATATGTACGGCTTTGAAAGCCAATCACGACGGCACACAGCTATAGAAGCTGTCTGTCAGAACATGTTTATAAAGTCATTCGGCTAGTATGAGAACAGAGTATGTAAAGCATATTGACTACCGAATGCATATATAAAGAAAGACATGCTTGAACAAATTAAAGATATTATAAACAGGTAACTTGCAAATATAGATCTATTCAAATAACACATGCATAGGCTAATCCAACTAATCTGCCGCACGTTTAGTCTTCATAAACCGGTCAGGTATAAACTCAAGCAAAGCTAATCCACCGCATGATACCACTTGCTATAAGTCTACACCACTTCTTATAATTAGATTAATCCACCGCATGATACAATCTAATTATAACAAGCTAAAAGCATGCATATATTTGAATAGATCTATAATGGCTCATTACTCGTATAAGCTTAACCAAAATCGGCAAACCAGCCGAATTGGGGTCCATGAAGAAGGAACAAACAAGCAAGCATGATTAAACTAATCTAAAACCTGCATCTGCCGCACGACACCTAGTTTCATCAGAGCCCAACCATGATTGACATGCATGAACCCACAACATGTGACAATCTAGATTGAAAGTTGATTAAGCCATCATGATCTTATGATTAAAAGAGAGCACAAGCAAACTCGTGCGACAAGGCCGAACAAAGATCAATCTAGATTGGGCAAAAGAGTGTTACAAGAATTAAATAAATAAAACATATAACACATGATAACTTAATGAATCTATTGGATCTACCAAATCCAATAGAGCCGATAACTATTTTCACTCATGACTTAATCCGCTGCACGATACAAGGCATAAGCAAAAACTTCCCGTCATAAGCTTAAATCCGCCGCACGATACTAAGCTTAACATACGAGACTACTTGCATCATATCTAAATCCACCGCATGATACTAGACATGATAGCAAGGTTGCCGGTACTTACGGAGGTCGACGGATCGATGATTCCTCTCGAAGAACTCGACGACACGACTAAGGACTCGAAGGTGGCACGGGGCCGGTTTGTATTGATATGGTTGTGAATAATTTTACAATGGTCGAGGGTTTATATTTATACCCTGGACGAAACACGAGTCCTAAACGATTACGACTTATACATCAAATTTTGGAAAGATACAAATACCATTCTTATTTTTCTTAGCGTCCTCCATTGTCATGTATTTTCCTACGCAAGCCATCTTCACTTTCCGAATGGAGTCACCGTTTCGCAAAACAGCCAATTATACAGGCATTTGCTGAAGTTCCGAAAACCAGTCGACCGCCTGGTCGTTTACCGAATGCTCCCCTTACTGCTGGCTGGACCCTCTTGTCATCCTCTCGTGCGTGCGAAAATCTGGTGTTAACACATGCCCCCCTCAATTTTGGGATAAAAGTCAATTTTATTTTGAAATTGCGTGCAAGCTTCCCTCTTCTCTTAGGTTTTCACTTCTCGGCACTGCAGCCGCCGCCCAAGAAATTCAAATTCCTGCGCAATCGATTTCACTTCGAACTCTTGATGGCGACCGAAGACAAGATTCCAGAGGTAAACCTCACATATTCAGTAATCTCTTGCTAGTCTCTTCTTTCAGTTCACTTTCTCTCTCTATTCGTTATTTCTTGAAGGAATATAAGAACCAAATCCTGATTCCTTATGCTGCCAACCCTGATTCCTATCTCCTTGGTCCAATGGGAAATTTTGCCCAACGGAGTTTATCGAGAAGGAAACCCAAAGAATTCCCTTCAAATCTGGAGTTACTTCACCGAATCACTGGCCGAACACCTTCAAGAACTGGCCTTTTCCCCCAATTGCTGGATGGCGAAATTGGTATCAGAGGATGCTTGAAAAAAGCAGCAACCACTGGGAAAATCAAGACATTAGCCACTGTTTGGAGTTATCTTTATCAGAAACACCCAGAAATGACCCTCTCCTGATAGCAGCTTCCCATTTCTGGTCTAATGCCATCAATGCTTTCATCTTTGGCCATGGTATGATGACTATTACTTTAGCTGACGTCTTCATGATGACTGGTCTGAATGGAACATTGCTAGTATATCCTTACAAATACAAGAACAAAAGCAATCAGAAAGCTGTCAGTTCTGGATGCGGATCGGCTAAATACATCCAGACTTATATGGAGTCGTCCAATGCTGTCTCTGACAAAGAACTGAAAGCCTTTCTGAATATGTGGCTATGCAGATTCATCTTCTGTGGAAAATCCAATGAACCCACTCTGAACCATATGGTGATGGCTGAAGATTTATCTGCAGGCACCCAAATCCCGTTAGGCAAATACCTCTTGGGGTCTGTCTATCATATGATGCATCAAATTACTCTTTAGATGCACATGGACAGAGAAATTTCTTGTGTGAACGGCCCCTGGTGGTTGGTCCAGATGTGGCTCCAACTATATATGCATCAGATAGTTTCTGTGAGCCTTCTCAACTTGAGTTTCCCTTCAATTAATTATGCTGAAGGCAAAACAGCAAGAGTTAAAGCCTGCCAGACTTATGGAGAAGTAGCATCATCTATCAGCATTGATATGGACATCGGCCATCTCTTCAAGCTATTCTTCAAAGGCTTTGGCAATACACTTTGGCTTCCTTACAGAGAGAATGAAAACCTGACTCTCCCTTGCAAGTTTAACTATGAATCCGGCTGTGCAGATAAAACATCTATTGAGATCTTCAACTCTTTCATCAAACCCTGTATTCTGCCAACCGAATTTCACCATGGAAGATTAGTGCAGTCCACCTACGAGTTCTATTACCCAAACATGGTGGCCAGACAATTAGGATGTGGCCAATTGCCCCCTAGACTCTTCTTCTCAACAGTAATAAGACCCAGAGAAGTAATTATGGAAGGGATAATAGCTAAAAAAGTCTTTGAATTAGGATGGGAGTTGCCAACATACGAACCATCTCCATTTGGAATAGTAGACATCGCTCATCCTTTTTTTACTTCCTGGTGGGAAAAGTGGCGTGCCCACCTCTTCAATGTACCAGTTCACCCCTTGTGTCAAAACTTGCAACCTGACTTTGCTTTCGACAGTGAAGTAATTTCACTACACTTATTATTTTCCATTCTCGAATCCAATCTTTTCTAACAATCGGTCATATATAGGATCCCGAGCCTACACCTCCTGTCAGAGTGATCTAGCATTACCTGGCCGGACCCAATCCTGCTCTTGGTTTCAACGCTCCAGGCTTGAACATCTTCATGAAGACCCTTGCAACTTCAACTATTGTGCCCCCAGGAGGAGAGAGCAAAAGAAAGGCACCTGAGAATGCCCTTTTGTCCAGGAAACCAAGGACCAAAAGGACTAAACGATCTCCAAAGGTATGAATCTCCCATTTTGCGCTAAGCAATTTTATTTGGCAATAAATCTGATCAAATCTATGTTGCATCACTCGTTGCAGTCACAAGCCAAAGTCTCGAAATCGGCCAGTATTTCATCAACCGCCAAACTATCTCCTGAAGCTCCTACCAAAAAGATCCAAGGTGAAACTGAAGATCCAAAGACTCCTGAAGATTCAAAAAATAAAGAGGCCAACGAGACCATAGGTAACGCGTTCGGCTATTCTTCCTTTTGTTGCCACATGCTTACGCCAGCACTTGAAACAGATGAAATTTTAAAAGAACTGGAAGAAGAGCCATCTCCTGATCATACCCCAAGCCCGTCTCCTCCGAATACTCAACAAAGTTCTTGAGCAAGCCAAGGCGTAGCGTCCTCTGATGATCAATCAGCCCAACAGGCAAGGCTCTGCCCCCGAATCACATCGCTTTCACCAAATACACTTAGTCGGCTAACACCTTTCTCTTTCTTTAGAAAAATACTAAAGAGCCGATTGCAAGTTATTCTCTCCCTGTTGAAGATTATATCACTGAAAAAGACGAAGAAAATACTTCCCAACATACTTTATCAACAGAAAACCAGGCTCGGCTGAGGGAAATAATCACTCTATTGAGCAAGGACGTCGTCAATATGGTTCAAGATGCAGATCAGATAAGAGATATTCTTGAGCTTATTGATGAAGATATTCCTTCCGCTCTTCTGACCCATTTGGAATCTACAGCTTGTCTCGACAACTTTTTTGGAATGGTAAGGAGAGCAACCAAAAACAAATCATCCAAGGCTGCCTTGCAGAATGATAGATCTTCAAAGGAGCTAGAACTTAAAGATTTGCATTCCAATATTCAAATTGCAAAGAATTCCTTGGCAACTTTGGAATCTGAACTGAAAGTCATGGAGGAAGACAAGAGCAGGTTAGAAGCTCAGTTAGCCAAACTGAATACTAAAATCCAATCTCACAGGGCTCATATGGCTGATCTGCGGAAGGACATAGAAGCAGCCTCGTTGAAGATAAATTTGGCTCTCAAAGAAGATCAACAAATCAAAGCTAAATTATCCAGAATCCAAAAATCCGAAGATGAAGACCAAAAAGTACTTGATACTGTCAGCCGAATCAGAGCCGAGGCCATAAAGACAATCAATCAGCTTTTGAACGAGTAAATATTGATCTTGTAACAAACCAAGTGTAGCATACTTCATCTTTGAAAAACCATTTTGATACTTTTATGCTTCCACTCGCCTGAGAATGCAATCGGCTTCTCTCCCTTAACTTCCGTGTGATAAGATATAGCCGATTGTCTTCATTTTCTGATAGCCGAATGAACTTTTTTCAAAGATCTAAAAAAACAATCGAGTGGCGTTCGACTTAGCTGAGCCTGGCCCAGTTAAAATGGCCCAGCCGAAAGGAAAACCCTACTCTTTCGCTTGGCATTCTTACTCCATTACTCCATAGACTTCGCCACGACTCTTTTCCCGACTTATAAATAAACCCTCTCTACAACCTCGATTAGCACTTGCGGTTGCGCATTTTAACCCCCGACTCTTCACTTCCTCTTGTCGGCTCAACCCAGAAGAAAACCCTAGTCCTGCAGCAATGGCAAACGGCGATGACCGCGACAAGCGATCTGCTGAAGGAGAAGCAGAGGGCAGCCGAGTACCGCAATGCCGGCGCCATGGGTAAGAATCGGCCACCTTGCCCCCTTGCAATCTCTATTTCCCTGTTTATCCATTGTTTCAATTTCGATTCTCTTCTTCTAGGATAAGATTTATTTCCAGCAGCCAAAGCCACCTTCTCCCTCGACCTGGAACTCCATCATCCGGATCCTCCAGCTCCTCCAACTCCTCAGATTCTTCCTCGGATTCCTCCTACTCCGACCGGTGGAGCCACTGCGATGCCTGCCGTTTTAAGGAGGAAAGGGACAAGGTCCGAGAGGAGCTGAGCGAAATTTCTAAGCAGTACGGCATTGACCAGCTCGACTGGGAGGACCAGCGGAAACAATTCTATGACGCAATTTCAGGGCAGTGAAATCTTCGCTCGATTCCCCTTATCGGACTTGTTTGCTTGATATACCCCCTTTTCTGTCCAGCATTATCTACAGAGGTCGAGCGCCTGAAAGTCACGGGAACCAGGGTAGCCAACAAGGTGAACGCCCAAGGGGAAACCGTGGAGGCGCGCCTTGACGATGCGGATGACCGTGTCGATCGAGTTGCCATTCACGGCGTACACCATGGTGTTGCCTTGGGGTTGGCGGCGATGTCCACCCAGACGCGCGAGGACTTCTCCGCCATGGCGACTGGCTTCCATGGTGGGGATCTTCCAGAGGATATTGAAGATCTTCTAGAAAGTTATGAGGACCATGCGACCGTGCTTGCCCAGGCTTTTGATGCCCAATCTATCTTGAACAGGTTGTTTGATGAGTAGTTCGTACTTAGGGATGCTTGTAAATAAACTGCTCTTCCTTGCAAAACATCTGCTCCTGTGAAGTACTCGTCTGCAGTTTCCTGAATTGCCGAAAACAAAACCCTCGCACGACATCATCTGTACTCAGTTGGGCTAATATTTTTTTGCTCTAAAGGCGACATATGTCATGTCGGCTATTCAAACATTTTTTCTGCTAAAGGCGACGCTTCTCATCGGCTAATTCATTGCATATGACTCTTATGTACCGACCTCTACGCTGGGATGAAATTTCTTAAGAAATCTCCCATTAATAGCTCTAGAAAACTCTTCCCCTAGCAAGGTCTTCAAAATATACGCGTTGCCAGGCACATGTCTTACTACCTGAAAAGGACCTTCCCAATTTGGAGACCATTTACCGAATGCTTTATCTTTCGTTCCAATTGGCAATACAACCTTCCAAACTAAATCCCCCTCTTCAAAGCATTTTTCCTTGACCTTTTTATTGTAATACCTGGCAACACGCAATTTGTTCTTCTCTATATTCTCCAATTCCTTGAGACGAATTAGGTGCAGATCTTCTAGTTCGTTCATCATTAAACTCTCATAATCTTCCTTCTTTAATTCATTCTGCAGTGTAACTCGTCTCGAACTCGATTGTAACTCCCAAGGCAACACAACACAATGTCCATAAACTAACTCGTAAGGAGATATTTGAGTAGACCCATGACATGCCATTCGGTAAGCCCACAATGCTTCACTTAAGACCGAATGCCACTTTTTTGGTTTCTCATCGATCTTCTTCTGGATAATCTTAATCATAATCTTATTGGATGCTTCGGCTTGACCATTGGCTTGCGCGTAATAAGGAGAAGAATTACACAGCTTAATCCCCATTTCTTCAGCAAAATCACAGAATTCGGATGATGTGAACTGGGTCCCTTGATCCGTAGTTATAGTTTGAGGGATCCCGAATCTGTGAACTATATGCTCCTTGACAAAATTAATCATGTTCTCTGACGTAACATTCTTCAAAGGCACAGCTTCGACCCACTTGGTAAAGTAATCTGTAGCCAATAGTATGAATCTGTGTCCTTTACTAGAAGGAGGATGAATCTGACCAATAAAATCTATAGCCCATCCTCTAAACGGCCATGGCTTAATAATTGGATTCATAGCCGATGCTGGAACTCTTTGAACATTTCCGAATCTTTGACAATCTTGACACCCTTTATAATATTCAAAACAGTCCTCCAGCATAGTCGGCCAAAAATAACCGGTCCTTCTTATTATCCATTTCATTCGGTAGGCCGATTGATGCGCGCCACATAATCCTTCATGCACTTCGTACATCAGCTTTTTTGCTTCTTCTTGACTTAAACACTTTAGAAGCACCCCATCTATAGACTTATAATACAGCTGATCATCAAGAAGTGTGAATTTGACAGCCTTATACCTGAGCTTTCGGGAAACTTTCTGTGATGGATTTTTGAAGTAATCGGCAATTTCCTCTCTCCAATCATTAAACATATGACCTTCATCCAAAGCAAGAACTTCTTGATCCTCCTGATACCCCGAAGCAGCTTGAGCTAATTTATTTGCCTCCTCATTGTGCCCCCTAGGGATATGATGTAAAGCTGCTATCTGGAAATTTTTCAAAAGTTCTTGACATTCTTAATAATATTCCCTCAATACGTCATTTTTGCATTCATACTGACCGATCAACTGGTTAATGACCAACTCAGAATCTCCAAAGATTTCGACAGCAAAAGCTTTTATCTCTACAAGAAGCCGAAGTCCTCTGAGTAGGGCTTCATACTCTGCTTGATTATTAGTAACATAGAACTCAATGGGGATAGCATATCTAAATGTTAACCCCTGCGGAGAAATCAAGAGAACACCTGCGCCACCACCTTTACTGCAAGATGAGCCGTCGAAAAATAACGTCCAAGGTGCAACATTTATCATAGTAGCAGAAGGATCACGATGATGAGTAATGA
The DNA here is from genome assembly GCA_009763385.1 of Coix lacryma-jobi var. lacryma-jobi. NCBI lineage: Eukaryota > Viridiplantae > Streptophyta > Magnoliopsida > Poales > Poaceae > Coix > Coix lacryma-jobi. Next base: position 470,444 of record CM019828.1, on the reverse strand, counting down.
AATCAGCAATAGCTTGACCTTTCACTGCCTTTGCCGATTCGTATCTCAAATCAAACTCCGATAGTGCTAGGATCCATTTGCCGATTCTTCCATTCAGAATAGGCATTGATAGCATGTGCTTTATTACATCAAATTCAGAAACTATCACACATCCGACATCTAATAAGTAATGCTAAAACTTTGTGCATGAGTAATATACACATAAACAAAGTTTTTCCGTAGCCGAATACCTCGTCTCTGGGTCTAACAGTTTTCGGCAAATGTAAGCTATTAATCTTTCTTTTCCTTCAAATTCTTGCATAAGGGCCGATCCTATTGTCAGGTTATCGGCCGCCACGTACAATTTGAAAGGTTTATCGAGCTGAGGAGGTATTAATACTGGCGGTGCCTTCATATACTCTTTAATCTCGTCAAAAGCTTTTTGTTGTACGTCACCCCATACGAACTTTTGATCTTTTTTAAGCTTCAGCAATGGGGAGAAAGGCAAAACTCTTTCCGATAAGCCAGATATGAACCTTCTTACAAAATTAATCTTGCCATGTAACGATTGCAACTCTGTGAGGTTGGCTGGAGGGACAACTTTGTCTATTGCTTCCATGCTCTTCTTTCCGACCTCAATTCCTCCTTTATGGATCAGAAACCCCAAGAACTCTCCTGCCGAAACTCCAAAAGCACATTTGTTTGGGTTCATCCTCAAACCATGCTTCCTTGTGCACTCCAAAGTCTTCCTCAAATCAGCCAAATGTTCTTTATGATTCCTGGATTTCACGACCACATCATCAATATAAATTTCTACAATCTTGCCGATTAATTCATGGAAGATGTAGTTCATAGCCCTTTGATAAGTTGCACCGACATTCTTCAATCCAAACGTCATCACAACCCATTCAAACAGACCAATATGACCGGGACATCTAAAAGCTGTCTTTGAAACGTCTTCTATTGCCATAAAGATCTGATTGTATCCAGTGTTACCGTCCATAAAGCTGATGACTTCGTAACCAGCTGCTGCGTCAACAAGCAACTCAGCAACCGACATCGGGTAACTATCCATTGGAGTAGCTTTATTGAGATCTCTAAAATCAATGCAGACCCTCATCTTTCCATTCTTCTTATACACTGGAACTATATTCGAAATCCAATCTGCATATCTGCATGGTCGAATGAAATCCGCTTTCAATAACCTCTCAACTTCTTTTTTCACATCGGCCAGTACCTCTTCCTTAAAAATCCTCTGAGGAGGTTGCTTATAAGGACGATACCCGGGTTTGATTGGTAGCCGATGTTCAACAATGGAGCGATCTAATCCAGGCATCTCTGTGTAATCCCATGCAAAATAATCTTTGAACTCCTTCAAAAGATTTATCAATTTCAATCTACACTCTGGATCCAAATTGGTGCTGACATATATCGGTCTCGCTTCGGCTTCACTACCGTTATTCACTTCTTCTAACTTATCAGCCGACATAAAGCCTTGTCCCAATTTCTCTTCGTTTCCGTCAATTGGGTTATCCATCCAAGGATTGCTTTGAGAATCAATCACTTGGATGAGCTTTCAGGTCCCACCGGGCGTGCCAAAAAGTGTGTTGACGCAAAACGTGACACCTCACGCCAAGCGTACAGCAAGCTGAAAAGCTAGCTTCAATCGGGTGCCCGGAATGTGCTGAATCCGGAGACGTGCCAGTCGGTTTGACCTAAAAACCAACAAGAGAAAAAACTGTGAGAATACCTTTGGAACATGCTGGATAAAACCAGACAGTACCATATGTACGGCTTTGAAAGCCAATCACGACGGCACACAGCTATAGAAGCTGTCTGTCAGAACATGTTTATAAAGTCATTCGGCTAGTATGAGAACAGAGTATGTAAAACATATTGACTACTGAATGCATATATAAAGAAAGACATGCTTGAACAAATTAAATATATTATAAATAGGTAACTTGCAAATATAGATCTATTCAAATAACACATGCATAGGCTAATCCAACTAATTTACCGCACGTTTAGTCTTCATAAACCGGTCAGGTATAAACTCAAGCAAAGCTAATCCACCGCATGATACCACTTGCTATAAGTCTACACCACTTCTTATAATTAGATTAATCCACCGCATGATACAATCTAATTATAACAAGCTAAAAGCATGCATATATTTGAACAGATCTATAAGGGCTCATTACTCGTATAAGCTTAACCAAAATCGGCAAACCAGCCGAATTGGGGTCCATGAAGAAGGAACAAACAAGCAAGCACGATTAAACTAATCTAAAACCTGCATCTGCCGCATGACACCTAGTTTCGTCAAAGCCTAACCATGATTGACATGCATGAACCCACAACATGTGACAATCTAGATTGAAAGTTGATTCAGCCATCATGATCTTATGATTAAAAGAGAGCACAAGCAAACTCGTGCGACAAGGCCGAACAAAGATCAATCTAGATTGGACAAAAGAGTGTTACAAGAATTAAATAAATAAAACATATAACACATGATAACTTAATGAATCTATTGGATCTGCCAAATCCAATAGAGCCGATAACTATTTTCACTCATGACTTAATCCGCCGCACGATACAAGGCATAAGCAAAAACTTCCCGTCATAAGCTTAAATCCGCCGCATGATACTAAGCTTAACATACGAGACTACTTGCATCATATTTAAATCCACCGCATGATACTACACATGATAGCAAGGTTGTCGGTACTTATGGAGGTCTACGGATCGATGATTTCTCTCGAAGAACTCGACGACACGACTAAGGACTCGAAGGTGGCACGGGGCCGATTTGTATTGATATGGTTGTGAACAATTTTACAATGGTCGAGGGTTTATATTTATACCCTGGACGAAACACGAGTCCTAAACGATTACGACTTATACAACGAATTTTGGAAAGATACAAATACCATTCTTATTTTTCTCAGCGTCCTCCATTGTCACGTATTTTCCTGCGCAAGCCATCTTCACTTTCCGAATGGAGTCACCGTTTCGCAAAACAGCCAATTATACAGGCATTTGCCGAAGTTCTGAAAACCAGCCGACCGCCTGGTCGTTTACCGAATGCTCCCCTTACTGCTGGCTGGACCCTCTTGTCATCCTCTCATGCGTGCGAAAATCTGGTGTTAACAGTAGGCTTAGCTTATACTTGTTATAAAAACCTGGCATTAAAGATCTGCTCATAAACTGATATTTTAGGAAACCAGAAGCTCTATGTCCTACCGTATCAAGCACCGAGCATGAAGATCCTATTATAACAATCCAATCAAGTAAAATATGTATGAAATAATCTTCAAAAATCCCACTTAATATTGTAACAAGGCAAGATCGTGTGTATGGCGAGACCGCGAGAACAGGGATTTCGTTCTTTCTTAGCTCGGTGAGATCAGAATTTTAAAGGTAAGGTGTGTACTTGTTTTGCTCAGCGAGATCAGGAACTCCTACAAGTCGAGGATATCCTATGGAGACCTTTTTAATTCCACCATGCCTCAACGATAATTTTACTTGACCAACATCAGGTCCACTTCATTAACCACACGATACCACTACTGGATTAATTAACATCAAACAACTGGCTAGCAGAAATCCATGGTAACATTTCAAAAATTATATATGCACACACATAACTGAGTTGTAGCATCTAAATCATAGCGGATGAGCCATGGTAAATATGGCAAGTTCACATCAAACAAATGTACATGCACTTGAGCTCATGTTTCCTAGGATCATTTGTCACCACTGATGGCTTGCCAATGAGAGGATCATTCGGAGCAGCAAACTTGAGTTCGGCTCCGATATGTACCCAGCCCTCTCTACCTGCTAGGAAATATAAACAATTTATTTAGTCCAAATATACCAAATCGAGTATCACAATGAAAATTCAGATCCAGGAAAGTTTTTAAGCAGAGCTTTGGTCTTTGGAGGATATGAAACATTATCCTCTAGTTTATATTTATAGTAAAATAAACAGCTAAAAAGTGTCTGCACTTGCCGTTGCAGTTACCTATTTAACAATTTATATAGCAATCACGAATCTGTGTGATCATCAGGGAATTGAATTTTGACGATAAACCAACCAGACCACCAACATTCTAATTCACACACTTGTATACGAACCAAATCTGTACTTAATAATAAAGAGACAAAATTTCTGCATCTTTTTTGGTTGGGCTGTTTCGTCTGGCTCATTCCTTTTTTTGGCCCAACCGTCGCACTACACCTTCTACAGGTTTGCCAGCTTTCACCGTCCCATCTCACCCTATCGAGGAAAAAAAACGCTCACGCGCTTATCCTTTCAGCTTTCACCGTTCCATCTCACCCTATCGAGGAAAAAAAACGCTCACACGCTTATCCTTTCACCACAGTTCCATCTCACCCTCTTGAGGAAAAAACGCTCGCACACCGCCGCAGTCGTCTCGCACGCCCCCACCCCCGCCGTCAAGCATGGCGCCGCCGCCGTCCGCCATCGTCACGGACACCACCGCACGCCCCCGCCGCCGCCCCCGCTCCCGCTCCCGCCCCCGCCGTCAAGCATGGCGCTGCCACCGTCCGCCGTCGTCTTGGACACCACCGCAAGTAGCCGGCAAAATTTCTCCCTTTTTTTTAGTAGCATTTTTTTCATCCAGCCTTTCTAACTAATTGTACGAGTTTTATGAAGAAGCTAAAATAGGGTCGGCCATAATATAAAGTATCCGCACAGCCTTACCTTTTTTTAGTAAAATAGAGCTATTATATTCCTTTTTTGACAATAATATTAATTACTAGATTGTGTAGGCGCACTAAAGAAAAAAAATCCCGCCATTTTCACACTGGCTTGTTGTGGCTTGCGCGGCCTAGGCCCACGTACCAACCGTGGTTATTACGAAAAAAGGCAAATTAGGTCGAGACTTATGCTTTTAGATACTGTATACTACATGTACACTTTCACCAAAACGGGCAAAGTATACAGAAAAAATACATGCAGTAAGTTTTCCATCTTAGAATAACACATTTGCATCTACAGTTTCCTAGAGCACAACACTATACATATATCCCTAGTAAAGCACACATTTGCACAACTTCTATGTACACCGTCTACATCTTGTGTCTACATGGCCTGCGTCCTGCATGTTAAAACAAGGATACCATGTGTCATAAATTTGTTGTTAAATAGAGATAAAAAAGATGTATACGTTAAAAATCAAAAACATATGTTGCCTATCTGAGGAGACATTATTGTCTGAAAGTAGTAGTATTATTTCTTAATTAAAGTGCCTATGTTTCCCAAATCAATATTATTCTTTGTGTCTTGTGTTAAAAACATAAATATCATTGCACTAACACATTCTCTTTTCAGTGTTATGGACTTGAATAACCCTCCATTAGAGTTTGACAATGATTTCTTTAGATATAATGTTTCAAGAGCCAACAAATGCAACTATACAAAATTTTGCACTTAGCAACTACCAAACTAATAGGGTGTACGAAATCAAATTCAGAACACTGACTGAAACTAAACTAACTACAAGCTGAGTTACAGCTGATGATCACATCAATTTTGGTCCAATTGAACTGCTTTTGGTAAACTAAAAACTACAGAGAAAATATTACCTAAACTCCAGAATTGTTGTTGGACAACTGGTGTTTCAGTTTGTTGCTACTACAAAATTACCAAGCACTCAAGAGCTAGTAGGTCAGGGCAAAAGTTAAATAAATCAATACAAACATCAAGTAGCTTCAAAAAGAAACCAGAGAGAACATGGTAAGACACTGACCAAAGTTGAAGAAAATAGAGCTATGCAGTGCCAAAAATGCTACTTATGCTACTCAATAGTGGCCTAATTGAGGCTGCAAGTGCTATGACCCACAGATAAAAACTGGAGCAACCAATCAATAGAGAAAGGCGAGGGTCCAGAAAAGCACAGCAAGCTGTATTTTTTAGGCAATGTTGTAGTGAGTTATATTTTTTTAGGCAATTTAAGTCTTATTTGTTGGCAACAATGACTTCATTAATATATGTATTCTGAAAAGACAATGTTGTAGTGAGATTAAGTTGTATTTTCTTAGGCAATGTTGTAGTGAGTTATATTTTTAGGCAATTTAAGTCTCATTTGTTAGCAACAATAGCTTCATTAATATATGTATTCTGAAAAGACAAATACAATGTATGTGTTCATTTGCAACCACAACCCCACATTCACCCCGATTTATTTGCAAAAAAGCAGAGATTCAATTAAAAGACACAAGTGCCTAATTGATATGGTTCTAAAATCCAAATTATTGATGCAAAACGTGACACCTCGCGCCAAGCACACAACAAGCCGAAAAGCTAGCTTCAATCGGGTGCCCGGAATGTGCTGAACCCGGAGATGTGCCAGTCGGTTTGACCTGAAAACCAACAAGGGAAAAACTGTGAGAATACCTTTGGAACATGCCGGTTAAAACCAGACAGTTTCATATGTACGACTTTGAAAGCCAATCATGACGGCACACAGCTATAGAAGCTGTCTGTCAGAGCATGTTTGTAAAGTCATTCGACTAGTATGAGAACAGAGTATGTAAAGCATATTAACTGCCGAATGCATATGTAAAGAAAGACATACTTGAAAAATTAAAGATATTATAAACAGGTAACTTACAAATATAGATCTATTCGAATAACGCATGCATAGGCTAATCCAACTAATCTGCCGCACGTTTAGTCTTTATAAACCAGTCAGGTATAAACTCAAGCAAAGCTAATCCACCGCATGATACCACTTGCTATAAGTCTACACCACTTCTTATAATTAGATTAATCCACCGCATGATACAATCTAATTATAACAAGCTAAAAGCATGCATGTATTTGAACAGATCTATAAAAGCTCATTACTCGTGTAAGCTTAACCAAAATCGGCAAACCAACCGAATTGGGGTCCATGAAGAAGGAACAAACAAGCAAGCACGATTAAACTAATCTAAAACCTACATCTGCTGCACGACACCTAGTTTCATCGAAGCGTAACCATGATTGAGAACATTCTTGGGAGTCTTCGAAAGGGGGTAACGACACGCTCTCATTTGGCAAATTTCTGCCAATACTACTCGTTTGTTTCCTCTTTGGAACCTCTCAAGGTAGAAGAAGCTCTTGGAGATCCAGATTGGGTGATGTCCATGCAAGAAGAGCTCAACAACTTCGAGCGTAATCAAGTATGGTCACTTGTGGAAAGACCAAATACCAATGTTATTGGAACCAAATGGGTCTTCCGCAACAAGCAAGATGAAGAATGTGTGGTGACAAGAAACAAGGCAAGATTGGTAGCTCAAGGCTTCACTCAAGTAGAGGGTTTGGACTTTGAAGAAACATATGCACCGGTTGCTAGACTTGAAGCCATTCGGATTCTTTTAGCCTATGCAACCCATCACAACTTTAAGTTATACCAAATGGATGTGAAGAGTGCATTTCTCAATGGCCCTATACAAGAGTTGGTGTATGTTGAGCAACCATCGGGTTTTGAAGATCCCAAGTTCCCTAACCATGTTTTCAAACTCCAAAAGGCGCTCTATGGGCTTAAACAAGCACCTAGAGCATGGTATGAATGCCTTAAGGAATTCTTGCTCAAATAAGGCTTTGAAATAGGCAAAACCGATCCTACTCTCTTCACTAATAAAGTCAATGGAGATATTTTTGTGTGCCAAATATATGTCGATGACATAATATTTGGTAGTACTAACAAATCCTTTTGTGATGAGTTTAGTAGGATTATGACCAAGAGATTTGAGATGTCTATGATGGGTGAGCTCAAGTTCTTCCTTGGTTTTCAAATCAAGCAATTGAAGGAAGAGACTTTTCTTTGCCAAACCAAGTACACCCATGATATGTTGAGAAAGTTTGACATGGTGAATGCCAAGCCTATCAAAACTCTCATGCCAACTAATGGACATCTTGATCTCAATGTGGAAGGAAAGGCCGTGGACATTAAGGTATATCGTTCCATGATCGGCTCTCTACTCTATTTGTGCGCATCTAGGCCCGATATTATGCTTAGTGTGTGCATGTGTGCTAGATTTCAAGCTAACTCGAAAGAGTGTCACTTAGTGTCCGTTAAGAGAATCTTGAGATATCTAGTTCACACTCCAAACCTTGGCTTCTGGTATCATAAGGGCTCCAAGTTAGAACTACTTGGCTATCCGAATTCCGTTTATGCTGGTTGTAAAGTAGATCGAAAAAACACTTCGGGGACATGTCAATTCCTTGGACGCTCCTTAGTGTCTTGGGGCTCTGAAAAGCAAAATTGTGTAGCCCTTTCCACAGTTGAGGCCGAGTATGTTGCAGCAGGTGCATGTTGTGCTCAACTACTTTGGATGAGGCAAACTCTTCGTGACTTCGGATGTCACTTTACCCATATCCCACTCTTGTGTGACAATGAAAGTGCCATAAAACTTGCTAATAATCTAGTGAGTCACTCAAGAACCAAACATATAGACATCCGATATCATTTTGAGAGATCACGAAACCAAAGGGGATATCGCAATTCGTCATGTGAGCACCGACAAACAACTAGCCGATATCTTCACTAAGCCTCTCGATGAGTCAAGGTTTTGTGCTTTAAGGAGTGAACTAAATATTCTTGACTCTCGTAACATAGTTTGAAACCTAGTATGCTTGATTGATCAACTAGTATGACCTAGGCAAAACCGATTTCAAAACTTTCATACATTTTGTTTCAAAATCTTTGAAAAAGAAACTTGCTTGAAATGACCATTGTTATGTATTGGTTGATTGTTACTGGTCATAACATGCAAGTAGTTCTTGTCCACTCCAAAGAAGAGATATAGCAATTTAGAGGTAAATCTGCTCTGTGGTAGCTGTCCGGTAGTGCCGGGCCAACCGCGGAAGTGCCGGGCCCCGGCAGTGCCGCGGTGGGCGCGGCAGTGCCACGACTTATCGATTCAGCAGGAATCGACCAGTTACCGTGTCGGGCCAAAGGGAAAACCCTTTTCTATCTTTACTCTGCGGCTCCACCCATCCCTCTCTCTCTCTTTCATTCTTATCCACCGTGAGACACTCCTCTCTCTCTCTCTCTCAGGCGGTCAAGGGGAGAAGTAGGGAGAAGCTTCACTGGGCTTTTCCCCGGCGACTCTGGCCTCCAGCAGTGCCGCTCGGGGGTCTCCTCCGGTGCAGCTCCGTTCCCTAAGGATCTTCTTCCCTTCCATCTCCATCTCAAGGTGAAATTTCAAATCCCTAACCCTAGTTTTCCCGATTTGTAAAATGCTATGGTTGTTGTGCTTAGAGATGGTAGAAGGGCATGTAGATCATAGGGAGGCAGTAGAGATGATGGATTTGGTGTTTCTCAGCTCATACCTTGTCTGCCCGCGCGGCAGTGCCGCGCTCAGCGCGGCAGTGCCGGGCCCCGGCAGTGCCGCTCCCCAAGCGGCAGTGCCGGACCTAGAGCAGGGGTTTGATCCAAGCAACACCCTATCCATCAAGGTCTACTACCTGACTATAATCTATTGTCCCTTGTGCACTCTTCTAATTCACAGTTTCCATGCTTTAGATGACGGGATGAGGAGATGAGAGAAGGGTGAAGCAAAGGATGGATCCTCTCAGGGGGAGGAACAAGCAGCCGTCTCGCAGAGGTGGTTCGAGTTCTCAGGGGGAGGATGTGACTGCAAGATAGCAGATTCTTGATGAAGTTCATCTTCATATGCAAGGGTGACAGATCAGGGATGACCTTTATTCCAATACTCCAGAGCATCTAGCTGAGGTCAGCAGATCCCACTTGCAGCCCTACACTGAGGATGTGCAGGAGAGGCCTCCTCAAGACACCAAGGACAGGCAGCCTGTGTCATACTATCAGCAGTTCAACTCAGTGAAGACACAACGCCAGATCAATCCCTACAACACTCATATGGATATGGGCATTGACTACAGGTTCTGGAATGAGTTTCATTCAGACTTCTATCGTTCAGTCCTGTACAATGCCAAGAAGCAAAAGATATTGAGCATGGAGTATGTTGATTGGGAGCATCTTGAGGCCAAGCATGATCATGACATTGATAGAGTGGTGGCTGCTTGCAAGGCCAGAAACATGTATGATTTGATGGGTTTCAGCTACAATTGGAACCCAGAGATCATCCATCAGTTCCATTCCACGCTCTATGTGGATAACGTTGTGGAGGAGATGCATTGGATGACCGAGGGTCGTCACTACAAGGTTTCTTTTGAGACCTTTGCTAGGATCCTCGGTTTGGGCAACGAGGATAGAGAGCTTGACAGTCTGCACCAGGAGAGGACTTTGACTGACAATGAGATAGCCTTCATGTATGAGGATCCTCGGAAGGCAGATGGGTTGGTCAAAGGGCTAATGGGCTACTATTGCATGCTGAACAACCTGTTCAGGCAGACTCTTAACCCCAAAGGGGGCTCCCATTCTAACCTATATGGATATGGCAGGAACATGTTGGCTAGAATGGCACCTAGGGCTAATCACTTCTCCATTTCCAGTTTCATTTGGACTGAGCTTCAGGTGGCAGCCGAGGATGCTAGGAAGACAGTGCTCTATGCCCCCTACATCATGTATATCATAGAGATGGTCTCCGGCTACACCTTCACCAAGGATGGGTTGCATGAGCCATACAGGGCTGAGAAGAAGAGAGCAGCAGCAGCAGTTGACAGGCCAGAGAGCTCCCACTCTACCTCCTAGAGGAAGAAGAAGAGGAAACTGGCTAAATGGATTAAGGCCATTTTCTCCACTTGCACCTTTGCAGCCCAGACAGCTCACCAGGCACTCGTTGAGCAGCGTGCAGAGCGAGAGCGGGCGGGTCGTTCTCCGTTACCTCCACCCCGCTCTCCACCTCAGTTCGACCTCTCCAGCCTCGATTTAGACGACATAGACTCAAATGGCGACGAGGAGCATGAGGAGGTGGTGCCTGAGCCCTCACGTCGTTCTACTCATACCTCGACACGCTACACTAGCACTACCATCGCCATGGGAAGACTGTTGTAGAGTCCTCCTCCGACGACGATGATGGCGATGACGATGATGATGAGGAGGATGAGACCGAGGAGGTTCAGTGGGACAAGATTGCGTCTGACGATGAGTGAGTGTTTGGACACTCTTCTCTTCTCTCTACTTCTCTCTTTTTGGTGACTTGTTGCCAAAGGGGGAGAATTAGGTGAAGAGAAGGGGGTACAACACTTTCTTTTTCATGTCCCTTTGTTTTAGTAGTTGTGAGTTGTGAGAGTTTGTTTCGATCAAAACTCTATTTTGTAATATTACTCTATGTTGCTACTTCTTAGTTTTGGATGTCGACATGTTCGTTTGTGTGGTTATCTAGCTTGTCATATTCTGTTTAGACCTGTTATCTCTTATGCTTTGTGGTTGTTTTACTTTCCGCTGTGTTTGCTGACTGAAAGCCTGAGCGACAGTGTCGCTCCAAGGCCGGTAGTGCCGGGCTCCGGCAGTGCCGCGCCTAGAGCGGCTGGGCCGCTCTGGAAGACAGGCAACAAATCCCTCTGATGTGCATAAACTGTCATTCACATCACATATTTATTCTTGACACAGTTTGTTTGCACTCCACAAAGCTATTAGATGTGAAACTGAACCTACCCTACACTTTTAATATGTGAATGTTGGCCTCTAATGCCAATTTGAGATTTCAGCTCTCATTCACACATTAAGGGGGAGGTTTCACACCTAAGCTTCTAAATCTCAAGTATTGTATCTTTCTCTTGTAAGCTTCAATTGTGTTGTCATCAATCACCAAAAAGGGGGAGATTGTAAGTGCAATCAAGCCGTAATTGTGGGTTTTGGTGATAATGACCACATGATTGGAGAGCTAATGGGATTTATCAAGATGGCAAGCAGGTTGATGATGAGAAAGAATGGTGCACGTGTGTTGGTGGACCCCTCATACTACATTTCATCGGTTCCGGACTTAAAGTGCTACAACAAGCTATTTTATATGAATTTGAGTTATAGGATCGCCGTACTATCAAGGGGGAATGCAAATGTATCACTATGGCTGAATAATATGTGCTCAAACCAACCCTAGCCATCCTTGCTTTCTAACCAAAGACAGCTGCATAAATTCTGATCTCTATCTGTCTTTCTGGTAGGCGCGGCAGTGCCGCTCCGGGGCGCGGCAGTGCCAGGCTACGGCCGGCACTGCCGCGACTTGTTTCAACCGTTGGATGGCAGAGGATATTTACTCCATCCTCCTGCCACCCCAACGGTCACCCACGACCATAACTCTTCTCCTACCTCCAGACAAGGCTTGCTCTCCCCATTGAAGGCTCTCAAGCTCTCTCTCACCTAATCTTTGATTCCCATTGATTCCAAGTGAGTTAGAGGCTCAAACCTTCACCAAAGAGAAGCCCTAGCTGAGATCTACTCCCTAGAGCACTTGATTTGAGCCATAGCCGGTGGATTTGCTTCTATTACTCTTGGGTTCTTGGAACCCTAGCTGGCTAGGCGTCGCCCTTGAGCTAGCCAACTTGTGTGGCGGCCTTGGGAGGATTGTAATCACTTGTGCAACTAGTATTATTACCTCTCACCTCGAGGATTTGGTTCTTTGACTTGAGATCAAGGAAAAGTTGCAAAGCGCATGACCTAAGTGGTCATCCTCAACAACGTGGAGGTAGGCAAGCCTTGGTGGTGAGCTGAACCACGGGATAAATCACTTGTCTCTTGCACTTACTTGTTGTTATTCATCATACTTGTGAGCTTGTGATAGATTCTAGGGTTTGGCTCCGATCTACTTCATACAACACATTTGGCTTGGTTGACTTGGTTCTGCAGGTTTAGGAAACCTAGAGTAACATTTCCATTCATATAGATTTGGTTTCCTGTGGCTCGAGCAAGTTTCTTGCACGGCAGTACCGGGCTGAGGCCGGCAGTGATTTTTGACAGGCCTATTCACCCCCTCTAGGCCACACAGGTCCTTACATAGAATCACAAAAAAATCAGCACTGCAAGGGGAAAACAGAGAGCAGCGGGAGCAGGTGATGAGTACCTTCTCCCTATTTCAGAACAGCACCACCGTAGCATCGTCGCTAGTGGAGGCGGGCTCAACATCGGGGGTTGGTCTGTGAAGCCGAGGAGCATGCGCTCCGGCACAGAGGGCGTCAAGCTTCTCTGCGCTGGCGTGGATGGGGCGGGACGGGTTGCACGCAGCGGGAGTGTGAAAGGATCTATACAATGCCTAGAGGGGGGGTGAATAGGCGAATCTAAAAAATTCTACACAAAACTCAAAGTCACTTGTTAGCAACTGTCGGAACTTCCAACAGTTTGGGTCAGAACTTCCGACGTGTGTTGACACTTCTTAATGCAATTGCTCATAATAAACTTTAATGAACTGATTCCAGCAAAAGCCTTCAGAAATGTACAGGACACTCCAAGCATCACTTAATGTCAAGTTGTCCTCCTCAACATGATACTAGAAATGTAAATTATATGTGACACTAGCTCAAAAGATATAAACAAATATTTATCCGCAAGCGCACAGATAAATATACCTGTTGTAGCAGCATTTCACCCAGGTTATCTAGGTATCGTTATTTATATTTTACCGAAGATAGTAACGAAGCTGGGAACTTAGTAATTAAATGTGATTCAAAGATAGCAGAGATTATTATTTATCCATTCATTCACTACTCACATGTCTAAACAGGGGTAAGACAATGTAAAGGTAAATAGTGATAACATTGATAACAACGGGAATTCTAGAGATAGAGCGAACTACATAGATCAAGCAAAGAGTCAGATGATTAATTAAGAGATTCAAATCCTAAGTTACTTCATATCTACTAAGCCTAGTGATTACTCTAGTTAATATATAATCATTTATAGCCAATCACTCTTTCATCCATGATCAAGGGACATTACTAAATTAGAATCAAGAACAAAGTTATGAATTCTAACTTGCAACCGCGTCCTACTAAGGTCTACACTCGGAGGGAGGACTACAAAGGACTCAACAGGACTATCACTCCTGCGATCTACCTCTCGACCCAGAGCATAGGATGTATTCGCAGGTAAACTTAGCCTAAACACCATGTTTACACCAGTTTGACCACTTAACTCTATCCAGAATAAAGCTAAGTACTTTACGAACATGATCATAAACTCTATCATAATCAGATCTATATTAAATATACAACTAGAATAAACTCCAAAACTGAATAAACTGAAATATATTAAAGTAGCATAAAGTCGAATAAAGATACAAATTACCAAGTCTTTGACAATGATCAGGAGACTCAGACGAAGCTTCCAGCCGGATATGCCGACGAAGTCGCCTGCCTCTACTTGAATCTAACTAGACTAAACTCTAATCTTGATGTAGAGCTCTAACTCTTTTTTCTCTAGAAACCCTAATTTCTGTCTTGTCTTCTGATCTTGATCTGTCTCGTTATGAAGGAGTTGGGGGTCAGGGGTCTGTTTATATAGCCCTGGGCGATGAATCGTGATCGTTGGATCAAACCGACTCGGGGTACGGTCGAGATGCATCCTGGAAGGCGGTAGAAGTAGCTTGCAGAAGACGGAGCCGAGGGGCTACCCTGGCCGACCGACCGGTGGGCCCTGTGGGACCGGTCGGTCCCACAGGTCAGGCTCCCGTGGTGCCTCTTCTCGTGGTGTCTTGTGGTGTCTCGTGGAGTCTTCTAGCGATAACCCGACGTAGCGGTGAAGAAATCTGCGTCGGGTTCCTTCTTGGAGAAGTATTATGGTTGGTTTCCCTGTTTAATCCCTGGAAAATATAGAATCACCAAAACTCGTGGAATTTGTTAGTTTAAACCTCCTATTTCTAAGTTGGCAATCCTTTTTGACATTTATTCAAGTCTTGTTGACAATAAATAATGATAGTTAATAGATGTCAACAAACTCCCCCAAGCTAAACTTTTGCTAGTCCCTTAGCAAACATCGGGTTTTGAGAGAGAAACATAAACCTTCAACTGAAAACTTTCTTGAAAAGAATTTGAGAATTTGAAAATTTGTTTTACATGTTCCTTTCACCAATCTTTCACCTTAGTTTAGAATAATTGAAAGTTAGAAGCAATCAAGTCAAGCACTATGTCTCAAGTTCCTCATCCCAACTTTTCTCCGGAGTTTTGCAAGGTTTTTATAATAAAGCTCAGAGAACTCCTGTATGACATTTTTCAAATTGTATATATATTAAGATTAAAAACATACCTTACTAAGTCGAAGTTCTAAGCTTAGGGAGAGAAATGTCATACTCTTAGATCAAGTATTTTTAATTGGAATTGTCAACTCTTACTGGCATATTGTAATTAGAGGAACCATGGGCTATCCTTCTTTTTCCTTTCATATTTTTGTCACATTTTTCTTTTCTTTTCTGAGGTAGTCGGACACTTGTCCCTTTTTCTTTCCTCCTTATCATATTTTTGCATAGCCCATGCCTCTAACACAATACTACTTCGGAAGAGTGAATCTTTTATATTTATAGAAGCTTGATCTTTTAGAGCATGATAAACCTCTCTACCATAGCTAAAAACTTAGAACAGAGCAGGCAGCCTTAAAGTATGAATCTTTATTATCGGGATTTAGTTATAATGTCACACAGGTTCTCATCATATGTTTTGAAGTTTTAAAAATTGAAATTCCGGAGATTTCTTGAAACTTAGAACAAGATAAATAGAAGCTTAAACTTTTTCATCTCTAATTCTCAACTATCCAAACGTTTGGTTTAAGATTAATGTTTTGAGATTTTTCCATTAAGAATTTGAAAGGAATTGTTATGCAGTTGAGGTCATGTAAGCAGCTCTCTTTTTTTTTATATTCCACATCAAGATTATTTTATTTGAATGCTAAACATATACTAACTAACAATACTAAACATAAAGTAAAAAGAGGGGTATAGCATACTTACCTCGGGAATAGGGGATCCTCCCCCAAGCTAGCTTATTCGTACGGTGGTGGCGGTTGAGGTGGATTGATTCCCATTTGCCCGGAGAGGTAGCAGAAATTCTGGTTTGTCTGGGCGCCTTGATGATGTATTTCTTCAAGAGTGTGGCGCATATCTTCTTGACCCGTCTCAAGATGAGTAAGACGAGTGTCGATGCCCTAAAAGTAGGGGTCTCTGTGGTATGGGAATTGGTGGTGTGGCTGGTGTTCTGGGTAACCATGGGAGGCATGGTAAGAGTATGGATGATGAGTGGCGTCATGAACACCTCTCCCAGAGAAAGACATTCGTCCTCCCTGGAAGTCATACATCGTATCCTCTTCGCGATGAGGTGGTGTAGTTGCGAAAATTTCCTTGCCCCCATGAATCTTGTGGTGTATGTGGCTCATAGGCAGTAGTATCTTCCCAGGCTTGATGGTGTGATGAAGATGGTTCAGCTCGTTTGAGTCCTTGATAATGAGTATAAGCTGGTCCAGCAGGTGTAGCATCTTCTCCTTGATATCTTGGGATAGTATTTCTAGTAAATCTTGCGGAGGGGCTTCTTCCTACTCCCGCGCCAGGTCTCTATAGGTTAAGCAAAAAGGTTTCCACGACATACATACCAAGTGATCTGTTTGGCAACTCATATTCATTCGTATAACCTTTATATTGCATATAGAGTTTGTTATTTCTTTTCTTAATAAGATGTGCTTGGCTGAAGAAGTACAAACCTATAATTGGTCGTAGGGTGGAGATGTACATAATATTTACATTCAAGTTCAGATTTCCAGCAAGACGAGTGACCCAAGAAGTGATGGATACAGGGCCTTGTAGAGTGTGAATATAAGGCCAAAATTCTACCAGGAGTTTTACAGGTGAAATTTTAGTTTTCTTAACCATAGCATACATAATCTTTAACTCCTCAGTTCTAACAATACGACCTTCTTGCCTAGGAAAGAGAGTAAAGCCTAGCCACTTATGCATCACCCTTAAAGTGGGGTTGTGTATATCATTGGTGCAAGGGTGATGATCTGTTCTCTTACCAGTGATGTCCTCCCAAAAGCTATTTCTGTCAAAGTTTCTTAAGGCTACATCTAAGTCTACAGCGCAGGTTTCAGGAAAACCCAGATTTAGGCTGAACTGTTTCCAAGTGAGAGTGAAAGGTTCATTGTACAGCCTAAAATAAACATATGTGTTATCCGAAGAAAGAGTGCAAATAAATTCTAGAGTGAGCAATCTACAACCTTCTTCGGAGAGCTCCCAAGTGTTCTCCCATCCAATGTTACGAAAAACTAGATCGAATTCAGAGTCCATACCTGTGTCCTGAAGAAATCGCGAATCGAAGGTAGGAGTGTGAGTGTACTCTTTATCGCGGTAATGCCAGAATAGGTCCTTCTCGTAGGCTGTTTGGAGTTTAATGTGCCTTTCATGAAGAAGATCATGTGGCTCGGACCGGCTTGTGGTAGAGGATCGAGGCAGAGATGACGTATCCATGTCCGAGCCTCCTTGTGATGAGCCAGCTCGCGAACGGCTTCTTGTTGATCGGAAGGTGAGCGTGTTCTTCGCCTTTCTCAAGAGGTTGCTCATCTTTGCTGCAAAGACAAGAGAACACACAAACAAAACTAGTGGAACAAGTGAGGGTTAGAGCAAATAAATATCAGAGAGTTAGCGGTCCAAAAGTCAGTAGTCTAGGAGTCAGTCGTTCAAGTTGATAATTTTATTTCAACTTCTCCTAGTTTATTAACTAAATGGGCAGCACTTCCCCTCTCTTGATGATTTCTCTTGCTTTCTTTCCACTATTCCTAGCTAGAACTTCCTACTTGCTATTTGCTTAGAGCTTCCTCCTCCTTACTCTCATATCTCTTCTCACTCAGAAACTACCCAAAATGACCTTGCTCAAGCTCCCACACCTTGGACTATATGCCGACAGTTGCATGTGGTGGTAGGTGGGATGAGTGGTTGTGAGTGCATGTGATAAAATGAGATGACATGATGTGGGTCCCAGGTGTCTGTGGGTCCGTATGCCTCCCGTATTTGTACAATGTAAGTAAAAGGAAAAATTGTTTTTATGAAACTATAGAAAATGAGGATTCTAAAGATGAAATTCTTATATATCTTTGTTGCCGTAGTAAATAATACTTACGGGATTCGTAAATATTAATTACATGGGGCTAATTTTATGATGCAATATTTTTTATTATTATATTTTTATATGCATGAAATAAATATGAAGGTGTAAGAAGTAAATGCTGATAACTACCGAGTTACCTCCGGCGAAGGTTCGGGGTTTAAAGTCCACCGAATTGGACTCTCCAGTCTTCTTCATTCTTCTTGATGGGTATCCACTTCTGGAGATGGTACTTTCGTTTCTTGAGCTTTATGGTCTACTAGAGTTGAGCATTGTTCGAGCCGTGGTTTGAATGAGAACCTTTCTTCCTTTCCACTTATGGTGAATTTGATTTCTCCAGCTCTGACATCAATATGGGCCTTAGCGGTGCTCAAAAATGGTCTTCCGAGAATGAGTGATACTTTTGAATCTGGGTGCATTTCTAGTACCACAAAGTCTACTGGTACGAGGAACTCTCTAATCTTGACTGGAATGTTTTCAGCAATTCCTATGGGGTATCTGAGTGATTGATCTGCTAGCTGAAGACACATTGGTGTTGACACAAGTGCTGAATGGTTGAGCTTATAATAGACTGATGCGGGCATCACACTAACACTTACTCCAAGATCACACAGTGCATTGCTAAACCGTTGATTTCCGATTGAACATTCAATAGTGGGGCATCCTGGATCCTTCTTCTTTTCTGGTATTTGATTGAGGATGGCTGCACTGCATTCTTCTGTTAGCTCGATTACTTCAGTAGTTGGTAGTGGTCATTTGTTGTTAAGTATATCCCTCACATACTTGGCATAGGTGGGTACCTGTAATGCATCTAGCAGAGGAATATTGATATATAGCTTCTGAATTACTTCAACAAACTTACTGAACTGTGCATCTAGCTTTGTGTTTCGATTTCTACGTGGGAATGGTAGAATGTTGGTGTCTTGAAAGTCTATCGGTCTTTCTTCATTTTGCACTTGAGTTTCTTGAACTTCATCATCTCTTTCTTTTGCCCTTGGGGGTGTTACTGGTGCTGTCTGTCTTCTTTGTGTTCCTACTGGGTATGGAGGATCTCGAGTGGTCCTCCCATGTCTAGTGGTGATTCCTTTGATCTGCTCATGGTTAGTGGTAACAGGCAAAACAACAACCAATTGTAATATTTGAGTTTCTATTCTCTTATTATAATTGAGTTGATCTTTAATGGTAGAAGAAAATCCATCTTAGCATTTATGTTTTCAAGAGTTTTATCATTTAAAGCAAGTCTTCTAGTAATATTGTCATTTATACTGGCTTGTTCTAAAATTAAATCTCTTAAAGTAGGTTGCTTAGAATTGGAAGAACTGAAATCACTGATATACTTATCTGGTCTGGAAGGTTGTTGTTGACGTAATCCTTGCTTGTGTAGAGTGGTGGAGTTGTAAACTTCTTCCTGATCTTCGGGAAATTCTATTCCCAAATACTCTCCACTTCTAGTTTGAGCATCAAATGCATCTTGAATAGCTTGACGTTCTTCCTTGTAGTTGGCTCTTTGAATGATTCGATCCATAAGTACATCCATCTTAGCTGACAGTGCACATACTTCATCTGGAACTTCTTCAATTTGGTGACAGCGTTGAGTAGTAACTTGTTTCCAGCTTTGATTCTCAACTATCTTATCCATTAGACATTCTGTTTTTCCAAAAGTGAGTGACATAAATGATCCTTCAGCAGTAGCATCAAGTTGCTCTCTTGCTCTTGGTAATAATCCATGATAAAACAGTTGCATGAGCAATTCGTTCCTTATTCCATGATGTGGGCATCTTAAGATTTGTTCCTAAAAACGCTCCCAAGTTTCTGGAATGGTTTCTCCTTTTTGTTGCTGAAAGTTGTAAATCTTTCCCCTTAAGATATTGACTTTGCTAATTGGGAAAAATCTTGATAGAAAGGTCTCTGAACACTTCTCCCATGTCTTGATGTTGTCCATGTTTGAATAGAACCACTGCTTCGCTTTTCCTTTCAGTGAGAAGGGAAAAAGACGAAGAAGTACAATGTCCTGGGGAACGTCCTTGATGATGATGGTGCTTCCAATCTCCAAGAAATCTTGTAGATGAGCAGTTGCATCTTCTTCTTCCTTTCCACCAAATGTAGTAGCTTGCACCATGTTGATAAGACTTGGCTTGAGTTCGAACTCAAGGTTGTTCGTCTGGAGTGTAGGTCCGATGCGAATGTTCCTGACAC
Source organism: Coix lacryma-jobi var. lacryma-jobi (assembly GCA_009763385.1). NCBI lineage: Eukaryota > Viridiplantae > Streptophyta > Magnoliopsida > Poales > Poaceae > Coix > Coix lacryma-jobi. Next base: position 450,250 of record CM019828.1, on the reverse strand, counting down.
TTGGAGTAGAGAACTCGAGCAACGTCTTGTTGGCCATGGTTTGACTTCTGATGTAGATCTTTCACACGATCAAGTTGATTACTGATTTGAAAGTGATGTATTGCAACTAGATCCTGTGTTACCCTGTGTATGATATAAACAAAGAAAGGCAAGGGTAAGCCTGCCAAGAAAGAGTTACAAATGAATGAATGAATAAATAATCTCCTTTAGTTTGTTTAGTTCCTGGTGGCTTCCGTTACTTAGATAGATGTCCCCGGCAACGGCGCCAGAAATGCTTGTTGACATTTCTTAATGCAATCGCTCATAATAAACTTTAATGAACTGATTCTAGCAAAAGCCTTCAGAAATGTACAGGACACTCCTAGCATCACTTAATGTCAAATTGCCATCCCAAACATGATACTAGAAATGTAAATTATATGTGACACTATCTCAAAAGATATAAACAAATATTTATCCGCAAGCGCACAGATAAATATACCTGTTGTAGCAGCATTTCACCTAGGTTATCTAGGTATCGTTATTTATATTTTACCGAAGATAGTAACAAAGCTGGGAACTTAGTAATTAAATGTGATTCAAAGATAGCAGAGATTATTATTTATCCATTCATTCACTACTCACATGTCTAAACAGGGGTAAGACAATGTAAAGGTAAATAGTGATAACATTGATAACAACGGGAATTCTAGAGATAGAGTGAACTACATAGATCAAGCAGAGAGTCAGGTGATTAATTAAGAGATTTGAATCCTAAGTTACTTCATATCTACTAAGCCTAGTGATTACTCTAGTTAATATATAATCATTTATAGCCAATCACTCTATCATCCATGATCAAGGGACATTACTAAATTAGAATCAAGAACAAAGTAATGAATTCTAACTTGCAACCGCGTCCTACTAAGGTCTACACTCGGAGGGAGGACTACAAAGGACTCAGCAGGACTGTCACTCCTGCGATCTACCTCTCGACCCAGAGCATAGGATATATTCGCAGGTAAACTTAGCCTAAACACCATGTTTACACCAGTTTGACCACTTAACTCTATCCGGAATAAAGCTACGTACTTTACGAACATCATCATAAACTCTATCATAATCAGATCTATATTAAATATACAACTAGAATAAACTCCAAAACTGAATAAACTAAAATATATTAAAGTAGCATAAAGTCGAATAAAGATACAAATTACCAAGTCTTCGACAATGATCCGGAGACTCAGACGAAGCTTCCAGCTGGATATGCCGACGAAGTCGCCATCTTGATGTAGAGCTCTAACTCTTCTCTCTAGAAACCCTAATTTCTGTCTTGTCTTCTGATCTTGATCTGTCTCGTTATGAAGGAGTTGGGGGTCAAGGGTCTATTTATATAGCCCTGGGCGATGAATCGTGATCGTTGGATCAAACCGACTTGGGGTACGGTCGAGATGCATCCTGGAAGGCGGTAGAAGTAGCTTGCAGAAGACGGAGCCGAGGGGCTGTGGCGGAACCGTCCTGATTATAAGAGCTCAAGTATTATCTTAGCCAAATTCGTCTGACTTCGACTGATACTTGAACCCATATAACCTCGGTAGTCCAGAAATCATGAAGGATTTCTAACACCATACATCATACAGGATCGCATTGTTCAAGGATCACATTCGTAAAGATACATCACAGCGGAAACGAAACCGAATTTAACATCAGAGTACGAATTTAAAACGGAGTTATTACAAACCGAATTTTTAAAAGTGCGGAAGCTTAAATAAGTTTGAAACACGACCACAACACACGTGGTCCAAATAAAACGTTGCTTGATAAATCCGACTCGACACACTCACTCTTCCTTTTTTAGATAATGTGCCACTAGAAGTCTCAGACCAGCAAAAGCAAAAGGGAAGCTTCTGGACGACCCTGCCCTGGGCCTACTCCTCATCACCTTCCACCGGGTAGAGGCAGTGCTTACAATAGCCAAAGTAGACCTGGCCATCTGCAACAAACGGGATAAACCCAGAGTACGAGAGTGTACTCAGCTAGACTTACCCGTCCAACTGAAAATAAAGACTCCAAGGGTATGCAAGGCTTTTGAGGTAGAGCTGGGATCTTTCAGTTGCGAAAAGCTCAGATTCAGATAAGGGGTAATTAATGACAAAGATGAGCTGTCATTTTTAGACATATTCCTTAACTCTAGGTTTTTCACCTGTACTAGAGCACTCACTTGAATCTACCAATCAATAATATAACCATATCCAGTTGACTTATCCACATTTTAGTTGAACCTTAAATCATCACATGGAGTTGTATTGTGGTGAAGCTCGCCATAGTTTCCCACTAACCGGGGGAGACGACGACTCGAATCGAATTCCAAACCAGCTGGTGAAAGACCTTTAATACCAGCCCACACTTTCCCCGTCGGGTCCATGCATTTGGCAACCGCTCGACGCTTGTTCGTGGTGGTAATCGTCGCGGTTCAAGCACGGACCGCCCAATTGGAACCTGGCGATGGCCTCACACGGCAGATCGCAATTTCCATACTAGAGGGCACGACACGGGTTGAGACCGGCCCGAACAGCTTCTAACCGGCTTTGGGGTCGATGATTACAGCACCGACATATCCCTAAGTAAAAGGGCGCGTTCAAAAATGAACGAGGGCCAACATCGATACAAACCTACACGATCCAACGGACGGACTGCCCCAAGTTTCCAAACTTGTGCCTTGCCTTCCAGTTGACCGTATTTCATTACTACTCAGGTTCTTTTTCACGATAGCAAATATAGCCAACCGTGATCCGGTAAATACCCATCCGGGTAACATCCTTAACTACCACTTTTATTAAGCGGGCTAAGCAATTCTACATTGTAATTAAATAACAGGATAACAAGGTAGATATTAATCAATAACCAAGGAATGGTAATGCAGCAAGTAGGATTCATTCCAACTCCTAAACCTAATGCATCACAATATAAAAAGGACTCAAGTAATTTTAATTGCAAAAGATAGGAGGCTTAATATGCTCCGGGGCTTGCCTTGGGTGAAGACCGAGGCCTCGTGGGAGGGGCACTCGGGCAAGTTAGTGTCGCTGGCGGGGTCGACTTCCTCGGCTTGCTGGAGCTCCGGAATCTGCTGCTCGGCGTTTGCTTCTGGCTCCTGCTCGGGCTCCGGGAGTGTCGATCCTATTGCATGCGACGAATAATAAATAATTCCAATGCGGGTGCAAGATGTGTGGTATGAAAAGAGCATTTCTTGCAAACCAACAAACCCAACTTGTTGAACCACTTTTGACATTGAGGTAAATACTTATTTAATTCATAAAACAAAATCCATTTATTCACCTTTTTCTTATTTAATAAATCAAAAGAAACTTAGGTTTGAACTGCAAGTGCACTTTTCTGGACTCAAAAAAATCTACGAAAATTCCAGAAGGCAAACAACACTTACTGGACTCCACTGAACAAATTCCAGCCAAAAATAAAATATAGAACTGCAGATGCAAAAAATAACAAATAAACTACTCAAAAGGTACTTTGAACTAGCTCCTTATCCAAAAAGTGTCAAACAGTAGAGTTCATAATTTTCCTGGCTTCTTTTACTCAAAATCATTCTACTGCAGAAAACTTGTGGCCAGAGCATAAACATACAAGCCTACACAAAATAAACAAATCTATCCCAAATTAAACCACTTGAACTACACCCCTACTGGAAAAGGGTGATAAACTCAACTTCATATTTTTCCCAGATTCTACTTCATATTTTATACTTATCAAGAAAGTTCCATGAACAGAAACATTATATTATTTCTTACATGAATTTCCAAAGGAAAACACAGAAAAGTACATTTGTAAAGCAACTTCAGATTTCTTCAGATAACAGATCATGCTTACATTTTACTTAGCTTGAACGTCATGAACAGAGACTACAAAAATTTTCCCAGATTTTATTTTGACATATAAAACACCTTAACATTATTTCCAAGAAATCAGCTAAACAAGACTTTAAACCATAACAGAAACTTTTTCCACATAAACAGTGCATCACATATTTTTCATAGGTGTAAAACAGGATAATAAACTTATACAAAATTTTCCAAGAATTATCTCAACCAGAAAACATATATAACCATTTATCTAAACAAAAGCTCATAAACTGAATAAACGAAAACAGCAAAATAAACTTCTACCAAAAATACTTTCATATTTTTCCATAATAGATCTACTCATAAACAAACTAGCAAAACTGAAAGCACTCCATTTGGATTTGTAAAACGTGCTACCCAAAAATAACAAGCATCTCTGGAAAATAAAACCCTAAAAGAAAAACATTTGAAATCTCCCGGCTTGGCTTGCGTGAACCTGGTCCAACTCGACCCAACCTGGCTCGAGCGCACGGCGGAAGGTGTGTGTTCGCTCGAGGCCCGGCTCGAACGAGACAGTGCCCGAGGGTTCGCTCGAGGCCTAGCTCGAGCGAGATGATAAAAACAAAGTCTGTCCGAGGCCTGGCTCAGAGGCTCGAGCGAGACGGAAAATCAATCGCCCGTCCGAGGCCTGGCTCGGAGGCTCGGGCGAGATGGAAAATCAATCGCCCGTCCGAGGCCTGGCTCGGAGGCTCGGGCGAGACGAAAAATAGGGGAGAATGGTTGACCGACGAAAGCTCGTCGACGGTGAGGTCGCCGGCGGTGAGGCTAGGCTCGATAGACTCGTCTCGACGAGGCGCATCCAGCGGTGGTGTTGGTTTGGCCAGAGGGTGACCGTAGCTCGCCGGTGACGAGCCATGGCGGACAGTGGCGGCGGTGAGGCTCGGCTTGGCCGTGTCCGGCGGTCGCCGGAGAAATTGGCGTGTGCGCAGTGCTTCGTGAACCCTAGGGAGCTACGTGAGTGGGTCGGTTTGGCTCGGATGGCTCCAGGAGAGCTTGGCCTCGTGCATGGCCGCGGCGGACGGCCATGGCACTCAGCCGGGGAAGAAGGGGTGGGAGAGAGCGATAGCGTTGAAGCTAGGTGGTGTTCTCACCTTGCCTTGGCTTGGTGATGCTTGACGGCGAAGGAGGTAGACGCTGGAGGTCGTGTCAGGGAGGAACGACGATGCGGGCTCTGCGGTGGCGACGACGAACCGAAGGGGGCGTTTCGTCCTCCGGCGGCGATGGGGCTTGGTCGGGGACGACAACGTGCACACGGCGTGTGCACGGTGTAGGCGGAGAGGCTGGCGAGAGGGATTGGATGGTGGTGGTCGGGTGTGGCCGGAACGGCGGAGGGGAGTGATGGTGGTGAACGGCCGGCGAGGGTGGCGGACGCTTGCGTGTTCGTGGGAGCGGAGAGGGAGTGAGAGCGAGAGCGAGTGGGAGTTGTGTGCGCGGTGAGCGAGGGAGTGAAGGGGGTGCTCGGGGTTTTGATCGGCTTGACCGGCCGGTGGTCGTGGCGGGGCCACGGCGGCACGGTCGGCGAGGCAGCGCGGGCGATGCCGTGCACGGCGAGCGGGCGCGGCAGGCGAGGCGAGCGGAGAGTGGTCGGGGGAGATAGCTTGCGTGCTCGGGTGAGAGAGGATCGAGCGAGGAGTGGCCGGCGAGGATCCTCAGCAGGATACGGTGGCCACGTGGCGGTTGCGTATGGCGTACGGCGTGGCGTGTCAGCGGCGGCAGTGCGCGGCGCGCGCGGCACGCGGGCGAGTGCGGGAGCCGGCCGGCGCACGCGAGCGGGGAGCTGGGCCAGCGCGCGCGAGTTGGGCCGAAAGGCCGGATGGGCCGAAAGGGTTGGCGCCGGGAAAAATCGTTTTGCTTTTTCTTTTTCCAAATTCTTTTCAAAGTTTGACCACTCAAAAACAGTTTCAAAAACTCCAAACTAGGTTTTGACCCAAACATAAAAGTTGCTCAAAATATTTTTCTCTACAACCTTCATATAAGACACTTTTTCTGAAAACCATTTTTAAATCCTCTACATAAATAAAGCCAAATAAATAAACAAAAGGCAAAAAGCACTCATATGCACATGAAATGATGCAATGCATTGCTTATGCTCCTTTAGTAGCTAATGAAGTTCCTAATGCAGTGCTTGACACTAGGGTGTCACAGCCCTTCCCCCCTTAAAGAAATCTCGTCCCGAGATTTGAGTTACGTACCATTTCTTAACAAAAGCGGGATAGCTTACGCGTAGGTACTCCTCGGTTTCCCATGTCGCATCGTTGGGTCCGTGATTGCTCCAGAGAATCTTGTAAGTCTTCACTGTTCGGTTACGAGTCTCTCGGGTCTTGGTATCCAAAATCTCCTTGGGCTGCTCGTAGTACTCCAGATCCGATCTGATGGTGACGTCTAGAATCCGAACTTCTTCTTGTTCTGGAACTCGAAGACACTTCTTCAACTGTGATACATGGAACACTGGGAAAACTGCGCTCATCTCTGGGGGTAACTGTACTTCGTATGCCACTTCTCCTTTCTTCACTATGATCTGGTAAGGTCCCACATATCGAGGTGCTAGCTTCTTCTTAATTCCAAAACGTTGGACCTTTCTCATGGGTGAGACCTTAAGGTATACATAGTCTCCTACTTGAAATTCCAAGGGTCGTCTTCGTGTGTCGGCATAACTCTTTTGTCTGGATTGTGCTACCTTAATGTGTTGCTGTACTGTTTGCACAATCTCCTCTGCATCCTTTACGTAATCTGACCCATAGAATCCTCGATCTCCTGATTCAACCCAATTTACTGGGGTTCTGCATCTTCGTCTATATAGAACTTCAAACGGTGCCATCTTTATACTTTCCTGATAGCTGTTGTTATATGAAAACTCGGCAAGGGGTAACCATTTCTCCCATGACTCTCCTGACGATAGAACACAAGCTCTTAGGATATCTTCCAGAATCTGATTTACTCTCTCCGTCTGTCCTGCAGTTTGGGGGTGATAGGCGGAACTTCTTACCAACTTAGTTCCTAGTTCCTTGTGCAACTGTTCCCAAAAACGTGCTATGAACTGGGGTCCTCTATCAGAGACTATCCTTTTTGGAACTCCATGCAACCTCAAGATATTCTGAATATACAGGTCTGCATACTGATGAGGGCGGTGCGTAGTCTTAACTGGTATGAAGTGAGCCACTTTAGATAACCGATCTACGATAACCTAGATAAAATCATTTCCTTTTTGAGTGGTGGGAAGACCTGTGATGAAATCCATACTGATTTCTTCCCATTTCCACTTTGGGATTGATAACGGTTGTAACAATCTGGCAGGTCTCAAGTGTATAGCTTTTATCCTGCAGCAAGTATCACATCTGGCGACATAAGCTGCAACTTCTTTCCTCATCTTTGATCACCAATACCTGGTTCTCAAATCCTGGTACATCTTACTGCTTCCTGGATGGATAGATAACTTTGAATTGTGAGCTTCATTCAGAATTCTTTCTTTCAGCTCGGTGTCTTTAGGAACAACCAACCTCTGATTATACCATAGAATTCCTTGTTCATCCGTTCTGAAGTTCAAAGAACTACTGGTTTCCAACCTCTTCTTAATATGACAGATCTCTTCATCGATCCTTTGTCTCTCGATGATGTCACTTTCTAAGGTGCACTGAAGAGTGATATTGTTCAGCATAATAGGGTGCATAAGGTTAAATCTATCTTCCAAAAGTGGTTGTAGGGAGTTGCAATGAGTCTTGCGACTCAAGGCATCGGCCACAACGTTTGCTTTTCCGGGGTGGTAATGCACTTCCAGGTTGTAATCCTTAATTAGCTCTAACCATCTTCTCTGCCTCATGTTCAACTCTGGCTGGGTGAAGATATATTTCAGACTTTTATGATCCATGTACACATGACATAGATTTCCCATAAGATAATGTCTCCAAATCTTGAGGGCATGCACGACGACTGCTAGTTCCAAATCATGAGTGGGGTAATTCTCTTCGTGCGGTCTCAACTGGCGAGAAGCATAGGCGATAACTCTTCCATTCTGCATGAGCACACATCCAAGTCCGATCTGGGATGCGTCACAAAACACATCAAAAGGTTCCTCTAAGTTTGGCTGAGCCAAAACAGGTGCGGATGTCAACAACGTTCGCAGAGTGCGAAAAGCTGCTTCACACTCTGGAGTCCATTCGAACTTCTTGTTTTTCTGCGTTAAACGAGTCATAGGCTTGGCTATTCTTGAAAAATTCGGAATAAACCGACGGTAGTATCCGGCCAAACCCAAAAAGCTGTGTACCTCATGTACGGTGGTGGGTGCTTGCCAATCCATAACTTCTTGTACCTTAGAAGGGTCCACAGAAATTCCTTCCTCTGAAAGGACATGACCAAGGAAAGGTACCTTCTTCAACCAAAACTCACACTTGCTGAACTTAGCATACAACTTGTGCTCTCTAAGCCGGGTTAGAACGACTCGTAGATGCTCAGCATGATCCTTCTCATTTTCAGAATATACCAAGATGTCATCGATGAACACTACAACAAACTTATCCAACTCTGGCATGAAGACCGAATTCATCAGGTACATGAAATGTGCTGGTGCATTGGTTAATCCAAAAGACATAACTAAATACTCATAGAGTCCGTATCTGGTAGAGTAAGCCGTTTTTGGCACATCTTCTCTTCTGATCTTAATCTGATGGTATCCTGACCTCAGGTCGATCTTAGATAACACTTTCGCCTTTGACAACTGATCAAACAAGACATCGATTCGGGGTAAGGGATATTTGTTCTTTATAGTTACGGCATTCAACGGTCTGTAATCCACGCACATCCTTAAAGTTTTATCCTTCTTCTTCACAAAGATAGCGGGACATCCCCAAGGTGACGAACTAGGGCGTATCAAACCCTTATCCAAAAGCTCTTGCAACTGAACCTTAAGCTCTGCTAACTCTTTAGCGTGCATTCTATACGGTCTCCGAGATATGGGTGCCGTTCCAGGGATTAGCTCTATAGCAAACTCCACATCCCTATCTGGCGGTAGTCCAGGCAACTCATCAGGAAAAACATCCAGAAACTCACACACTACTGAGATCTCAGCTATCTGTTTTGCGGTGATATTGAACAACACTCCGATCTCATGGGGGTTTCGAGGTAACTTGAACCGAAAGGTAGACCCATTACGAGGGCTAATCATGGAAACTACTCGTTCTGCGACATCAAGATTGACTTTCCAGAGTTTCATCCAACCCATACCCAAGATTACATCCAGACCTAGACCATGAATTACGATAGGATCCACTATGGCCTTCTTATCCCCGAAGGTCATTTCCACTCCTTTAGCCATTTTTCGCGCGGAGAGAACAGCTCTGGCGGAACTTATCTGATATCCCCAGTCTAACTCTATCAACTCAAGATTACCTCTTATAACAAAGTTCTCACTTATGAAAGAATGCGATGCTCCAGAATCAAACAACACAACTGCGGGGTGTTGATTAACAAGAAACGTACCAGCAGTGACAGGCTCTCCTTCTGGCACTTCTTCCACGGTGGTGTGATGCACATGACCCGTACGAGGTGGGGGCTGAGTGTACTGCTTCTTTGGGCGAGGGCACTGACGTGACAGGTGTCTAGTCTGACCACAGTTATAGCATGGACCAATCACATATGAGGTCTTGGGACCTCCTGCACTTCCTGCTTTGTTCTTATTCTGCATCATGGGAGCAGTGTAGGGCTTCTAATAACTAGGACGGGAACGGTTGGTGGTGATCTTCCTCTGTGGGGGACGGTATCTTGCTCCTGTGACAGGCGGGCGATATGGGGCGCGTGCTCCGAAAAGGGTCCTCTGTTGGGATGAACCTCCTTCATTTGCACGACGGCGTGTCTCTGTCGCTAGCCGGCTGTCATTGGCCTCTTGATTTAGGCAGTCACTGACAAAGTCACTGAAGGTGGTGCGGTGACTGTTGCCCATCTTGGAAAGCATAGCAGCACTCATGCCACGTTTGAAGCTTGCGATCTTCTTGGCCTCAGTATCAACAAAGTCTGGGGCGTAGCGAGCTAGGTTGTTGAAACTGTGGAGGTACTCGGACATAGACCTAGTCCCCTGGGATAACCTCATGAACTCTGCAACCTTCATTTCCATCAGACCACTAGGGATGTAGTGGTTGCGCATAGCAGTGGAGAACTGATCCCAAGTGACACGTGCATTTACTGGCAAGGATGCACGGTACTGGGCCCACCACAGACCTGCGGGTCCTTCCAACATGTGGGCGGCGTACTCTGCCTTGAGCTCTTCTGTTAATCGAAGCAGACGGAACTTCTGGGTGATGGAGTTGAGCCACTCATCAGCCTCAAGCGGTTCGGTGGCTTCCTTGAACACAAGAGGGCGAGTGTCCAAGAAGTCACGGTAGGAGCTGTACTGGTTGGGCTCTGGGCCTTGGCGTTGATGATGCTGCTGCACAGTGTTGTTAGCGATATTGCGGAGGGTGGTCTCCATGTGCCTCTGCATCTCCTCCATGTTCCGTTGGCTACCCAAGAACTGGCCAAAGAATGCTTCCGGCGTCATCGGCGGCGGTGGGGGAGGTGGCAGATTCTCCTCCTGTCCTGTCCCCTGTCCACGCTGGCTGCGAGTGTGTGCCGGCATCTGCACATCCCATTAATAAGCAATCATTAGGTGATGTTACATCGATCATGAATAAATACTGCGCTGTACATAATTCGAAAATTTAGCACACGACCAAGTATAATTACTCATTTCCATACAACATCACAAAACAATCGCTCGAAATTAGACATGCAAACGACGGATTTCCATAAAAGATGCCGGATCGAAGTCCGGACTTTGTCCAAAAGCTTACATGCCATCAAACATTTAAACATAAACCATCACATGTCTCGGGTGTTACATCACTTAGCGAGCAAGCTCAAGCTATACAAAAGAAAACGATCTCTAACAACTAACGCTCAGGGGTCTCCAGCGGCGAATGCAGCATCCTCTGGTAGGCGTCAGGACCAAGGACCTCTCCGTCCTGGGGATCCGGGACCTCAGCTGCTGGGGCGGCGGCCTCCTGCGCGGCGTGGTGCATCTGATGGACGGCCTCGTGGAGCTGGTAGATGTAGGCCTGCTGTCCGTGGATCTGCTGAATCAACAGGTGGGCTCCCTCTCTAAGCTGGTCGAGCGCGGTGCGGGCCTCATCTCTCTGAAGAGCGGTGGTCAGGTACATCTGCTCTGCAACTGTCCTGGCAGTGGACTGTGCTGCTGCTGTGGTGCGGGCGTCGTCACGCTCAAGAGTAACCTGCTGAATCCTCTCCTGCAGACGAGCAACCTCAGCGTCGAAGTCCTCCTGTAGCTTCCTCTTGCTCTGGTAGGTGGCGGTGAGGGTGAAGGACACGCTCTCAAGAGTGCGCTCCAAACTCTCACACACACCTAGCAAAGCTCCAGTGGCGCTCATCGCAGGTGTCTCACAGTAGAACCTCTCCTCTGGGCTCCCTGTCAAGACTGACTCCGAAGTCTGCTTCCAGCGTAATGGGAAAAGTGATCCGCGGGGAAACACTCCAGCCATAGCGCTAGCTAGGTCGGCGGGGAAGCGGGCGATGATATCCTTCAGCACTAGGTATGCTGCTCTGTTGGCTCCATCCTTGGCACAAGTGCCTCTGGTGATCTCCGTCCACCCTGTCCAGTGAGGCTTGGCGGGCAAAGCCTTGACTTTGATCTCCACCATGACCAAGGAATCCTGCCCGTAGATCTCCTTCTGCCACGAGTACCTGGGCTCCTGTCCTTCCTCATAGCCCACGGCCTGCAGAATCCTCCAAAGGATAGTCGGCAACCCGAAGTAGGACAAGAACGTCTTCCGGGTCAGCTTGGTGGCCAAGCGGTGACGCGGAACTCCTCTGCCTCCGGTGGCCTTGCGAGCGGTCAGCTTAGTCCGGACCATCTGTAGAAACAAAAAGGGTTTCGAACTCTCGTGAGACGGATATTAAGTTGGCAAATTTTATAGAAAAGAGACAACTTTTAATTAAGGGGAGGAAATGTAAATGCATGAATATAAACATGATGCATGATCGTACTTACGTTCTCACTCACTAATATGACTCGTAAGTCCTAACGTTCTAGTCGGTGGCAAGAACGATCTCTCATGCGTTATCTATACGTTCTACTCGTTCGCATAGTTAGTGTACCTGCAGAAGATTCATTTCAGCCCAAAGAAATTCCCAATGATAAAACAATTGAGTATTGGCCAATATGCGCAAAATACATAGAAGCCAACACTAAACACCATGCACCAACATAGAAAACACCCTGGAAAACATTGATACCCTTGTATGTGTCCGCGTGGAGCTCGCACATACTTAGTATAAGAACTCTCACCTAGACCGACGGTTGGACGGTCATGCTCTCATATCTCACAAAATCATTTTATGCATGTTTTCGCGATCGACACATTCTCTTTTCCCCGAGAATGGACCAGCAAATAAAGATCCAGCATGAAGCAAAACCCTGAACCCTGTTAGCAGTTAAGCCACCTGAATCCTAGTATAGGGCTTAAGGACGAGACTGGGCACACTTAGTAATTGAAATAGTTTTGAAAATAGTTTTGAAATACCCATTTTAGTTCGAAAATAGCTCTTTTACGGAGGTAATCGCTTGAACCATGCTCCGATACCAAGCTGTGGCGGAACCGTCCTGATTATAAGAGCTCAAGTATTAGCTTAGCCAAATTCGTCTGACTTCGACTGATACTTGAACCCATATAACCCCGGTAGTCCGGAAATCACGAAGGATTTCTAACACCATACATCATACAGGATCGCATTGTTCAAGGATCACATTCGTAAAGATACATCACAGCGGAAACGAAACTGAATTTAACATCAGAGTACGAATTTATAACGGAGTTATTACAAACCGAATTTTTAAAAGTGCGGAAGCTTAAATAAGTTTGAAACACGACCACAACACACATGGTCCAAATAAAACGTTGCTTGATAAATCCGACTCAACACACTCACTCTTCCTTTTTTAGATAATGTGCCACTAGAAGTCTCAGACCAGCAAAAGCAAAAGGGAAGCTTCTGGACGACCCTGCCCTGGGCCTACTCCTCATCACCTTCCACCGGGTAGAGGCAGTGCTTACAATAGCCAAAGTAGACCTGGCCATCTGCAACAAACGGGATAAACCCGGAGTACGGGAATGTACTCAGCTAGACTTACCCGTCCAACTGAAAATAAAGACTCCAAGGGTATGCAAGGCTTTTGAGGTAGAGCTGGGATCTTTCAGTTGCGAAAAGCTCAGATTCAGATAAGGGGTAATTAATGACAAAGATGAGCTGCCATTTTTAGACATATTCCTTAACTCTAGGTTTTTCACCTGTACTAGAGCACTCACTTGAATCTACCAATCAATAATATAACCATATCCAGTTGACTTATCCACATTTTAGTTGAACCTTAAATCATCACATGGAGTTGTATCGTGGTGAAGCTCGCCATAGTTTCCCACTAACCGGGGGAGACGACGACTCAAATCGAATTCCAAACCAGCTGGTGAAAGACCTTTAATACCAGCCCACACTTTCCCCGTCGGGTCCATGCATTTGACAACCGCTCGACGCTTGTTCGTGGTGGTAATCGTCGCGGTTCAAGCACGGACCGCCCAATTGGAACCTGGCGATGGCCTCACGCGGCAGATCGCAATTTCCATACTAGAGGGCACGACACGGGTTGAGACCGGCCCGAACAGCTTCTAACCGGCTTTGGGGTCGATGATTACAGCACTGACATATCCCTAAGTAAAAGGGCGCGTTAAAAAATGAACGAGGGCCAACATCGATACAAACCTACACGATCCAACGGACGGACTGCCCCAAGTTTCCAAACTTGTGCCTTGCCTTCCAGTTGACCGTATTTCATTACTACTCAGGTTCTTTTTCACGATAGCAAATATAGCCAACCGTGATCCGGTAAATACCCATCCGGGTAACATCCTTAACTACCACTTTTATTAAGCAGGCTAAGCAATTCTACATTGTAATTAAATAACAGGATAACAAGGTAGATATTAATCAATAACCAAGGAATGGTAATGCAGCAAGTAGGATTCATTCCAACTCCTAAACCTAATGCATCACAATATAAAAAGGACTCAAGTAATTTTAATTGCAAAAGATAGGAGGCTTAATATGCTCCGGGGCTTGCCTTGGGTGAAGACCGAGGCCTCGTGGGAGGGGCACTCGGGCAAGTTAGTGTCGCTGGCGGGGTCGACTTCCTCGGCTTGCTGGAGCTCCGGAATCTGCTGCTCGGCGTTTGCTTCTGGCTCCTGCTCGGGCTCCGGGAGTGTCGATCCTATTGCATGCGACGAATAATAAATAATTCCAATGCGGGTGCAAGATGTGTGGTATGAAAAGAGCATTTCTTGCAAACCAACAAACCCAACTTGTTGAACCACTTTTGACATTGAGGTAAATACTTATTTAATTCATAAAACAAAATCCATTTATTCACCTTTTTCTTATTTAATAAATCAAAAGAAACTTAGGTTTGAACTGCAAGTGCACTTTTCTGGACTCATAAAAATCTACGAAAATTCCAGAAGGCAAACAACACTTACTGGACTCCACTGAACAAATTCCAACCAAAAATAAAATATAGAACTGCAGATGCAAAAAATAACAAATAAACTACTCAAAAGGTACTTTGAACTAGCTCCTTATCCAAAAAGTGTCAAACAGTAAAGTTCATAATTTTCTTGGCTTCTTTTACTCAAAAGCATTCTACTGCAGAAAACTTGTGGCCAGAGCATAAACATACAAGCCGACACAAAATAAACAAATCTATCCCAAATTAAACCACTTGAACTACACCCCTACTGGAAAAGGGTGATAAACTTAACTTCATATTTTTCCCAGATTCTACTTCACATTTTATACTTATCAAGAAAGTTCCATGAACAGAAACATTATATTATTTCTTACATGAATTTCCAAACGAAAACACAGAAAAGTACATTTGTAAAGCAACTTCAGATTTCTTCAGATAACAGATCATGCTTATATTTTTCTTAGCTTGAACGTCATGAACAGAGACTACAAAAATTTTCCCAGATTTTATTTTGACATATAAAACACCTTAACATTATTTCCAAGAAATCAGCTAAACAAGACTTTAAACCATAACAGAAACTTTTTCCACATAAACAGTGCATCACATATTTTTCACAGGTGTAAAACAGAATAATAAACCTACACAAAATTTTCCAAGAATTATCTCAACCAGAAAACATATATAACCATTTATCTAAACAAAAGCTCATAAACTGAATAAACGAAAACAGCAAAATAAACTTCTACCAAAAATACTTTCATATTTTTCCATGGTAGATCTACTCATAAACAAACTAGCAAAACTGAAAGCACTCCATTTGGATTTGTAAAACGTGCTACCCAAAAATAACAAGCATCTCTGGAAAATAAAACCCTAAAAGAAAAACATTTGAAATCTCCCGGCTTGGCTTGCGTGAACCTGGTCCAACTCGACCCAACCTGGCTCGAGCGCACGGCGGAAGGTGTGTGTTCGCTCGAGGCCCGGCTCGAACGAGATGATAAAAACAAAGTCTGTCCGAGGCCTGGCTCGGAGGCTCGGGCGAGACGGAAAATCAATCGCCCGTCCGAGGCCTGGCTCGGAGGCTCGGACGAGACGGAAAATCAATCGCCCGTCCGAGGCCTGGCTCGGAGGCTCGGGCGAGACGGAAAACAGGGGAGAATGGTTGACCGACGAAAGCTCGTCGACGGTGAGGTCGCCGGCGGTGAGGCTAGGCTCGATAGACTCGTCTCGACGAGGCGCATCCAGCGGTGGTGTTGGTTTGGCTAGAGGGTGACGGTAGCTCGCCGGCGACGAGCCATGGCGGACGGTGGCGGCGGTGAGGCTCGGCTTGGCCGTGTCCGGCGGTCGCCGGAGAAATTGGCACGTGCGCAGTGCTTCATGAACCCTAGGGAGCTACGTGAGTGGGTCGGTTTGGCTCGGATGGCTCCAGGAGAGCTTGGCCTCGTGCATGGCCGCGGCGGACGACCATGGCGCTCAGCCGGGGAAGAAGGGGTGGGAGAGAGCGATAGCGTTGAAGCTAGGTGGTGTTCTCACCTTGCCTTGGCTTGGTGATGCTTGACGGCGAAGGAGGTAGACGCTGGAGGTTGTGTCAGGGAGGGACGACGATGCGGGCTCTGCGGTGGCGACGACGAACCGAAGGCGGCGTTTCGTCCTCCGGCGGCGATGGGGCTTGGTCGGGGACGACAACGTGCGCACGGCGTGTGCACGGTGTAGGCGGAGAGGCTGGCGAGAGGGATTGGATGGTGGTGGTCGGGTGTGGCCGGAACGGCGGAGGGGAGTGATGGTGGTGAACGGCCGGCGAGGGTGGCGGATGCTTGCGTGTTCGTGGGAGCGGAGAGGGAGTGAGAGAGAGAGAGCGAGTGGGAGTTGTGTGCGCGGTGAGCGAGGGAGTGAAGGGGGTGCTCGGGGTTTTGATCGGCTTGATCGGCCGGTGGTCGTGGCGGGGCCACGGCGGCGCGGTCGGCGAGGCAGGGCAGGCGATGCCGTGCACGGCGAGCGGGCGCGGCAGGCGAGGCGAGCGGAGAGTGGCCGGGGGAGATAGCTTGCGTGCTCGGGTGAGAGAGGATCGAGCGAGGAGTGGCCGGCGAGGATCCTCGGCAGGATACGGCGGCCACGTGGCGGTTGCGGCCGGCGTACGGCGTACGGCGCGGCGTGTCAGCGGCGGCAGCGCGCGGCGCGCGCGGCACGCGGGCGAGTGCGGGAGCGGGCCGGCGCACGCGAGCGGGCGAGCTGGGCCAGCGCGCGCGAGTTGGGCCGAAAGGCCGGATGGGCCGAAAGGGTTGGCGCCGGGAAAAATCGTTTTCCTTTTTCTTTTTCCAAATTCTTTTCAAAGTTTGACCACTCAAAAACAGTTTCAAAAACTCCAAACTAGGTTTGGACCCAAACATAAAAGTTGCTCAAAATATTTTTCTCTACAACCTTCATATAAGACACTTTTTCTGAAAACCATTTTTAAATCCTCTACATAAATAAAGCCAAATAAATAAACAAAATGCAAAAAGCACTCATATGCACATGAAATGATGCAATGCATTGCTTATGCTCCTTTAGTAGCTAATGAAGTTCCTAATGCAGTGCTTGACACTAGGGTGTCACAGGGGCTACCCTGGCCGACCGACCGGTGGGCCCTGTGGGACCGGTCGGTCCCACAGGTCAGGCTCCCGTGGTGCCTCTTCTCGTGGTGTCTTGTGGTGTCTCGTGGAGTCTTCTAGCGATAACCCGACGTGGCGGTGAAGAAATCTGCGTCGGGTTCCTTCTTGGAGAAGTAGTATGGTTGGTTTCCCTGTTTAATCCCTGGAAAATATAGAATCACCAAAACTCGTGGAATTTGTTAGTTTAAACCTCCTATTTCTAAGTTGGCAATCCTTTTTGACATTTATTCAAGTCTTGTTGACAATAAATAATGATAGTTAATAGATGTCAACAACGTGTCAGAAGTTCCAACACAAACTGTCAGCAGTTCCGACCTCCTACGGGAGATGAACTACAAGTGCTTAAATGAACTTTGTGAGATCAATAACTTACAACCCCACTTCCTAGTGGTAAGGTGAAGATGTAGGAACCCTTCCTTGACCTTGGGATGCCACCAAATCGTAGATCGGGTCCAAACCCTAGAAGTGAACTTGAGAGAAGAGGAAGTAACAAATATGCAAGTAATAACCAAATGAATCACAACAACAACAAGCACACGAGACAAAGGATTTATCCCGAGGTTTGGCAACCCCACAAAGGAGCTCCTACGTCCTTGTTGTTGAGGTGACCAAAAAGGTCAGAGTCTCTTCCAACTCCTTTCCTCTCTCAAGGCTACCACAAAGGTCACTTGAGCTCTTCACTAAGAAAACAAGGGTAACACAAACTTTCCAAGGCTCTTCCACAAGATGGAGGCTCTTGGACAACGCCTAGCCGGCTAGGGTTCCAAGAACCCAAGAGTAAAAGACACAAATCCAACCGGCTTGACGAAGAAATCAAGTGCTCAAGGTTGGGGAAGTGATATCCTCACTCGATCCACTCACTCTCCACTCAAATCTTTAGGGGAATCGAGGTTGGGAGCAAAGAGAGGAGAAGAGAGCCTTTAGAGTTTGGGAGCTGCTCAGGTCGTGGGTGAGTCAAAATGAATGAGTGAACTTCTTTAGAAGAGAGAGGGAAGAGGTATATATAGTCCAAGTGCAAAAGTAACCGTTCAGACCAAGGTCGGAACTTCTGACCTGAGACCCCGGAACTTCTGACCTACACTCAAAACACTGTTCATAGACTTGGGGGTTGGCTGCGCGCACAGGCCAGAACTTCTGGCCTGGGCCGGAACTGCTGGGGGTCAGCAGTGCTGGAAGTTCTGGCCTTCCAGGTGACAGAAAATATTCCCCGTGTTCGTGAGGTGTTTTAGTGTCTCTGTTTTGATTTTAAGACCATGCTTGAGCACTCTATCTTCCCCAAACCAAAATAATTTGTATCCCTCTTGATAGTGCGGCATACCTATACTCAAAGAATATAAAATAAACTTGATGAACCACTTTGAGTCCAATGCCTTTTTGGTAATCAAGAATTGAGGGTTATCATTCCATCTTTGCTTTTTCTTTCAATACTCTCATGTACTAATCACTGCAAGATATCTCGATAGAAACGCATTAGTCCCTAATTTGGATGTCATCAATACACCAAAACCCACATAGGGGGCAAATGCACTTTCAATCTCCCCCTTTTTGGTAATTGATGACAACCAACTTAGGCTTACATAAGATAGATAGTATTGAAACTTTTGAACCCCAAAATTTGTGAGAAGCTCCCCCTTAATATATGCTTTGGATTTGAATTCCAATGACATGATCAATAATCAATTGCATATATATTAAGAGAAAAGAGCTCCCCGTAAATTTTGCAGTCTGTGGGGTGCATGAACAAGTGAGTGGACAAAAATATACATATGAATAAAAATGATGCAATATGGAATGTTATTCTCACACACAAGAAACTAGAAATTGGATGGTCAAGGAAACAAAATATGACATAGAGCAACACATGGCCATCAAAAATAACAACCACCAAACATATGAGAACAAGATACAAGCATATTAGATAAACTAAGATAGGTAAATAGCAAGTACTTGTCCTACAATCATCCATTACACACCACAAATATAGATGTCCATCACATAGTTGCCACCACACGACATAGTTAATACAAGTTTGAAAGTTTCAAGGTCTCAAACCAACCTACCAAAAGCTATTACATTAGAGAACAAAGCCTAACACTCCCCCTTTGTCAACAAGTGCCAAAAGGGGTAGGCTGAGATAAAGAAACAGCTAGTCCTCCTCAACATAGTCCTCATCATCACGGTCGCCATCATCATCATCATCATCATCGGCGCCAGCACCACTACCAACACCGTCGTCGTCACTCTCAATATCATCATCAGCAGCGGGGCCCTTGCCAGGGTGGTGAGACGAGGCATCGTCGCGGTACTGGGCACACTCCTCCTGATAAAACTCATAGGGATCACGAGGAGGCACAAAGGGCGGAGGAGGAGCGGACTCAATCCCATGGAATTGCTGCAAGCTGTAGAGCCTCTCCTGAAGATCATGCTCCCTCTTGGCACTAGCACAACACTCTCCAAACATATATTTCAGCAAGAACTGGAATTTGTTGGGCTTCTTACTGGAAGAGGGAGAGGATGGCGCACCACTAGAGCCACAAAGAAGAGGGGTGGGAGAACCACCACGATGAGGACGAGAGCTGGAGGCACCTTGACCCTTATCATCTCTCATCGGGTCCTTGAGCAGATCCTTAGCAAGTGTGGAAGTTTTGTTGACAACCTTGAGGCGCTGATGGGTCACATCTGTGGGGAACCGAATGCCAGAGACTTGCTCAATGATATGCATGAGGTATGAAGCATATGGAAGGTGCTTGCCCGGATCCTCAGAAGCTTCACGAATCTTGACCCAAATATATTGACTGAGAGGGAATAGAAAGATCTCTTGCCCAAACCTCTCAAGCACCTTAGGTGAGTCATCCCGAATAAATGTAGAGTCTCCAATATTGGGATACACCACCTGACGAAGAATGTTGTTCAACACATAGAAGTATGGCTTCAGGTAGGTGGTCTGACGATCAGGAAAGTGACCGGCAAAGTACATGAATTGTTCCTCCTCAATGGCAAAATCCTCATAATCTGAAAGAGCTGGAGTATCGTGATCACGATGGTCAAAGCCACGCAGACAAGAGAACGTCACATTATCCACCTTGTAATGCTTGCCTTCTGTCATCCAATGAATAACATCCGACGACTGAGGAATGTCCTGCTAAAGGTGATAAGAGGCATAAAACTGCATGATAATATCATTGTTCCAATCTTTTTGAAACTCCATCAAGCGAGGAAGACGAAACTTGTCCAAATCTTGCACAAGCTGCTTAAGCTCAGGTTCTTCAAAGTTGGATAGAGAGTGAACATCAATGCATTTCATAGGAACCACTAGAGGCACCTTCTTCCTGAGATACTTGGAATAGAGAACTGAATCATAGAAAAAGAACTGAAAAGGGTGCCAAAACCTGTCCTCAAGACGGAGATCCTTTTCATCTCCAGCATATAGATTGCGGGCACGATAGGAGCGGAGTGCCTTGGCATCACGACGATAATCCACCGGACGAGGATGATCCCACTGACCACAAAGAGTGGAAAGACTAGGGCGCCAGATCGATGGAGCCTCCCGTCGAAAGGAACCAAGGTGCTGACAAAGTTCGGCCCATACTGAGGGGATCAAACTTCAGCGGCGATGGTCCAACCGGCACGCTCCGAAGCCTCCTCTTTTGCATGAACTATGGGAGCACCATCATGAGTGAGCCACAGAACAATGGCACCACCACGACCACGGGCAGAAGACCGACGACGAGAACCACCAGCCCCAGAGGCAGAGGATCCCCTAGAGCGAGTGGAGGCAGGTCGGGCGGCAAAACAGCGGAGCGGTCTTGAGCACGCTTGGACCGTTTCTCACGCCGCTGCGTCGAACTGGAATCATCATCCATGGCTGCAAGGAACAAAGAATGGGCTAAGAAAGGGAGAAACAACAAAGAGGAACAATCAGACCTGGAGAACCGAGCATGGGATGGTGTATTAGGGCCGGAAGTTCTGGGGCCGGCCGGAACTGCTGACGTCCAGTACTGCTGACCCGGGGGTCAAAAGTACTGGGGGCAGTGGGCCGGTCGGCGCCTGGGACTGCCGGGAACGAGTTCACCAACCTGTGCAGGGTTCTTCACATCCAAAGAGACAAGAGCATAGCAGGAACTTAAGAGAAGAAAGAATAGGAAGCATAGCAAGGTACATTTAAGAGCTAGGGTTAGGGAAGCACTATGAATGGAGTACTTGAGCTAGAGGAAGAAGAGGACCAAATCCACAAAGAGGAAGCATGGATCCACAACTCCTTCACCACCAACAAGCCTTGAATCCACGGGGAGAAGATGATTTACCATGAGCACAACTTATCCAAGTCAATCTCCAACAAGCTCCATGGGAGAAGGGATGGAGGGGAGGGGGATTGGGAACAGCAAGGGAAGAAGAATGGGGGCGCCGACCGGGGAGAGGTCCAGGGGAGGGGGGACGACCGGCGATAGGGAAGCTCGGGAGAGGAGGCAGGCGCGGGTTCTGGGGCGGGGTTGGGTTCGGGGGAGCACAAGGGAGGACCGAGGGTTTCAGGGGAGGCACAACAAAAAGAAATCGCGGACAGAGAGAGAGAGGAAACGAAGGATTCGGCTAGCTGGGAGGCACCGGTCGGAAGTTCTGGCCTGGACCGGAACTTCTGGCGGTCGGAGGTTCTGGCCTGGGGCCAGAACTTCTGGTGGCCGGTAGTTCTGGCCTGGGCCGGAACTTCTGGCCGGAAAGCCCAGAAACCATCCAAACTGTACAGACTAAGTTAGGTGGAGTAAAAATATGATGGAACACATGATTTCAAATGTGGCTAGGTTTCAAACAACCAACACATAACAATAGCCACACTTGAAAGCTATAAAATAGATTTTGAAATTCCATTCAATGATTTTCGCAAGGTTTTTCTCCTTTTTCTAATCAAACAAAGTATGTGCAAAAGTTCAAGCCATTTTACGAGAATCAATGATATTTAGCTCACTCCTCAAGGTACAAAATCTTGACTCATCTAGGGGCTTTGTGAAGATATCGGCTAGTTGCTTTTCGGTGCTCACATGGCGTAAAGCGATATCTCCTTTGGCTTCGTGGTCTCTCAAGAAGTAATGGCAGATGTCTATATGTTTTGTGCGAGAGTGGTTTACAGAGTTATTGGCTAGTTTAATGACACTCTCATTGTCACACAAAAGTGGAATCTTGTTTAGCTTACATCCAAAATCTTTGAGAGTTTGCCTCATCCAAAGTAGTTGGGCACAGCAGGCACCGGCCGCCACATACTTGTCTTCGGCGGTGGATAAGGCTACATAGTTTTGTTTCTTAGAGCTCCACGACACCAAGGACCGACCAATGAATTGGAAAGTCCCGGAAGTACTCTTTTGATCTACCCTGCAACCGGCGTAATCCAAATCGGAATAGCCAAGTAAATCGAAAGTGGAGCCCTTGGGATACCACAAGCCATGATTAGGAGTGCATACTAGATATCGAAAAATACTCTTAATGGCCACTAAGTGACATTCTTTTGAATTAGCTTGAAATCTTGCACACATGCACACACTAAGCATAATATCGGGCCTAGATGCACAAAGGTAAAGTAAGGATCCTATCATGGAGCGATATACCTTTTGATCGATGACCTTACCATCGTCATTCAGATCAAGATGTCCATTTGTTGGCATAGGTGTTTTGATGGGTTTGGCCTTGTCCATATCAAACTTTTTCAGCATGTCACTTGTGTATTTGGTTTGACTTATGAATGTGCCATCCTTGAGTTGCTTGATTTGAAATCCAAGAAAGAACTTCAACTCCCCCATCATTGACATCTCGAACCTATTGGTCATGATCCTACTAAACTCCTCACAAAAAGCATCATTAGTACTACCAAATATAATGTCATCGACATATATTTGGCAAACAAAGATATCATTATTGACTTTGCGAGTAAATAAAGTAGGGTCGGCCTTTCCTATCTCAAACCCTTGTTTGAGAAGGAAGTCCTTGAGACAATCATACCAAGCTCTAGGGGCTTGCTTAAGCCCATAGAGTGCCTTGTCAAGCCTGTAGACATGGTTAGGGAATTTTGGATCCTCAAAGCCCGGAGGTTGCTCCACATACACCAACTCGGATAGGGGGCCGTTGAGGAATGCACTTTTCACGTCCATTTGATATAGCTTGAAATCATGGTGAGTAGCAAAGGCAAGTAATATACGAATTGATTCAAGCCTAGCTACAGGTGCATAGGTTTCACCGAAATCCAAACCTTCGATTTGGGTGAAGCCTATTGCGGATACATGGGTGTATGCCGAGTCTCTGAGTGATGAGTGATTGTCAACTGGGATAATGCGCATGTTCTTTGGCTTGTGTTGTGCAGGTGTCGAGCACAGATACAGTGATCAGTGTCTGTGCGCGCGATTTCAGTCATCGCCGCGCACTTCTCACCGTCAGGCGGTCAAGCGCATAATGAGGTACTTATCCTTCACTCCAGAATTTGGGATTTGGTATTCTGCTTCCTCCACCTCTCCCTTTGCGGTTATTCCAATGCTGATTTTGCTGGTTGTCGTATTGATCGCAAGTCCACTTCTGGGACTTGCCAGTTTATTGGTTCTTCTCTTGTTTCGTGGTCTTCTCGCAAGCAGTCTAGTGTGGCCCAGTCTACCACGGAGGCTGAGTATGTTGCTGCGACTAGCTGCTGTTCTCAATTGCTTTGGATGATGGCCACTTTGTGTGATTTTGGTCTGAGCTTTTCTCGTGTTCCTTTGCTTTGTGACAGCACGAGTGCTATTAGCGTTGCTAAGAACCCCGTGCTGCACTCGAAGACCAAACACATTGATGTGCGCTTTCATTTTCTGCGAGACCACTATGAGAAGGGTGATATCGACCTTCGCCATATCGATACTCATCATCAGTTGGCTGATATTTTCACCAAGCCTTTGGACCAATCAACTTTTGCTAGGTTGAGAGGTGAGCTTGGTGTGTGTTTCCCCTTTTAGATGGGGGAAACATTTTGGTTCTTGTATCATAAACTGACTTTTTGTTTTTCAATTGGTTTCTTCTTGCATTTTTCTGCATTTTATCTTGCATATTTACATTCAGAGCTTCATGTATATAATCCTTAGAATGTGACTATGCTCTATGTAGTGTATGCTCCGATGTTTTATGTTGATGCTTGTAGCTTATGCTCCTTCTGATCACTAATACATGCTATGAGCTGAGCTATTTTTGGTGAACTTGTTTAATGAACTTAAAACTTGAAAATGTTCACCATTGAGATATGCAACTAGCATGTGTAGAATGTGTTGAAATCACTTGTGCTTCTCATATATGCTAGGTTGCTATGTCTCTAGTTCTGAGTCCTTCACTTGCTTGGTCTATTCATATTCTGAAGTAAAATTTGAACCAAGTTAAGTGAATTGGAAAGATCGAGATGGGATTGCTTGTCAGCACATCACAGTTTCGAGACTGTTTCTCATTGCACTTTGAGTTAAACTTGAGCTGTGTAGTGTATGACTGAAACTGTTGCTTTAAGCTTCTGATTGCTTTTGCATAGGCTTCGCACAGTTGAAAAGTTAGGCAAGACAAGCTTTCAACCTGTTGCAATCACATGCTGAAATTTGAACTTGTGTAATTTGAACCGCTGCAACTCCGATAAAAATTTGGATACACAAGTCTATGTTTCATTCTATAGCATGATGGTTGACCTGTGCTAGGGGTAGTTCACCTTGTATACATGATTAGCACTTGTTTGACTTCCTATCTATATTTGTCTAGTGCTATTTTGATGGTGAATACCTTTTTGGCTAAAAACTGCTCTTTTTGCTCATATGTTTATATTTCATATTTAGTGATCAGTTTGAGCCTCTGCTAGCATTTTGTGCATTTTGAGAGTCATCAGATCTGCACTCTATCGAGCATCTTCTTATTCTATCGACTATATTCCTGAAGGTGCTAACTAGCATTCTGACTCATATGCATTTGGAGGGGAGTTTCTTGATGGTGCATTTTCAACTGAGGGGGAGAAAATATTGACAAATCATGAGTGTCTTCTATGTTCAACTAAGGGGGAGTTGAACTAAGGGGGAGATTTCCTTCCTGGTTGTGTGTACCATTCGAGGGGGAGTTTGCTCGTTGCTGATTTTCTGAGCTGGTAACAGTTGGTTTGGAGCATTTTTTGGTAGCTAGTTGTGTTGAGCCTTTGCCTCTTTCTTGAGGAACTAACACCTTTGTTCTTATGCTCTTCAATTGGTTTTTTAGCCCTTTTTCAGTTGGTATCGAGCTTTCCTGCTAGCGGTGTTGAGCCTGTTCTACCTCTTCTTGAGGGCAAGCTTTGCTTTGCTTGGTTGCGTCGAGCCGTTGCCCATGTCTTTGGGAACCAAGTTGTTTTGCTCTTTCCACTTGACCTTCTTTGGCTTTGCTATGCTTTTGAGTCATTTGGTCGTGTTCTCTCTCCTTCTTCCTTCCTACCTCTATTCCTTTATGATTTGTGTTGGTAGTTGATAATGCACTCATCAAGGGGGAGATTGCGGATACATGGGTGTATGCCGAGTCTCTGAGCGATGAGTGATTATCAACTGGGATAATGCGCATGTTCTTTGGCTTGTGTTGTGCAGGTGTCGAGCACGGATACAGTGATCAGAGGCAAGGTGAAGTCAAGTAGAGACGTGCTGTGCCGAGGGACCGAGAGTGGCGAAGGGCGGGCGTGAGGCTTGGACTGAGGGACCGGTGGCCCGAGGATCAGCTGTGGTGGCTGACAGCCTGGGACAGCGACGAGCGAAGACTTGTGGGCACGGTGTTGCTTGGGTCGAGGACCAGGGGACACGTGTCGGTGGACGGGGTGCACGGGCGATGCATCCCCTCTACGGTTCGGTTTGGTGGTTGAGCCACAGAAAAACCACCGAGTGGATCCAGGATTGGGCCTCAAAACCTGGGCGCTGATGGTTTCCGAGTTTGGGCCACAAAAACTCGGGCTGGGGACGGTTTCCAGGTTTGGGCCTCAAAACCTGGGTGCTGCGGGTTTGCTGAGTTTGGGCTACAAAACTCAGGCTACGGTCGGCTGGTTTCCCGGTTTGGGCCTCAAAACCGGGGGTTGGTCATGAAGGTTGGTTTCCTAGTTTGGGCCTCAAAACCGGGGGCGAAGTCCGGGAAAAGGACAAGCAGAGCGGTGGCGGCACGTGGCGGCAATCGGTGAGGTTGCGTCGAGGCAACGCTACCAGTTGTGCGGGCGTGGCCGTCGGATCACCAGTTACCTTAAGTTGGTCCAGAATAACCCTAGGGTTTAGCTGGCTCGCTCTGTAATTAGAGAGGGGTAGAGTAGGAATTAGAATTAGGATAAGTAGAGGGAGACACCCTCCTCCCATTGTATCTCAGCCATTTGCTCTTTGCTTCTAGGGTTTCCTGCTCTCCTAATCCCCTGCTGTAGCTACTGAGATCCGCAGAGAATCATACCTCTGTGTACTGGAGATTTTGAGGAAGTGAGACCATAATCTCACTGTTGTAGCGTGTGGTGGCAACACGGTTGCAAATTCGTGGTTGCGATTCGTGTTTTGTTTGTGTTCTTCGCGAGTTGCTTTTCTCCACGATTTTCCCGTTGATCGATCTCTCTACTTGGTGCGTCTTTTGCAAATCCATTTGAACAAAGATGTTCTAGATCGTGAGGCACTTCTTTTCACCAAAGGAATTCTCCTCCAACCTCACGAGCTAGTAGATCGGTTGATTTTCATTTCGGGTCAAGTTTTTCTCCCTTCCCCCGAATTTCTTTGATTCATTGATTTGGAGATAGGTTCGAGCCATGATCTCTTAGAGATAGCTCACTATCATCCTTGTGACTCTTCTCACCAAGTTTGATCCCTAGAGGATTTGTTTTGGATGAGATAGAGTCGAATCGGTGAACGAACAGTAGACTTTCGGGGTGACCGAACGCTTGCATCGGGCTGACCGGACACACCCCTAGAGTCTGGTCGTTGAATGTGCCAGTGCTCAGTTTTTCTCGAACTTGACCGGATGCTCGGGTGGTCACTGACCAGACGCAGCGTGATCACTGTTCATCGTGTGCTTTGCCATTGACCGGACGCTTTGTACTCTAACCGGACGCATCACTTTTGTGAGTCCGATCACAAACAGAGAGGTCCGAAATTGGATTTTGCCTGACCGGACGCGTCCGATGCCTACTGACCGGACGCTGGCCAGAGTCCGGTCAGTGTTGTTCTGCGAGTTTTTGTCCGCGGTTCATTCGTTCATTGACGGTTTCGATTTCCGTCTTTTGCGTTGGGTTTCTAGGGTTGCGTAGTGTCCCGCTGTGCTTCTCGGAAGCATCCACCCTACATCTAGGGTCGTGGACACTTGCAAGCTCTAGGTTTGCTCTTGGGGTAGGTTCTCGAGACAGTGGCAACAAGTTTCCAAAAGGAAAATTTGAAGCTCCCATTCACCCCCCTCTGGTCGCTTTCTGGTTGCACTTTCGATCCTTCATTAGCTACTAACCGTGGCTTGTTCCTTGTCACCACACCAAACACGTCTTGCTTGTTGCGGAATACCCATTTGGTTCCAATCACATTTTGCTTGGGCCTTTCCACTAAGGACCAGACTTCATTCCGAGTGAAGCTGTTCAACTCCTCTTGCATGGCCATCACCCAATCCGGGTCATCAAGCACTTCTTCCACCCTATGAGGTTCCAAAGGAGAGACAAACGAGTAATGTTCACAAAAACTTGCTAACCAAGAGCGAGTGGTTACACCTCGGTGAATGCTCCCCAAAATGTTATCAACGAGATGATCCCGTTGAATGCTATGATGCACTCTAGGGTGTGGTGCTTGGATCCTTCTTTGGAAAGGTCCATCATCATCATTATCAAAGTCTTGATAGATTGGAGCATCAAGACCATGATCATTGTTGGAGCTGTCTTCACTTCTTTCTTGATCATTTTGTTGAACTTGTACTTGCTCAACAACTTGTGGTTCACCATCTTGTGGTAGTTGACTTCGAGCATTGTTGATCATCTCATCATGATTGCATCTTGATGTGGAGGGATCACCATGTGTATTGGGAAACACACGATGACCGTCCACATCCTCATCTTCTTCTTGCACTTCAATAGGCTTTACATCCCCGGTAGCGAGTTTCTTGATGACTTGATGAGAGTCTTCTTCGTTACCTACAACTTCCATATTGACTTGCTCCTTTTGAGAGCCGTCGGTTTCATCAAAAGTCACGTCTACCGTTAACTCAACATTATCGGTGGTAGTGTTGAATACACGGTAGCCATGTTCGTTAGTACCATAACCAAGTAGAAAACCTTCATGTACCTTTGGTGCAAACTTTGAGCTTTTGGTCCTTTTGTTAAGTATGAAACACTTACTACCAAAAACTCTAAAGTAGTGCACCTTAGGTTTGTTACCGGTTAGAAGCTCATAAGGGGTCATATTTTTGATCTTGTGAAGATATAGGCGGTTGATTGCATGACACGTCGTGTTAACGGCTTCCGCCCAAAAGTTGTCAGGAGTCTTGTACTCATCCAACATTGCTCTTGTGGCTTCAATGAGTGTCCGGTTCTTTCTCTCCACAACTCCATTTTGTTGAGGAGTATAAGGAACTGAGAACTCATGCTTGATCCCTTCTTCATCAAGGAATTCTTCAATGTTGGTGTTCCTAAACTCCGTCCCATTATCGCTTTTAACTCTTGATCTTGACATCATACTCATTTTGCACTCTTCTTGCAAACTTCTTGAATATAGCTTGAGTTTCACTCTTATCCATCAAGAAGAATACCCAAGTGTACCGAGAGTAGTCATCAACAATCACAAAACCATATTTGTTCCCGTCGATGCTTACATAAGCAACGGGACCAAATAGATCCATGTGAAGTAGCTCAAAGATTCTCTTTGTTGATACAACATTCTTGACAGGATGTTTAGCTCCTACTTGTTTTCCAGCTTGACATGCACTGCAAATTCTATTTTTCTCAAAAGAAACATTCGTTAGTCCAAGGATGTGTTCGCCTTTTTGAAGTTTGGCCAAGTTCCTCATCCCAACATGGGCAAGTCGGCGATGCCATAACCAACCCATGCTGGATTTTGCCACTAAACAAGTCTCGGGCTTCACTCTATTAGATGTGAAATCAACTAGATAGAGTTTGCCTTTCAAGCGACCCATAAAAGCAATAGAGGAATCCTCCCTTCTATAGACTTTCACATCCTTATCCGTAAAGAGACAATCGTAACCCATCGCACAAAGTTGTGAAACGGATAACAAATTGTAACTCAACGAACGCACAAGTAAGACATTTGAAATTGAATTGTCGTTTGAGATAGCAACTTTACCCAAACCGAGAACTTCCCCTTTTCCATTGTCACCGAACACAATGTTCTCACATGAATCATGACTTGCTTGGAAGGAGGTGAACATATTCTTCTCTCCGGTCATATGATTGGTGCATCCACTATCCAACACCCAACTTGTTCCACTAGAGTAATAGTCCTACAAAACAAATTAAGCTTTTGTTTTAGGTACCCAAGTGGATTTGGGTCCTAAGGGGTTAGTCACACAAAGCTTGGGCACCAAAACACTCCTCATGATCTCCCTTCTCTTGAGGGCACCACCATATCTCACAACTATCTTGCCATCCTTCCCCCAACAACATATGTAATCACTAGCATAGCATCTTGGGAGAGGTGCTTGTGGTTTGGGAGCCTCCTTTTCCTTTAACTTCATTGTCTTGTTGCTTGTAGAAGTCATGTTGGAAGGGTTGGTATTGTTGGCCTTGTTCATAAGCTCATTGAGGGAAACACCTTTGTTGAACTTCACACAAGGCACACCATTGATAGTGTTCCTTCCATTGGCCTTACCATCATACCGATTGTAGCCAATGCCTTCCTTTATTGATGGGTGCCTTGATGACTTGTATATTGTCTTGTTTGCTTGTGCTTGACACTTGCTGCGGATACATGGGTGTATGCCGGGTCTCTGAGTGATGAGTGATTGTCAACTGGTATGATGCGCATGTTCTTTGGCTTGTGTTGTGCAGGTGTCGAGCCCGGATGCAGTGATCGAAGGCGAGGTGAAGGTCAAGTAGAGACGTGTCGTGCCGATGGACCGAGAGTGGCGAAGGGCGGACGTGAGGCTTGGACTGAGGGACCAGAGGCCCGAGGATCAGCTGTGGTGGCTGGCAGCCTGTGACGACGACAAGTGAAGAAGTGCGGTCATGTGTTGCCTGAGTCGTGGACTCGGGGACACGTGTCGGTGGACGGGGTGCACGGGAGGTGCATCCCCTCTATGACGTCGGTTTGGTGGTAGAGCCAGGGAAAAACCATCGGATGGACGGTTTCCAGGTTTGGGCCTCAAAACCTGGGCGTGGACGGTTTCCGAGTTTGGCCACAAAACTCGGGCTGAGGACGGTTTCCAGGTTTGGGCCTCAAAACCTGGGCTCTGAGGGTTTGCTGAGTTTGGCCTCAAAACTCAGGTGCTGATGGGCTGGTTTCCCGGTTTGGGCCTCAAAACCAGGGGTTGGCTGGAAAAGGCTGGTTTCCCGGTTTGGGCCACAAAACCGGGGGTGCAGAGCGAGGGCGGCACGTGGCGGCGATCCGGAGGTTGCGTCGAGGCAACGCTTCGTATTGTGCGGGCGTGGCCGTCGGATACACCTACCACCGAGTTGGTCCAGAATAACCCTAGGGTTTAGCTGGTTCGCTCTGTAATTAGAATAGAGATGGGTAGAGTAGGAAATAGACTTAGGCTAGTAGTAGGATAAGTAGTCGGGAGACACCCTCCTCCCATTCATCTCAGTCATTTGCTCTTTCGCACTTAGGTTTTTCTGCTCTCCCATTCCATGCTGTAGCTAGCTGAGATCCGCAGAGAGACTTGCCTCTGTGTACTGTTGATTTGAGGAAGTGAGGCCATATCCTCACTGTTGCAGTGCAGATCGATGACTTGATTCGCGTTTTGATTCATGTTCTTCGTGTTCTTCGTTTCCTCACGATTTTCCCGTCACTCGATCTCCCTCTCTAGTGCGTCTTTGCGAAATCCATTTGAATCATTTTGTTCGTATCATTGAGGAGGTCATTTCGACCAAAGGAATTCATCTAACTCCTCATGATCGAATAGATCGGGACGATTTCGTTTTCATGGCGCTTTTTTCGTTCATCCACCTTTCCTTTTGATTTCCCGATGATTTGGTTGATTTGAGCGGATGATTTCTTGGGGATAGTCTCCTAACTACTCCGTGATCATCTTCTCCAAGTTTGGGAACGTGGGATTTTGATTTGGATCAGATTTGAGAGGATTTGGGAGAGAGGCGATCAAAGTCGCCCTCCCTGTTCATCCGCAGACAGTCCGCCACTGGACCCGCGGACTGTCCGGGGGTCGGGCTCCGACCGAGCAGTGGTCGCGTGGCCTTGACTATTTTTGCCTCGGGTGACCGGCGGACAGTCCGCCGTTGTCAGGCGCGGACAGTCCGGGCCCGAGCAGGGACTTCTCAGCAACTGTGCGTTTTTGCACTTTTGAGCGGCGGACAGTCCGCCACCAGAGCGCGGACAGTCCGGCCTTGGGCGGACAGTCCGGGACTCCAGGTCCAGACAGTCCGGGATCCTGCTGAGTCTTCCGGCTTGTTCGCTTGATTTCCGGACTTCTCGTTTGGCCCTGTAGTTGACCAAGGAACCTCTCTTGGTATCTTTGCTACTTGTTAGCATCGGTATTTGGAGACTTCTCGACGTAGCCGTCTATCTACGTCCGGGACTTGGTTTTTGGGGTTGTGTTCGAGCCGGAACTTTTGGGTTTTGGTTTGCTTCTTGTTGGTGGTGCTCCGCTGTGATCTTAGGGATCATCCACCCTCTTCCAATGGTCGTGAGCATCACGGTTTCGGTCGCCGTTTCTAGGGGTTGATTTTGGGACGCTTGGCCAAAGTTTCGAGAGAAATTTGATTAGCTCCCATTCACCCCCCCTCTGGTCGCTTTCTGGTTGCTTCTCCGTCCTTCAATTGGTATCGGAGCGGGTTAAAGATCTTCCACCTTAGCCGGTTCTAGATCCACAGAAGGCGACATGGATCGCGGCGTGGGCAAACCGCCGTTCTTTGATGGGACGAACTATGCGTATTGGAAGATACGCATGTCGGCCTATCTTCAGAGCATGGGCTCTTCTGTTTGGGAGATTTGCAACAGGGATGATTATGTTGTCTTGGCTGCTCGTGTCACTCAGCTCCAGATCGATGAGCACGAGGCCAATAGCCGGGCACGTAACGCCCTGTTCTCCTGTTTGAGCATGTCCGAGTTCG
Organism: Coix lacryma-jobi var. lacryma-jobi; assembly: GCA_009763385.1. Taxonomy (NCBI): domain Eukaryota; kingdom Viridiplantae; phylum Streptophyta; class Magnoliopsida; order Poales; family Poaceae; genus Coix; species Coix lacryma-jobi. The sequence goes on along the minus strand of CM019828.1, from coordinate 417,916 downwards.
ATCGTGTTTCTCACCTCCCCACGGCTCACGAGATTTGGGCTACCCTCATGCGCTTCCATGAGGGAACCTCTCAGGTCAAATCCCGCCTCTATGAGTCGCACAAGCGGGAGTATGAGAACTTTCGACATATGCCTGGCGAGAGCATAGAGAGTTTATTCGCTCGCTTTCAGGTCATTGTCAACAAGATGAGAGCGAACAAGGAGCTGTTGCCTTTTGACGATCATGAGAGGGCCTTGAAGCTTTTGCACACTCTTGATCGGTCGGTGTGGGACTCAAAGGTCCAGGCGATCATCGAATCGTCTAACTATGAGACCCTCACTTGCGACGAGCTCTTTAGTAAGCTCAAGTCTAGTGAGATTGACGCCATGTCAAGGGCTTCTTATGAGAATCCTTCTGGCCCGACTATGGCTTTGGTTTCTGGCTCTTCTAATCCTTCTAGAGGTTTTGCTCTTTCGTCTCTCTTTTCTGTCACAGAGGACCAGCTTGAGTCGTTGGGGGATGACGAGTTGGCAATGCTCGCCAACCGGTTCACGCGGTTCCACAACAACCGCATGAACCGTCGCCACGGAGGAGGACGCTCAGGATGCTATGAGTGCGGCGACCCCGACCACTTCATCGCCAACTGCCCCAAGAAGAAGCATTCATCTGGGAAGGGCGATCATGGGCACAAGTACGACTCCGGCAAGCGCAAGGAGAAGTACGTCCCCGCGAGGCACAAGCGGAGGGGCGGCTTCGACAAGGAGTACATCAAGAAGAAGTACTTGGAGAAGGCCCAGGCTGAGCAGCGTGCATTCTTCGCCACGCTCAGCGACGTCGATGGCTCGGATGACGACTCCGCTTGCTCAAGCGATGACGAGTCCGAGAAGAAGAAGAGGATCGAGGACAAGCTGAATGGTCTCTGCTTCTTCGCCGATGACGATGGCTTCTGCACCATGGCGCTTGGTGATGAGGTCGACGGCAAGCTGGAGCACTCCCCTCGGGACGATGACGACGACGACACCTCCCAGGTATCCCTCACCCACGACGAGCTTTCTGCTGAGGTTGAGAAGCTTACTGCCGCGCTTCTTAGTCAAGATAAGTTGCTTAGGCGTGCCGCTAGAGAGCGCAAGGAGTTTAGGCAGAAGTGGGAGGACACGGTGAGAGAGCTTGAGTTTGCCAAGTCCACCGTGGTCGTGTCAGAGGAGGTTGAGTGTGAGATGTGCACCACGCACATGACTGACCTTCTCACTTTGAGAGGTAAGTATGCTGCGTTGGTAGGAGAGGTGGATGAGCTGAAGGCTAGACCTTCTCTGTTGGGTGCGTGCAAGACTTGTCTTGTCTTGCAATCTGAGTTGGCAGAGAAGAATGCCAAGATTGTGTCTCTTGAGGAGGCCAACTCAGGTAGCACTTGTGTGGCTAGGTGTGCTTTGTGTGAGGGTTTGGAGATGGAGATTGCGAATGTCAAGCATGGCAAGATGCAAACCGAGGAGGAAAACACATACCTTCGGACCATCTTGTCATGGGTCTCTTGTAGTGAGCCACAGCTCGGGATGATGATCTCCCAATTTAAGCGAGCTGCTGGAGGTCCCGGTGTAGGTTTTGCTCAGGGTGTTGATCTTTCTGCTTTTGGGAAGATTGGAGAGTCGAGTGGTTTGAACCCGAGTGAGAAGCCCAACTCCACCACTACTCCCAAACTTACCAAGCTTCCACCCAAAGAGCCTCTCAAACCTAACACCAAGGATGGGGTATTTGAGGAACCTCCGAGAGCTCCACCCAAGAACCAAGTATGGCATCCCAAACCCAACCACCTAAAGAACAAGCTGGATACAATGCCACCTATCCAGGAGGAGTTGCCACAGAAGGGCAAAGTGATCCACACCCACAGCCATGAGTACCAACAACCCCCTTTGCGCGCGGTGAGGTATCATTGTGACTTCTGCGGGAGAGATGGACACTTGAGCGAGTTCTGCTTTAGGCGCAAGAGAGAGGCGCGCCGTGCTAGGGAGATGAACAATGCGGACATGTACCATCCTTTCCATGATGTACATGTGCCGAATGTTCAGAGGAGTGCTCCGAGGAGAGCAGCTAGGCCCAGAGGTCCAAAACCTCAAGTTCCCAGGCCTAGGCAGCAGAGAGCTCCGAGGAGAGATGCTAGGCCTAGAGGCGGAGTGCCTCAAGTTGCTAGGCCTAGGCCTCGTAGAGAGCGTGCCCGGCAGGAGCCTGCAGTTGTAGGTTATGGACCTCGTGGCAGAGGCTTTGTAGTTGAGTGTTTTCCCCCACCGCGTTTTGAGTATCGCGATGGACGCTCCTTCCTTAGCGGACCACGTTTTCCTCTACGTGGTGATCGCTCCTCTCGTAGACGTGTTAGGAATGGTTTTTCTGCTAACCGTTCTTTTGAGCAGCCGGCCCAACACTGGTATTCTTCCTACTTCACTAACCCCAGTGTTGGACCGTATGCTCACCCTATGTCTTTTTATTGATGTAGGTAAAACGGTTGGAGGACATTTGGTTGGTGGATTCTGGTTGCTCGAGACACATGACCGGAAACGCCAAGTGGTTCTCGAGCCTTAGTCCTGTTGCCGGAAAGGAGTACATAACCTTCGGCGACAATAGCAAAGGTAAGGTATTGTCTCGCGGGTCGGTGCGAGTTAATGAGCACTTTGTGTTGCGCGATGTTGCTCTTGTTTCTAACTTGCATTTTAACCTTCTTTCTGTTTCGCAACTCTTTGACGACGACTATGAGATTCGTTTTAAACCAAATCTCAGTCGTATTTTGGATCCTCAGGGCAATCTTGTGTGTTTGATTTCGCCCTTTGGAAAAGTCTTTCGTGCGAATTTCTCGGAGTCTTTTGGCACTTTTCGTTGTCTTGTGGCTGGACCTTCCTCCTCCGATCTTTGGAAGTGGCATAGGAGACTTGGACATTTGAGCTTCGACTTGCTTGCAAGGCTTAGTTCACTTGGCCTAATCCGAGGATTGCCCAAGTTACATATGGAGAAGGATCTTGTTTGCCACTCTTGTAGACACGGGAAGATGGTTGCCGCTCCCCACCATCCAGTGACTCAGGTCATGACCAAGCGCCCTGGAGAGCTTTTGCACATGGACTTTTTGGTCCAGGCTCGGGTGAGCTACGGTTGGGGGGAAGTGTTATTTGCTTTTTGTTGTTGATGACTTTTCGAGATATTCGTGGGTCTTCTTTTTAGCTGCTGAGAAGACCGAGACTTTCTCCTTTGCTCGCAATCTGATTTTGCGTCTTCAGAATGAGTTCCCTTTGAACACGATGCGAGCAATACGGAGTGATAATGGTTCCGAATTTAAGAATTCAGATTTGAGAAGTTTTGTAACTCTTTGGGTTTAGAGCATCAGTTTTCTTCCCCCTACACACCCCCTCAGAATGGTGTTGTAGAGAGGAAGAATCGGACCCTTGTTGAGATGGCAGGACGATGCTCGATGAGCATAGGACTCCTAGGCGATATTGGGCCGAAGCTATGACCACTGCATGCTACACTCCAATCGCATTTTTCTCCGAGCTTTCTTGAAAAAGACTTCTTATGAGTTGCGTTTTGGAAAACTGCCCAAGGTGAGTTATTTTTGAGTTTTTGGTTGCCATTGTTTTATACTCAAAAAGGGCAACTTGGACAAATTTGAGTCTCGTTCTTCTGACGGTGTATTTTTGGGTTATGGCACTCACACTCGTGCATATCGTGTACTTAACCTTGATACTAACCGATAACGAGTCATGGAGACATCAGATGTCACCTTCGATGAGACCATGGTTTGTCCCTCTTCTCGTTTTGAGCGTGCAGGTGATCATGAGGTTGGTGAGCCTCTTTTTGAGGACGAGGACGAGGGTGCTGAAGGTATGGATGAACCAGCACCCCCTCCACCTGTTGTGCCGCAAAGAGTGGCTTCTACACAACTCACTCACGGCCCCGACACTCTTCTTCCTGGGGCCGTGGGAACCTCGCCACACCCCGAGCGGTACCTTTTGTACCCGGGGAGGCACCAGCTGCTGTTGAGGGGGAGGCTACTTCAGCTCGGGAGGCGCCACGACACATCCAGCGCCAGCACCTCGCCTCAGCAATGATCGACAGCATCGACGAACGGGTTACTCTCGGTCCAGGTCACACACATCTCTCACTTTGCTCATTCTGCTTTTGTTGCTAATTTTGAGCCCCGAGATGTTGGACACGCTTTGACGGATCCGGATTGGGTCAATGCCATGCATGAGGAGTTAGAAAATTTTGAAAGAAATCGGGTTTGGGTTCTAGTTCCTCCTCCTCCTCCTATCTGTAATCCTATTGGGACAAAATGGGTTTTCAAAAACAAACAAGGAGAGGATGGCCACATTGTGAGGAAACAAGGCGCGTCTTGTGGCCAAGGGTTATAGTCAGAAGGAGGGGATAGACTTTGAGGAGACTTTTGCTCCTGTAGCTCGTTTGGAGGCTATTAGGATACTCTTGGCTTTTGCTGCATCCAAAGGTTTTAAACTCTTTCAAATGGATGTCAAGAGTGCCTTCTTAAATGGCTACATAGAAGAGGAAGTGTATGTTGAGCAACCCCCCGGTTTGAAAATCCCAAGTTTCCAAACCATGTTTTTAAACTTCATAAAGCTTTATATGGTTTGAAACAAGCCCCTAGAGCCTGGTATGATAGATTGAAAACCTTTTTGCTTGCTAAGGGTTTTAAAATGGGATGTGTAGATAAAACGCTTTTCTCCTCAAGCAAGGCAAAGACACTCTCTTGGTCCAGATTTACGTGGATGATATCATTTTCGGTGGTTCTTCTCACGCTTTGGTTGCCAAGTTTGCAGATATTATGAGCAGGGAGTTCAAGATGAGCATGATGGGCGAGCTGACCTTCTTTCTCGGGTTGCAAATTAAGCAATCCCGAGAGGGGACGTTTGTGCACCAGGGCAAGTACACCAAGGACTTGCTGAAGCGGTTCGATATGGGTGAGGCCAAGCTTCTTCCAACACCCATGTCGACGACGACTGCCCTGGATGCGGACATGGATGGAGAAGCAGTGGACCAGAAGGAGTACCGAAGCATGATCGGGTCGCTCCTCTACCTGAAGGCGACACGCCCGGACATCCAGTTCGCGGTGTGTCTGTGTGCGCGCTTTCAGGCGTCGCCGCGCACCTCTCACCGTCAAGCGGTGAAGTGGATTTTCAGGTACCTTCGTTTCACACCTGAGTTCGGGATTTGGTATTCTGCCTCCTCCACCCTCTCCCTTTGCGGTTATTCGGATGCCGATTTTGCTGGTTGCCGTATTGAGCGCAAGTCCACTTCTGAGACTTGCTAGTTTATTGGTTCTTCTCTTGTATCGTGGTCTTCTCGCAAGCAGTCTAGTGTCGCTCAGTCCACCACAGAGGTTGAATATGTTGCTGTGGCTAGCTGCTGTTCCCAGTTGCTTTGGATGATGGTCACTTTGCGTGATTTTGGTCTGAGCTTTACTCGTGTTCCTTTGCTTTGTGATAGCACGAGTGCCATTAGCGTTGCTAAGAACCCCGTGCTTCACTCGAAGACCAAACACATTGATGCGCTTTCATTTTCTTGTGAGACCACCAGGAGAAGGGTGATATCGACCTTCGCCATGTCGATACTCATCATCAACTGGCTGATATTTTCACCAAGCCTTTAGACGAATCAACCTTTAACCGGTTGAGGGGTGAGCTTGGTGTGTGTTTCCCCTTTTAGTTGGGGGAAACATTTTTGATCTTGTATAATAGACTGACTTTCTTTCGTTTGTCTTTCTTTTCTTTTGCATTTTAGCATACGCATTTACATTCTGAGCTTCATGTTTATAATCATTAGAATGTAACTATGCTCTGTGTAGTATGCCCATGCTTATGTTGATGCTTGTAGCTTATGCTCTTTCTGATCACTAGTACATGTTGTGAGCTGAGCTATTTTGAAATGGTGAATTTGCTTAATGTAAATAAAATTTGAAAATGTTCACCATTGAGATATGCATCTAGCATGTGTAGGATGTGTTGAGTTTACTCGTGCTTTCCATATATGCTAGGTTGCTATGTCTCTAGTTCTGAGTCATTCACTTGCTTGGTCTGTTCATATCATGTTTAAAATTTGAACCAAGTCTTAGTGAATTGAAAAGATCAAGATGGGATTGCTTGTCAACACATCACGGTATCGAGACGGTTTCTCATTGCACTCTGAGTTAAACTTGAGCCGTGTAGTGTATGACTGAAACTGTAGCCTTAAGCTTCTGATTGCTTCGGCATAGGCTTCGCTCGGTTGAAAAGTTAGGCAATGACAAGCTTTCAACCTCTCGCAATCACATGCTAATAATTGAACTTGTGAAATTTCACCGCTGCAACTCCGATCTGAATTTGGATTCACAAGTGTATGTTTCATTCTTAAGCATGATGATTGAACTTTGCTAGGGGTAGTTCACCTTATACATGTTTAGCACTTGTTCAGACTCCTGTTTATACATTGCTAGTGCTATTTTGATGGTGAACACCTTTTTGACTCAAAACTGCTCTTTTTCTGCTCATATGTTCATATTTCATATCTGGTGATCAGTTTGAGCCTTTGCTGAGCGTGTATGTTGTTGTTGAGCCATTGGAGTTATACTGTTTAGAGCATCTTTGCATTCTCCAGAATATATGCCTGAAGCTGCTAACTGGCATTTTGACTCATATGCATGTTGGAAGGGGGAGAACCTCCCATGTTCGCACTTTTTTGTTGGTGCCTTTTCTGATGGGGAGAGTCTTTTACTTGATTAGTGCATTTTCAACTAAGGGGGAGAATTTGCAAATCATTTGTGCTTCCCGAGTGTTCATTTGAGGGGGAGTTTCCAGGGAAAGAGTTTGCATGTCTCCTGGATGTTCAACTAAGGGGGAGTTTGAGCCTTGCTGTCTCTTGTTGAACGAAAGGCATCGGTATCGAGCTTTCTTTGCTAGTTGTGTTGAGCCTCTGTGCCTCTATCTTGAGGGACTAGCATTTGCTTCGATATTTTCGATTGGGATTTGCTAGCGGTGTTGAGCCTGTTCTACCTCTTCTTGAGGGCTAACTTTGCTTTGCTTGGTCGCGTCGAGCCGTTGCCCATGTCTTTGGGGACCAAGTTGTCTTGCTCTTTCCACTTGACCTTCTTCGGCTTTGATATGCTTTTGGGTCATTTGGTCGAGTTCTCTCTCCTTCTTTCTTCTTCTCTTTCTATTATGATTTGTGTTGGTAGTTGACAATGCACTCATCAAGGGGGAGATTGCGGATACATGGGTGTATGCCAGGTCTCTGAGTGATGAGCGATTGTCAACTGGTATGATGCGCATGTTCTTTGGCTTGTGTTGTGCAGGTGTCGAGCCCGGATGCAGTGATCGAAGGCGAGGTGAAGGTCAAGTAGAGACGTGCCGTGCTGATGGACCGAGAGTGGCGAAGGGCGGACGTGAGGCTTGGACTGAGGGACCAGAGGCCCGAGGATCAGCTGTGGTGGCTGGCAGCCTGTGACGACGACAAGTGAAGAAGTGCGGTCATGTGTTGCCTGAGTCGTGGACTTGGGGACACGTGTCGGTGGACGGGGTGCACGGGAGGTGCATCCCCTCTACGACGTCGGTTTGGTGGTAGAGCCAGGGAAAAACCATCGGATGGACGGTTTCCAGGTTTGGGCCTCAAAACCTGGGCGTGGACGGTTTCCGAGTTTGGCCACAAAACTCGGGCTGAGGGTTTCCGAGTTTGGCCACAAAACTCGGGCTGAGGACGGTTTCCAGGTTTGGGCCTCAAACCTGGGCTCTGAGGGTTTGCTGAGTTTGTCCTCAAAACTCAGGTGCTGATGGGCTGGTTTCCCGGTTTGGGCCTCAAAACTGGGGGTTGGCTAGAAAAGGCTGGTTTCCCGGTTTGGGCCACAAAACCGGGGGTGCAGAGCGAGGGCGGCACGTGGCGGCGATCCGGAGGTTGCGTCGAGGCAACGCTTCGTATTGTGCGGGCGTGGCCGTCGGATACACCTACCACCGAGTTGGTCCAGAATAACCCTAGGGTTTAGCTGGTTCGCTCTGTAATTAGAATAGAGATGGGTAGAGTAGGAAATAGACTTAGGCTAGTAGTAGGATAAGTAGTTGGGAGACACCCTCCTCCCATTCATCTCAGTCATTTGCTCTTTCGCACTTAGGTTTTCCTGCTCTCCCATTCCATGCTGTAGCTAGCTGAGATCCGCAGAGAGACTTGCCTCTGTGTACTGTTGATTTGAGGAAGTGAGGCCATATCCTCACTGTTGCAGTGCAGATCGATGACTTGATTCGCGTTTTGATTCATGTTCTTCGTGTTCTTCGTTTCCTCACGATTTTTTCCCGTCACTCGATCTCCCTCTCTAGTGCGTCTTTGCGAAATCCATTTGAATCATTTTGTTCGTATCATTGAGGAGGTCATTTCGACCAAAGGAATTCATCTAACTCCTCATGATCGAATAGATCGGGACGATTTCGTTTTCATGGCGCTTTTTCCGTTCATCCACCTTTCCTTTTGATTTCCCGATGATTTGGTTGATTTGAGCGGATGATTTCTTAGGGATAGTCTCCTAACTACTCCGTGATCATCTTCTCCAAGTTTGGGAACGTGGGATTTTGATTTGGATCAGATTTGAGAGGATTTGGGAGAGAGGCGATCAAAGTCGCCCTCCCTGTTCATCGCAGACAGTCCGCCACTGGACCGCGGACTGTCCGGGGGTCGGGCTCCGACCGAGCAGTGGTCGCGTGGCCTTGACTATTTTTGCCTCGGGTGACCGGCGGACAGTCCGCCGTTGTCAGGCGCGGACAGTCCGGGCCCGAGCAGGGACTTCTCAGCAACTGTGCGTTTTTGCACTTTTGAGCGGCGGACAGTCCGCCACCAGAGCGCGGACAGTCCGGCCTTGGGCGGACAGTCCGGGACTCCAGGTCCAGACAGTCCGGGATCCTGCTGAGTCTTCCGGCTTGTTCGCTTGATTTCTGGACTTCTCGTTTGGCCCTGTAGTTGACCAAGGAACCTCTCTTGGTATCTTTGCTACTTGTTAGCATCGGTATTTGGAGACTTCTCGACGTAGCCGTCTATCTACGTCCGGGACTTGGTTTTTGGGGTTGTGTTCGAGCCGGAACTTTTGGGTTTTGGTTTGCTTCTTGTTGGTGGTGCTCCGCTGTGATCTTAGGGATCATCCACCCTCTTCCAAGGGTCGTGAGCATCACGGTTTCGGTCGCCGTTTCTAGGGGTTGATTTTGGGACGCTTGGCCAAAGTTTCGAGAGAAATTTGATTAGCTCCCATTCACCCCCCTCTGGTCGCTTTCTGGTTGCTTCTCGGTCCTTCACTTGCAACCATTCTTCAAGATCATCTTCGACCTATTAATCTCCTTGTCTTTCTTCTCCATCTCAACAAGGTTAGTTGTACATGCATTTATATCAACTTTATAGCATCTTTTACAACCATTGCTAGTGGAGACATTGAAGTCTTCGGTTGCCTTAGGTAAGGTTGAAGTGCTAGTCCAAAGAGTGTTAAAGTTTAGCTCAAGATTTTGATATTTTTCTTCCATGCGTGTAAGGCATTCTTGAGCTATACTTTTCTCATTCTTAATACTAGCCATTGAGTCATTAACTATAGAATGTTCTTTAGCCAATTTGTTGAAGTTGTCATTGGCTAAAGACAATTCCAAAGTTAATTTCTCAACCTTCAACCTTTCCTCGGCAATAGATGCTTCAAGTGCAAGGTAATTTTCTCTTTCCTTAGTGATAATGTCACCTTGCAACTCCAAGCATCTATCCCTTTTTTCCAATTTCTTCATTAGAGATTTGATTTTAGTGAAGGCCTTTTTACCAAATTTCTTAATCATTTTCTCTTCTAGTATTTCTATGGTCTCATCACAACTATCATCCTCATCACTAGAAGAAGTAGATGACTCTTTTACCTTGTCCCCTTTTGCCATAAGGCATGTTGGGGTATAGTAGTCGTGGTCGAGGAGGTTGGAGAAGAGCCTTGGTGAAGCCTCTAAGTTGGGGAAGAGCTTTGGTGATGATCCCAAGTTGGTGAATAGAGATGTTGACGAAGAAGGAGCTTGGATAGCTATGTTTGTTGCTCCTTTGTTCTTGTCCTTCTTTTCTTCTTCACTTGAGGCATCACTATCATCATTTGATTCCCATTCTTCACCAATGTGAGCTTCACCTCTCCTCTTCTTCTTGTTGTTTTCATCCTTGTTGTACTTGCCTTTCTTCTTCTCTTCCGGGCAATCAGCAATAAAGTGATCCTCCTTTCCACATCCATAACAAAACATTTTCTTGGCTTTTCTTCTTTCATCACCATAGGTCTTGAAGTTGCTTTTCTTCTTCATGAATCTTCTAAAGTTCTTTATGATTAGGGCAACTTCCTCATCAGAATCTTCTTCTTCACTAGAGGTGTCCTCCTTAGCCTTCTTCTTCTTTTTGGCTTGACTTGATGTTTTGCCTTCATGTACTTGTGTTGCGTTGAGAGCGGAATTCTTGTTGTACCCCAAGGCATTTGGGTTTTGACTATGAGCATTGACGGTGTCTTCATTTAAAGCCTCATGATGCTTGATCTTGGCAAGTAGTTCTTGTGGTGTCATCTCATCATCATAACCGCCCTCTCCATGATAATGGCAGTGAGTGTACTATCCTTTGCACTATAAGCTCTCAACATTTTTCTAGCAACTCTATTGTCATCCCAATCTTTGTTGCCAAGAGCTCTAATACGGTTCACCAAGGACATGAGCCTATCAAACATCATTTGAGTGGTTTCACCTTGCAAGAAAACAAATCTCTCAATTTCTCCTTGAAGCAACTCAATATTTCCATTTCTCACACTTCTATCTCCTTCATAAGACACATACAAAGTATCCCAAATCATTTTGGCACTTTCCATCCCATTGACCTTGTTGAACTCATCTTGACTAAGACAAGATAGAAGTAGTGACATGGCTTGAGCATTTTGATAGAGGTTGAATGATTCTTCCGGAGTTATCTCTCTTTCTTCATCCGTAGGGATAAACACACCAACATCCACAATTTCCCATAATCTTGCGGCAATAAGATGCATCTTCATCTTGTAGGCCCAATCAGTGTATCTTGTACCATCAAAGTGAGGTGGCTTGCCATGGTTGACCGAAGGAAAATGCATAGTAGGACCTTTGACGAGCTGGCCATAGTCAAAGCTCATACTAGAATAAGCACCCTTTTCTTTTCCATCTGGTTTTCCACCAGTGTCACTTGTATTGTCTTTGGCTCCCTCATTCTTGTTTGCTCCATTGATGGCATCTTCAACCTTCTTGCTTAGTTCCTCTTTCATTTGACTCATCTCTTGCTTCATCTTTTGCATTTCAACTTGAAATGCCTTGGTTTTCTCAGCCATCATCTCTTTGGCTATAGTTTTGGCAAAATCGGCCATCTCTTCCTTTCTCTTATCTTCATTCGACATTGTTCCTCGCGCGATTAAGCGTTGCAAATGAGGTTCTAGCTCTGATACCAATTGAAAGGATCTATATAATGCCTAGAGGGGGGGTGAATAGGCGAATCTAAAAAATTCTACACAAAACTCAGTCACTTGTTAGCAACTGTCAGAACTTCCAACAGTTTGGGTCAGAACTTTCGACGTGTCAGAAGTTCCAACACAAACTGTTAGCAGTTCCGACCTCCTACGGGAGATGAACTACAAATGCTTAAATGAACTTTGTGAGATCAATAACTTACAACCCCACTTCCTAGTGGTAAGGTGAAGATGTAGGAACCCATCCTTGACCTTGGGATGCCACCAAATCGTAGATCCGGTCCAAACCCTAGAAGTGAACTTGAGAGAAGAGGAAGTAACAAATATGCAAGTAATAACCAAATGAATCACAACAACAACAAGCACACGAGACAAAGGATTTATCCCGAGGTTCGGCAACCCCACAAAGGAGCTCCTACGTCCTTGTTGTTGAGGTGACCACAAAGGTCGGAGTCTCTTCCAACTCCTTTCCTCTCTCAAGGCTACCACAAAGGTCACTTGAGTTCTTCACTAAGAAAACAAGGGTAATACAAACTTTCCAAGGCTCTTCCACAAGATGGAGGCTCTTGGACAATGCCTAGCTGGCTAGGGTTCCAAGAACCCAAGAGTAAAAGACACAAATCCAACCGGCTTGATGAAGAAATCAAGTGCTCAAGCTTGGGGAAGTGATTTCCTCACTCGATCCACTCACTCTCCACTCAAATCTTTAGGGGAATCGAGGTTGGGAGCAAAGAGGAGAGGAGGAGAGAGCCTTTAGAGTTTGGGAGCTGCTCAGGTCGTGGGTGAGTCAAAATGAATGAGTGAACTTCTTTAGAAGAGAGAGGGAAGAGGTATATATAGTCCAAGTGCAAAAGTAACCGTTCAGACCAAGGTCGGAACTTCTGACCTACACTGAAAACACTGTTCATAGACTTGGGGGTTGGCTGCGCGCACAGGCCAGAACTTCTGGCCTGGGCCAGAACTGATGGGGGTCAGCTGTGCTGACCTAGGGGTCGGAAGTTCTGGCCTTCCAGGTGATAGAAAATATTCCCCGTGTTCGTGAGGTGTTTTAGTGTCTCTCTTTTGATTTTAAGACCATGCTTGAGCACTCTATCTTCCCCAAACCAAAAGAATTTGTATCCCTCTTGATAGTGCGGCATACCTATACTCAAAGAATATAAAATAAACTTGATGAACCACTTTGAGTCCAATGCCTTTTTGGTAATCAAGAATTGAGGGTTATCATTCCATCTTCGCTTTTCTTTTCAATACTCTCATGGACTAATCACTGCAAGATATCTTGATAGAAATGCATTAGTCCCTAATTTGGATGTCATCAATGCACCAAAACCCACATAGGGGGCAAATGCACTTTCAGAGTGAGGCAACGCATCACCGCGCGTCCATGAGCGGTGCTGGCAGGTGAAGGCGGAGGCAGCGTGACGGGTGAGGTGTGCCGAGCATGAGTTATGCAGATCGAAAAATCCGACGAAAAACGCCATTAGATCTGAGCAAGACACAACCTAAGGAAAAATCATAAAATCTATAGCTAGATTACTCACCTTCATGTCTGATAACGCCTTTCCCCTTGGGATTGGACCGGATCTAACGGAGCGTGCTCTGAATCGATCGGGGAGAAGACCTAGAGAGAGAGAGAGGAGGAGGAGGATGAGAGAGATGGGTAGGAGGAGAAATGAACAGCCGAGAGAGAGGAGGTCGGGGAGAAGGCCTAGAGAGAGAGAGAGGAGGAGGAGGAGGATGAGAGAGATGGGTAGGAGGAGAAATGAACAGTCAAGAGAGAGGAGGTCGGGGAGAAGACCTAGAGAGAGAGAGAGGAGGAGGAGGATGAGAGAGATGGGGAGGAGGATAAATGAACAACGGCATCCTTTCCTCTTAGAAGTGGATCCTTTTTCGAATATGTTTGTGTGCCTGTGGAGGGACCAACGTAAGCACAGTCGACATGAAGTCTTTACCTTTAACTAATGGACGTGGAACAACAGTAAAAGAAAAAAACACAACACCAATTGTATCTCGACTCGAACTCTAACACAAGGAAAAGACTCTCGCTCTCCTTGCCACCTTCCTCTGTGTAGCGCCTCATCGGCACTTTTAAATTTTTGTCCAACCCAAACAACAGTGTTGCATCCGTGTCTAAATATTTTTCCGTCTCCTTCTTGGTTCCGTCTCCAGCTGTTTCCTTTTTTTTCTCTTCTCACTGCGGATACATGGGTGTATGCCGGGTCTCTGAGTGATGAGTGATTGTCAACTGGTATGATGCGCATGTTCTTTGGCTTGTGTTGTGCAGGTGTCGAGCACGGATGCAGTGATCGACGGCGAGGTGAAGGTCAAGTTGAGACGTGCCGTGCCGACGGACCGGGTGCGGTGAAGGATGGGCGTGCCGTGCGGCGGACGTGCCATGCCGAGGTACCGAGCCGTGAAGGGCGGACGTGAGGCTTGGACTGAGGGACCAGAGGCCCGAGGATCAGCTGTGGTGGCTGGCAGCCTGTGACGACGACAAGTGAAGAAGTGCGGTCATGTGTTGCCTGAGTCGTGGACTCGGGGACACGTGTCGGTGGACGGGGTGCACGGGAGGTGCATCCCATCTACGACGTCGGTTTGGTGGTAGAGCTAGGGAAAACCATCGGATGGACGGTTTCCAGGTTTGGGCCTCAAAACCTGGGCGTGGACGGTTTCCGAGTTTGGCCACAAAACTCGGGCTGAGGGTTTCCGAGTTTGGCCACAAAACTCGGGCTGAGGACGGTTTCCAGGTTTGGGCCTCAAAACCTGGGCGCTGAGGGTTTGCTGAGTTTGGCCTCAAAACTCAGATGCTTGGTGGGCTGGTTTCCCTGTTTGGGCCTCAAAACCGGGGGTTGGCTGGAAAAGGCTGGTTTCCCGGTTTGGGCCACAAAACCGGGGGTGCAGAGCGAGAGTGGCACGTGGCGGCGATCCGGAGGTTGCGTCGAGGCAATGCTTCGGTTTGTGCTGGCGTGGCCGTCGGATACACCTACCACCGAGTTGGTCCAGAATAACCCTAGGGTTTAGCTGGTTCGCTCTGTAATTAGAATAGAGAGGGGTAGAGTAGGAAATAGAGTTAGGTTAGAATTAGGATAAGTAGTAGGGAGACACCCACCTCCTATCTATCTCAGTTAGACATCTCAGTCATTTGCTCTTTCGCACTTAGGGTTTCCTGCTCTCCCAATCCCCTGCTGTAGCTAGCTGAGATCCGCAGAGAGACTTGCCTCTGTGTACTGTTGATTCTGAGGAAGTGAGGCCGTAACCTCACGGTTGTAGCGTGTGTTTGCGCTACGACTGCAGATTGATGACTTGATTCGCGTTTTGGTTCGTGTTCTTCGCGTTCTTCGTTTCTCCGCGATTTTCCCGTCACTAGATCTCTCTCTCCCGTGCGTCTTTGCGAAATCTGTTTGAATCAACTTGTTTGTATTTGAAAGGAGATCATTTCCACCGAAGTAATTCATCTATCTCCCTACGAGCAAGTAGATTGGGTCGATTTCGTTTTCGTGGCGCTTTTTCGGTTCATCCTCTTCCCTTTTTGATTTCCCGGTGATTTACTCGATTTGAGCGGATGATTTCTTGGGGATAGTCTCCTAACTACTCCGTGATCATCTTCTCCAAGTTTGGGAACTTGGGATTTTGAGTTGGATCGGATTTGGAGAGATTTGGGGAGAAGGCGATCAAAATCGCCCTCTCTGCAGGGTCGCGGACAATCCGCGGCTTACATCGGCGGACAGTCCGGGCGTCGGGGTCGGTCAGACCAGTGGCCTGACTCCGCGCTGGTGGAGCTGTGATTTTTGAACCGCGGACAGTCCGCCGTAGTGTTTAGCGGACAGTCCGGGAACGTCCAGGGACTCTTCAGCAGCAGTGTGTTTCTGCGCTTTTGACCGGCGGACAGTCCGCCACCAGAGCGCCGACAGTCCGGCCTTGGGCGGACAGTCCGGGACTCCAGGTCCGGACAGTCCGGGATCCTGCTGAGTGCTCCGGTTTAGTGCGTTTGCTCTCTCGGCTTCTTCGCTTCGTTTCCGGACTTCTCGTTTGGCCCTAGAGTTGACCAAGGAACCTCTCTAGGTATCTTTGCTACTTGTTAGCATCGGTATTTGGAGACCTCTCGACGTAGTCGTCTATCTACGCTCGGGACTTGGTTTTTGGGGGCAAACTTGTGCCGGTGCTTTTGGCGTTTGGTTTGCTATCGCTTTGTGGTGCTCCGCTGTGATCTTAGGGATCATCCACCCTCTTCCAAGGGTCGTGAGCATCACGGTCGAAACCTTCTTGGGGTTGATTTTGGGACATTTGGCCAAAGTTTCGAGAGAAATTTGATTGGCTCCCATTCACCCCCCCTCTGGTCGCCTTGCTAGTGCTTTCTCGGTCCCTCGTGCCAGTAAACTGGGCAGTGGGCACTGTATAATATACGTGGTGGTCTCAGGGAAAGCACTGTCACTGCCCCTTGATGGTCCCATGCCTTTTCCGTGTTTTTATTTTCATTCTTTATTTATTTCCTAACAATGAAGCACTACTTCATTTATAAAGATAAAGATAAATAATAAATACAGTATTATAGCTCTTTGAAACTTTAATCTATATTTAATAATAAATAAATGTTTAAGAGGCAATTTCTACTATTTTTTAGTCTGACCGTAGAGATCTTGTCGGATGCAACAGAAACGAGAAGAAAAGAAAATCCTCTTGAAAAAAATTGTTCCGAGTTGGGACTCTTACAATTGTTTAAATTCAAGATCGAGACCAAATTCATCTGGAGAATTGTTTTTGTTCCTCAAACGAGTCTATACAGTATCTTCTCTTTGACTATCATTTTGCTAAATTCATCTGGAGAATTGTTCATGTTTCCTTTAATTTAACACCGCCAATTAGCATATATGATTTATTCACAGGCTGGTTGGAAGGAATAAATAGGAAACTAAGATCTTAGATTCTTGTGGGAGCTAGTGCAATTTGTTGGGCGATATGACTAACTCGGAATGATATCACGTTTGACAAGGTCCTAGTTCTATGTTACTTGCAGGTTATCTTCAGAGGGACTTATTGGACGAGGTCCTGGTCCCTATTTCAGAAGGAGGTGGGTCACCACTCGATGAAGAGGGGTTGCACGACTATGGAGACAGTGGCGATGGAGGTGTTTGCGAATCATGGCTAAAGATTCAGAAACAGACTTGCTCTTTAGTTGGGGTTCCTTATAAACGTTTTTTTCTGCTATGGTTCAAAACTTTGTTTTTAAGGTTCCCTGATTGATTTATTTCTCTCTAGTTTGTAATAAGTAACAGTCATATGCATTAGTCGATGCAGAAGGTGGGATATCATCTTTTAATATATCTTCTTTTCTAAAAAAAGATCGAGACCAAATAGAATACAATACCAAATTAAACAAACAGGAAGAAAGAAACTCCTCTAAAAAAATATTGTTCCCCGTTTTTCTCAAAATTGGACTCTTTTCATTACAAGTTATAACTGTTGAAATCCAATAGCAAGATCAAACAGAGTACAATATCAAATTAAGACCATCATATATATACTCCATATCTAGACTAAATACATAGAAAATCGAGACGACATATCATGCCAGCACATCACCCCGACGTCGCCTGCCATAATCCCCGAGGGAGCAACAGCCATGTGACGCTGCTGATCTCCTCACGACCTTATTCAAAAAATAGATTTAGACAGCAGCGGTGGTGGAAGTACCGCTAGGTAGGCAGGACAGGTGCCATGCCCCATCGGTTCAGGCGGTGACAGAGGCGACAAGTGTCGCGGCGGAGGCAACGAGTGCCGCGGTGAAGGCGCCGACGTGGCTCCAGCGGCGGACACAGGGCTGGGGTCGGGCGCCTCAGCCACGAAGGCCACCGGGAGGGCGATGGCCGCCAGGATGGAGAGCTCGCGGTACAGAGATGAGAGAGACAGAGCGCCTGTGAGATGGATGAGATAATAATGGAATTGAGAGTTGCCGGACTTAACCGAATTAAACAGCGAACTCGAGGCTCAACTTTTAAGCGGATTGTATTTTTTACTTTCAGGTTCAGCGCAGCAGGCCAGTCAGTACAGATCCACTAGGCTCATTCCATTGGAGATTCGCTTTACGGCTTCACCCATGTGCATGGCCGGCCAATACAGATCCAAACTAAATTGAAAAAAAGATAAGTTGTATTTAATCATGCTTTTAAAAGATTAATGGCTAAAATAAATATCCTACCCTATTAACTGCTGTCTAGAGACAAGTTTAAATTAATTCTATTTAACAAGCCTCGCGAGTCGAACACCCGCCCCGACTGCGCGTAGCACCGCCGGCACGGCGCGCACTGCAGCCACACCACGTCGCTGCCGGTGTCCAGCACCAGCAGCGCGGGCGCCGGCGGCGTGCCCACGCCCACGGAGGCGAAGTACTCGCCGCTGCCCTGCGCCAGGCCGGACACCACGGGCGCCGCGAACCCGCCGGCACCGGCGCGTCGCGTTCCTCGGCACGGACGCGGAGATCGCCTCGGCGTGCGCGGCGTCGCGCGCCAGGCGGTGCGCCAGGAGCTGGGCCGCCGTGGCGTTGGGCGCCGCGAACGCCTCGCGGTGGGCGAGGACCAAGCGGACGGTGGAGGCGTTGCCGGTGCCTTGCGCGTCCAGCTCCAAGATGGATGCTTCGCCGGAGGCGGCGGCGAAGAGAGGTTGCGCGGCGTCGGCTCGGGCGATGGGGTCGGGAGAGAGCGGGGCGGCGCGCAGCGTGTGGTACCGGTACCGCGCGGGCGGCTTGGGCATGGGGAGAGCGGCGGTGGAACGAGGCAGTAGCAGGAGGAGAAAGAGAAGGGAGCAGATGGGTGCCATGGCGTGGCGCCGAGGTGTGGAAGGAAAGGACTGGACGGCGAACAGATCGAGCAGCAACGGCAGAAGAAGGAGGAGGTGGCGAGGAGTAACGGGCGCGGCGCGGCGCGGTGGTCAGCTCAGGTTCTGGTTCTGGTTCTGATTCAGGGGCAGGAGGTGAGCATGGCGTGACAGTGGCGCCAGGCGGGGTCTGGTTCTCGTTCTGATTCCGGGAATAAATGTTGCATAGCCAGAGCAGGCCCAACGGCCGGCTGCCGGGGTGGCACCGGCAATCGCCAGAGAGCTCCGCGCAGGAGACACGCAGGCACCGCCGCTGTAGCCTTGCCCTGTAGCCTAGGTAGATCAGCGTCAGCGTCGGCGTCGGCGTCGGCGTCGGCGGACACCGATGCTCCCAATCACACCACTGCCCACTGCACAGTACTGTACATCAGATCAAAAAATTGGCGCGCTCTAGCGTTACCCTCCGTCAAAATAAACTTTTAACTTTTATACCAAGTTATTACAGATAATATTTGATACTAAACAATTATTACGGATGCCTAATTTTTTTGCTATTAACTCGTCTATTTTTTTAAAAAAATGTTTGACTTGAATTAAATTCTTATTTTTTTTAACGGAGGTTACATAACCCCTAGGTTGGTTTTGCCTCTTTTAATTTTGGATTGGATGAGATTGTGGGTGTTTTCCTTTTGGACCGGAAGGCTTTGGTTTCCTCTTTGAAGGCAGAAATCTGATATTCGCCCAGTTTTTTTTTGTTTTGAGACGAAAGAAGAGTTGTATTAAATTATAGCCAAGTACATCATCGTTTATAAGTACTCTGGAAAAAACATATATCTAGAAACTGATTCTCATCTATATTATACTCACGCTGTAAAAGACTCAAACTCTCAAATCCAAACCTATTTGACGCTTCGTATAGATGACCGCACAGGCAAATACTCGACAACAGTTGTTTTCGGCCTGAGAACAGACGTCCAATGGACGGCTAACATTCCTGCAGGCGGAGTTAAGAAACTTCTTCTTCTTCCTTGCGTCTTCCTTCCTGCCACCGAAGAATGAGGAAGACGGATGTGAAAATTATTCTTCCTAGTCCTTCATCGTGACCAGATCCAACCACAACAAAACGAAGAAGGGACCAGAAAAAATTATTCCATGACGGTGACATCATCTCATCTTGATGCCGAAGCCCGGAAACAAAAATCTCCGTGTTGTCTTATTGATGTAGATGTTGACGTCGAAGTTGTCGTCCTCATCTTCAACAGAGCCACCATGGAGAGACCGGATCCACCCTACCTCCTCGCCGTCACCGGGAAGAAGAAGGAGGATATACATCCCAAATACCAAGATACTTACATGGAGAAACCCTAACTCTAGATGACTCGATCTACTAGAAAACTTATTAAAAAAATGATGGATCCTCACTCCCTCCGACCTTCAGTCAGATACCAAAGGGGGAGGGAGGGGGACTAACGGTGAAGAGGATGGAAACGGCGGCGGCGGCGGTTCACACCCTAGGCCCTAGGGGTAGGCGGCGGCAGCGTGAGCCCCCAGCAGCAGGCCGATATTCGCCCAATTCATTTGCAGCTGGCTTATTATTAACCATAGTTCAGTTTATTCTTTTTATAGAATATTATCAAAATAACCAAAATTAGTCCTGAAACGTGCTATACATGAATCTAGATGTGTTAGGCTCTCGAATAAATAGATTTGAAGCGGTTTTCGTGAATCTAAAGGTACAAGAGCTCTTCCGAGTAGACCGTTAGTTAGACTATATTACGTGAGAGTTTCATAGGGTCCAAAAGTTTTAGCACACACGTTGGGTTTTTCTTGATTTTTTTTACTAAAGAACAATGGTATTTGTTTAGTTAAATGGCAAGATTATTAATAATAATACGGAAATGATAATACAACGTGTCATGAACCGTCGTTTCTATTTCTTACAGGCACTGGTCACAAGAGTAGTATGCATTTTGCACCTAATGTTTCAAAATAAAGTAAACTTTACAGAAAGAAATTTGGCAAGAGGTGTCATTTGGTATTCTATCAATTTGTTTGGGTCTCGTGCTTGGCTCTCGCCTGGCCTCTAGGTGTCTACTTCGATAAATATCATTTTGTAGATCTCAAATCTGGTTTGAGGTGTCTCAACCCATTCTACAAGGGCGTGAAGCGTGATGTGCTTTAACATGTCTCCCATCGCTTGAGGAGCCTACATGTCACATCCGTTATATTTTTCATTTTTCATCTCTCCTTATATCATCACTCTCGTCATAGTTATCCATGTTTTAGCACTACTGTTTTGTTTTTGACATGCTCTCCTTTTCTCTCCATACCCTATCCACCTTGCTTAGCCACGGGAGAAAGAAACTAAATTTAGACTTCTATATAAGGAGTGATTGCACAAGGCATTCTTGTTTTACCTCTAGTTAAACTTATTTATTTTCTACCGTCTTTGCTCCACATATAGGTCATTTTAGCTCTGTCCTAAGTCAAACTACTCTAACTTTGACCATGTTTAAAAAATATGCAAACATCTACAATTATAAGTTATGAAATGTCTTGACAGTACATTTATTTTGAGACTTGTGTATGTTATTGTATACTTTCTCCCTCAAGATTTGGTGAAAGCTAGCGAAGTTTGACCTGGGACATGTCTTGACAGTACATTTATTTTGAGACTTGGGACCTGTCTAGTTGAAACGTATGCGTTTTTAAGACAGCCAACACATGAGTGTTTTGTACTTAAAAAACACACAAATTTTAGGAGCCCAAAAACTGTGTGTTTTTTTTTGGCACTTAACACCCAAATTTGGGCAGACTAGAAACATAAGGAACCCAACACATAAAAGGAAATTCATGTGTTTTTTTCTTAACTAGCACACGAATTTGACCCAGACAAAAAAACATGTGTTTTAAGGAAGTGACACACAAATAACATAATACAATTTTTTTTTCTAGAGAAGAACAATTAACAATATTTTTCAACCAAAACGACACAATCACAAACATCTGGTCCAACTAACATAGATAACAAAATACAATTTCTATCTAGAGAAGGATAATTAACAATATTTTCTACCAAAAAATGACAATCACAAACATGAGGTCCGGCTAATACAAAAAACAGAACATATATTTTTTTCTAGAGAACGATAAGTACCTATTAAATTTGCACAAACAGGTACTTTTGGGCCAATCTTGTATTGGGTGCTTCCATTCTACAAATTGAGAAACTTTTTCCTTTGCAAAAAAACAGATATGGATCACAGGAGTACTACGTTGCATCACTTGCTGTTGTGGAACAGTTTCAGAGTTTCTTGCTATTTATTGGAATTGGAGACAACTAAACAAATGCCTTAAACTTGTTCAACGACACGGGCTTGCCGTTCTGATCCTTAAGAGTCAAGTTTGGTGGCACGCTGCCCTTACTGACCTGCAACCAAACCACGACTATCAAGCAATCAATCACCATGTGATGAGGGATGACCCGATCTTTCGAGAGGTAGCGATACGTTCGATTGGTGGAGAACTCGACGTTGGCGATCCAGCTTCAAATCAGACACGATTCGAACCCTGCAACCGTTACACCACTGCTCCGTTGGTTATCAACTAAGCACAACTTGATTGACCTCGCCAAGAAGGCTAATCCTGCAAGCAAGTCGAAGAACACAAGCAAGAAGGTAAAAACACGCAATCTGAAATTGTAAATATGAATCTCACGAATTTATATGGAGGGTTCAAGAACTCGGTTCCAAAGGACTAATCGACACAGCGGAGGAGATCAAGAACGGGGGCCCTGGATCACTGTAAAAGGATTCGACACCACAGTTACAATGAACGATTCAGTTTCTCGATGGAAAACTAAACTCTAAACAAAACCCAAGACCTAACGACGACGGCGGCGGCTAATTATAGAGTTTAGGTCGTCGCTCCTGCTGGACGCGCCCCCTAATGGGCTCTAAGACGATACACGGCCCAACGGACCAAAATACGGTGACGCAGCACCCTGGCAGATTCTGGACGCTGTCTTGTTTCGACGATTCCTGTTGACTCCGGACGTATTTTGACGTGATTCTAAAGCCATTGGTTAGCTTATTAAATTATCTTTCCAAGCATATCTGGTTCGTCGAAAACGGAGTCCGTATGCGTCCGGGCATTGATTTTACCCGGGACTGCTCCTGAATTCCGAGGGTGACGTGGAAGCTGAGTTGGAGACGGATTGCAACTTGGGGAAGACCATGGCGTCGATGTGTCTAGCGTGGCGATGTCCTCATCATCCTCTTCTTCTTGAATTGGAGTCGTTCTCGACTCCATCTTGGCGATGTCCTCATCATCCCCTCCTTCTAGAATTGGAGTCGTCCGCGACTCCATGTCATCTCCAAGCTCCTGCAAAGGTTAGTGATCGCACAATGCAAAACACAAGGCATAGGAATATGTGCAGCAACACTAACATGTCGACAAAGCATAGTATAACAAGGAGCATAATTATTATCATTAGTTGTAGCTAGAAAAGCACCTCCTTTTAACTTAATCTCATTACTTTTGGCAATGTCTGTTGGGGGTTTATTTTTATGTTTAATCTCTTTAAGATGTTTAATAATATCCATAGGAGACAAAGGCAGCAAAGTAATTTTCTTGTCCTTATGTGTGATAGTGTATGTATCACTAGTACAGAACAGGCCTATTGCCCCGGGCCATTTTGGCCTTTAGCCCCGGACATGGAGCCGGGGCTAAGGAATCGGGACTAAAGCCCCGACCTTTAGCCCCGGTTCCATGGCCCGGGGCTAATGGAGGGACCTTTAGCCCCGGTTGGTAACACCAACCGGGACTAAAGAGGCCAGCCACGGGGCCCGGCTGGAGGCACCTTTAGCCCCGGTTGGTAACACCAACCGGGACTAAAGGGCCTCCAGCCGGGCCACCGTGGCTGGCCTCTTTAGTCCCGGTTGGTGTTACCAACCGGGGCTAAAGATCCATCTGCTTTTTTCTTTTTTCTTTTTCTGTTCTTTTCAATTGGTTATTGTTTTTGGTTTTACAATTACATTAGGTTTTCTAATACGTATTCTTCGCTGCTAATATATTCTATTATATTAGGCCAGTTTCAAATACACGTATTATTCTTCGCTGCTAATAAAATATATATAAACACATAAAATTTACAATTACACACAAATGAAATATGAAACTATACATATATATATAATATAGAGCTAGCTATACACACATATGTACATAAAATATACAACATTATCCATCATGCATGCTTAACTTGATATTTACACACAAATATAATACCGTTCCTAACTTAGAGGTCATACAAGTGTTCATCTTGGTTTGGCTTCATTGGTTCGTCTTTATTAAACCAATACTCGGTGCCAGACTTAAGGACATGGTCATTAAGGAAGCCCGCGATGGTCTCTTGAATTGCTTTGAGGCGGACCTTATCCATCACCTGGTTCTTCAACCATGTCTCCTTCAATTTGGATTAAAATAAAAAGAAAGTATTAACATACATAATATTTATGTAATAGCAACAAAAAATAAAATAAATTTATTTACATGTTACGTACTTGCTGACTCTGTAAAGGAGTTCTTTTTTCATACACCGTCAGGAACTCGCAAACATAGTACCCACATAAATTGTTTCCCGGTGACTGCCGTAGAACCCACTGTACAATATGTAAAAAGAGTACTCTCGGTTGAGCGTGCGTCTGCTGAGTGATGCTAATTAAGGTAAAGAGGCAGGGAGGTACTCTACAACTTACATTTAGGACTAGAGGATCAGGAAGTTGCGCTTTCAGATCCGGACGGTGTTTCTACAACCAACCAGTCCAAACCCTTCACAATAATTGGAACGTTAATTAACTATTGCAGAGTTAAAGAGCTATAGCAAGAATCAATATTTAAAGATCACATTACCCTCGGATAATATTAATCATATCTTGGTAATCTTCTTGTGGTTTTCTCAGAGAGTCATAGATTAGCAAACGACTCTCGTGGAGATCGATCACCATTAGAATCCAGTGAAAACTGCATTTATGTTTATATAGTCAACACATATATATATCTTTATGTCAACCTATAATAAAATGTGCATATGATAACAAAACTCACCTAAAGTTGTAGGGGAATAGTATATATCTTTTGTCCCTTTGGTTTACCAAGAACCTCCGCAAATTACTCTCTGTTTGAGTTTTCCATGCATCCGAGTGAGTATTGCTTGGGTGCTTGAAGACGATATATGGATCGATGAAACCAATCTCCTTGTCATTTTTATGCCTTAGTTGTCTCATCATGTTTCTGCACATGTTTACAAACGCTTGCTAGCAGTGTGAGGATAATTACTTATACATATACATAAGCTAAAGTGAGATTATTAAAGGAAACAATCACTTACAGGCAAAAGCAGCTGACGAGAGATTTGTCGAGAGCGTCCATGTGGCAGAGCTGATGTAACTCATTAAACTGAACATATATGATGTCATCACCACGGAAGTAATCATGGTCTCTAATTCTGACGCAAATGTAGTCATCAGCTTTTCTGCCACACGCCGTAAGGTACCACTGATTTAGCAAGTGCATCTGTGTACCAAGATCCCTCAGGGCCGCTGGGTTGTATAGACTTTGGCCATATACATATGCCCTCTTCCATTTATCAACTTCTGGAGCACTTTTGATGCCTGCTTCTCCGAGTATGTTTTCCACATTCAAACCAGTTTCCTCAAAAAATGCGAGCAGTTGCGCAGGATCAACGTCTCCATATGCTCGTTGTATGATTTCCATGTTTGTACCGTATTCATTATCAACAACTAGATCTGGCACTGATTGCTTCTCTTGTTCCCCGAGCTGTGGGACACCCTTTCCTGCTCTCTTCTTTGCCTTCTTGGCCTCCTCAAGTGATTTGCTAAGTGTGCGATCATAGTCTGATTTTGGCGAAGCCTTACGGGCAGCACGTACCTTTTTTTGGTGAGCGTCCACAGTTTGCCTTAGTTTTTCAGGACGAACAAAAAGGTACGGCTTCTCCGGGTTTCGCTTTGCTCGACCACTAGCAATGGCAGCTTCGAAGAACTTGTTACAGTCTTTTTGCACTGCAGCGTCAGTCTCCTCCTCGGTCATGTCATATGCAAGTTTTGTCATCTTGGGAGCTGATTTTCTCACAGGTGCTTTCTTCTTCGGAGGTGGTGGGGCTGACGCCTTTGTTTGTGTGACAGGCCTCTTCTTTGTTGGCGGTGGAGGTGTTGGAACCCGCCGTGGAGATGGGGCAGGTGGCGGTGTCGGAGCCCGCTTTGGAGGAGATGGTTGGGTCGGTGGCGGTGTTGGATCTCGTCGTGGAGGAGATGGGGCCGGTGGCGGCGTTGGATCACGCCGTGGGGGAGATGGGGCCGGTGGCGGTGTTGGATCCCGTCGTGGAGGAGATGGGGCCGGTGGCGGTGATGGATCCCGTCGTATTTGATCTTGATCATCATCGTCCGCAACACTGTGATCATGTGGTGAATGTAGAATTGGACTTAGGTTGGGGGATGTCCTGCTGCGAAAACAACATGGTATGAGTATCCATTTATACTATTAGCTCACCAATACTATTAAGTTTCATTCACTAATTTCATACACACCTAGGGATAGGTTGTTGAGGAGGAGGAGGTGATACGCCAGGAATTATGATATAGCGCTTGCGCCAACATATGAATGTCTTCTCCGCTTCTCCTAATGTATTCTCGCCATCACCTCCTTTAATGTCAAGTTCGACATTCTCGTAACCTTTTACCACCCTGTCCACCGAGACGCTAGCATATCCAGGAGGTATTATTGCTCCATGACTTCTTGGTGTCTTCGTAGGATCGATAGGAGATACAACACCTATAGCCACCATGACTGTGGTATTCCCCTGTGGAATGTGCAGTTCACATGTCGTGAGAGGCTCGGTGATGTCGTCCACAGGAAAGCGCAGTGCTGCGTCTGAGACCTCTGTGGAAGCGCAACTGCTTTTCATTTGCTCAGGGGGGCTGATATTGACTCCCGGCTCTGATGCAGATTGCCTTTGCATTGCTAACTGCACTTGCCTTTTTATTTCCTCGTTCATTCTGCCTTCAAGTGCTTTTTCTCGCTCAACTGCTTCAAGAGCCGCGGCCTGTGACTGAATAACCATTTCTTCTAACCGGCGCATGCGCTGTGCCTCCTCCTCCTTCTTTCTCGCGCGGCTTCTATAGGTCTCTTTGTCCTGAGGGAAGGCATGTACCCATGACAGCTCCCCATAGCCTCTGGTTCTCCCACCATGTTCAAGATTCTCCAGGGCGTATGTCAGCTCGTCCTTGTCTCTGTTCGGCTGCCACCTGCCACTGGCAGCCATTTCTCTAGCATAAACAAATCTTTCTGCTGCTCTTTGGAGTTTTTCGCCATAGTGTACCCTTCCTGTTTGTTGGTCCAGGCTTCCTCCATGACCAAAAAACCAATACTTGGCGCGCTCAGGCCAGTTTATCGATTCTGGTTCAATGCCCTTGGCTTGCAACTCTCGTTCCATTCTTTCCCATTTAGGAATGGCACTCTTATAGCCACCTGATCCCAAGTGATGGTGGTATTGTTTTTGTCGGGCATTCTGCTGGTTCCTTCTGATCCGTGCCTCACTCTCTTCTGATTTCTTGAATTCTACAAACTCATCCCAAAATGGCCTCAACTTGACGTAGGCCTTAGTGTTGAAATCCGGAGTTTGGTCCTTCTTGATAAATTTGTTGTATAAGTTCTTCTTCCAGCCCTGGAATAGTGTTGCCATTTTCTTCATAGCCCAGTCCCGAACTCTGGCCTTCAAATTTATATCTTCTGTTTCAAGTGTGAAATGTGCAAGGACCTCTTGCCAAACCAGTTCCTTATCAAGATCAGAGACAAAACTTATATCAGGAGCACTTGCCTTTTTCTTCCATTCACGAGCACTGATCGGGATCTTATCCCTTACAAGGCACCCACAGTGGGCAACAAATCTTTGTGCATGTTCTCCAAGTACTTGGCCTGTTTCCTCGTTGAATTCTGAGATAATGTACCGGCCCTCCAACGGCTTCTTCGGACCTCGTACGGTCCTACTCTTCCCGGTAGTCGTTGTCGATCCGGAGGGCTACATATGTAGGAACAGTAGATTATAAATACATTTATAAATAATTTAGAATTTCATGTGGCACATAGAGATTATTGTAGGTATATACCTCGCCAGTATTTTCTTGCATTATTTCTTCATAATCGGCAAAGTATTGACTGCCGTCATCTACTTCTTGATTATTGTTATCATCACCTGCTAAATTTTGATTAGCGCCGCTGTTGATTAATTCGTACATTTCCTCCTCCATTTGTCAACTGGGTCGGCCATTTCTGCGAATGACATGGAGGATAATAAACACCATTTTTTTGCAACTAACGTGCATAGGGTTTCGGGTTTTTGGGTTTCGGGTTTTTAGGGTTTACGTGTTGGGGTTTGGGGTTTAGGGTTTGGGGTTTTGGGTTGGTTAGGGTTTGGGGTTGGTTTGTTTGGTTTTGTGGTTAGTTGGGTTGTTAGGTTTGGGTTGTGTTTAGGTTTGGGTGGGGTTTGGGGTTTGGGTTTAGGTTTGGGTTTAGTGTTTAGGGTTTCGTGGGTTTGGGTTGGGTTTTGGGTTAGGGTTAGGGTTCGGGTTTAGGGTTTGGGGTTTGGGGTTGAGGTTTGGGTTAGTTTGTTTTAGGTTTGGGGTTTAGGGTTAGGGGTTTGGGGTTTCGGTTTTAGGTTTAGGTTTGGGTTTAGGGTTTGGGTTTAGTGTTTGGGGTTTCGTGTTTTGGGTTTCGGGTTTGGTTTTAGGGTTAGGGGTTTTTGGGGTTTGTTAGGGTTTCGTGTTTGGGGTTCGGGTTGGTGTTTAGGGTTAGGGTTTGGGGTTTAGGGTTTGGGGTTTAGGGTTGGGTTTCGTGTTTGGGGTTTCGGGTTGGGGTTTGGTTTGTTTGGGGGTGTTAGGGGGTTGGTTTGGGGTTTTGGGTTTGTTTTGGGTTAGGGGTTGGGTTTAGGGTTTTAGGGGTTTAGGGTTTTGGGTTTAGTTTATTAGGTTTTAGGGTTTAGGTTAGGGTTTAGTTTAGGTTTAGGGTTTGGGGTTTGGGTTGTAGGTTTTGACAACATTAAAAATAACATATATCCATGAAGACTATATTCGTAAAAATAACACTACCGACATGATCGAAAAGTCATATCCAAGTGATTATTCTATAAACATATCCAAGTGATTATTCCATAAACATATCCAAGTGATTATTTCATAAACATATATATGACCGATATAAATAAATGTTTACATATCTAAACCAAATTATCTAAGTGATTATTCCTCCTCCATCTAACACATGCAAAGGACACACCGTTGATGAGAGGACGACGACGGACGACGGCGAGGATGATGTCGCGGTGAGGACGACAACAGACGACGCCGAAGATCACGTTGCGGTGAGGATCACACGGTGAGGATGACGGCGGACGGCGCGGTCAACGCGACCAATCTCTTTTATCTACATGTGTGTAAACATAATATTTTGTTAGGGTAAAAACTATTTTCTATTTTCAATTCATATGGATTTCTATTTTCCTTTTCCTATTACACACACAGTGCACACACACTTTAATTACACACTACACACGCACACGCACAAACACTTCACACACACACGCACGCGCGGTGGCACTCCTCACCGCAGCGCGAGGACGGAGGCACACGGCCGGAGCGGCCGCGAGACGACGGCGAGGACGAGACACGACGGCACAAGGGGAGCAACGGCCGGCGGCGAATGGCGAGGATGTCACGACGGGGCACCTTTAGTCGCGGTGAGGATGGCGGCGACGGACTACATGTGTAAAAACATACTATTTTGTTAGGGTAAAAAACATTTTCTATACATATTTTCTATAAATATATATTCATTTTTCTATGAACATATATAATTGTCCAAAGGAACACATGATTCATTCTTTTTTCTTTTCTTTTTCTTTTTCTATACACTGCACCACACACACACGGCGAGCAGACCGGCCGGCGAGCACCACCACGGCGAGCAGACCGGCCGGCGAGCACACGCACACACAACACACGCACACACCGGCGAGCATCACCACGGCGAGGACGACGGCGCGCGGCGAACGGCGAGCACCACGACGAGGACGACGGCGCCGGCGAGCACCACGGCGAGCAGACCGGCCGGCGAGCACACGCACACACAACACACGCACACTCCGGCGAGCACCACCACGGCGAGGACGACGGCGCGCGGCGAACGGCGAGCACCACGACGAGGACGACGGCGCCGGCGAGCACCACGGCGAGGACGGCAGCGGCGCGGCGCGGCGAACGGCGAGGACGAGTCGCGCGGCGGCGCGCCCGCGCGAGAGGAGACGCGGCGAGGGCCGAAGATCGACGGAGGGAGGAGGGCGGCGCGGGAGAGGACGACGGGGAGGCGGACGTCGGCGAGAGAGCTCGAGGAGGACGACGGAGGGAGGAGGCGGCGGCTCGGGCGTCTGACGTCGATCTGAGGAAGGAGGGCACTGTGTCCTATATAGGCGGGGAGGCTTTAGTCCCGGGCCGTGGCACCGCCCGGGACTAAAACACCTTTAGTCCCGGGGCGTAATCCCACCCGGGACTAAAGGGGTGACTTTTAGTCCCGGGTGGTATTACGGCCCGGGACTAACACCTTTAGTCCCGGGGCGTAAGCCCACCCGGGACTAAAGGGGTGACTTTTAGTCCGGGTGGTGTTTACGGCCCGGACTAAAGGTTCCTTCAGTCCCGGGTGGTGCTACGGCCCGGGACTAAAGGGTCTTCTCCCGCCTTTATTTTTGGGTTTTCTGTTTTGGGTTTTGAATTAGGTTTTGGGTATATTAATATGTTGTAATACTTGTTATTTGCATAGTAAATTCAATATTTGGCATAAAATTACTTAAAAATAACATTTGTGTTTCCTTTTACCTTATTGTATAGTAGAAAATTTTGTAACATAAATTCTTTTCTTTTCTTATAATAACAAATATAAATGTAAAGAAAAATTTATATTTTGTTAATGCAAAAATAAAATGTTAAATTTAAATATCTGAAACAAACGGTGCTCGATAGGAAAATATTTTTGTATATATATATGAACGTTAAATTTGGGTTGTTTATCTTTATTGTCCAAATAAGTTGGCACGGGTGAGGAAACCAATAAGTTTGTGTTTTTTCGGAGATGGTTTGCTACTTTTTCCGGTTTAACTGAATTACCGCACACTTGCACCCAATAATTATAGGTTCAATTGGGCCTACCAACAAAATAATCCAGAATTGAGCCAAACTTTTACCAACTTTTATCTCATTCGACATAGAAAAAATGTAATAATTAAAATAATGATCAGAAAAATCTAACACCACTTGTGGGGCATCAAGTTGGGCTCATATGCTTGCCAAAAATAAATCAAGTCATTTCGACAACGACATCAACGAACCATGACTATGCATAATCATTATTAGCTGTAATATATAATATTAGTTAAAACATCACTATATATATATCAAGCGGGTACACTGGTGATCTTTTTCTTGACGTATGTTCCTTGGTCATGATCATGTCGTAACCATGGAGTCTCCTCAGCATTTAGCAGGATGCTTGGGTCTTTGGTAACACTGAAGGGCGGTATTCGGTCATCCCTTTCATAATCTTCTGACATGTCTGACTTGTCCTCAATTCCCACGATGTTTCTTTTTCCTGAAAGAACTATGTGGCGTTTTGGCTCTTTGGTTAATTTATCATCATTTTTCCCTCTCTTGGGTTTTGTAGACATGTCTTTCACGTAGAACACTTGAGTCACATCAGCAGCAAGGACGAATGGTTCACCTTTGTATCCAATATTGTTGAGATCCACTGTTGTCATCCATACTCCTTGTCAACTGTTACTCCGGCTCCGGTCGCCTTGACCCATTGGCATCGAACAAAGGACTTTAAAATCAGGTGCGTAGTCTAGTTCCCAAATCTCCTCTATGCGGCCATAATATGTTTGCCTCTTCCCAGATGGGTCTGTGGCATCTACGCGAACACCACTGTTTTGGTTCGTGCTCCTTTGATCTTGGGCCATGGTGTAAAATGTGTTTCCATTGATCTCATACCCTTTGTACGTGAGGATGTGCCATGACGGTTGCCTAGCCAACAAATATAGTTGCTCATCAATATTGTTATTACCCAGACATTCCTTTCGCAACCAAGTGCTAAAAGTATTCATGTGCTCACGTGTTATCCAAACTTCATTCTTCTCTGGAAATTGGGATCGTAGGAACTCCTTGTGTACATCGATATATGGATCCACCACGGCTGAGTTTTGAAGAACTGTGTAGTGCGCTTTATTGAAATAATCATTCCCCGTACCGATATATGTTTTCTTCCCTAGTGTCCCCTTTCCACATAGCCTCCCCTCGTGCCGCGATTCAGGAACACCAATCGGGTCAAGGTCAGGAATGAAGTCAACACAGAACTCAATGACCTCCTCTGTCCCGTAGCCCTTGGCGATGCTTCCTTCTGGCCGAGCACGTTGGCGAACATATTTTTTCAGTACTCCCATGAACCTCTCAAAGGGGAACATGTTGTGTAGGAACACAGGACCGAGAATATGAATCTCCTTGACCAGGTGAACTAGGAGGTGTGTCATGATATTAAAGAAGGATGGAGGAAACACCAACTCAAAGCTCACAAGACATTGAACCACATCATTCTGTAGAGTAGCCAGTTCTAGTGGATTAATTGCCTTCTGAGAAATTGCATTGAGGAATGCACAGAGCTTCACAGTGGCAAGACGTACATGTGGAGGTAGAATTCCTCTTAAAGCAACCGGAAGCAATTGCGTCATAAGCACGTGGCAGTCATGCGACTTTAAGTTTAGGAATTTCTTCTCTTGCATATTTATTATTCCCTTTATATTGGAGGAGAATCCAGATGGGACCTTGATGCTGTTTAGGCATTCAAACATGATTTCCTTCTCTTCATTGCTAAGAGTGTAGCTAGCAGGTCTTAAGTAATGGCGTCCATCATCTGTCTTCTCTGGATGTAGGTTGTCTCGTTCTTTCATGCGCTGCAACTCTTGTCGTGCTTCAAGTGTATCCTTAGACTTCCCGTACACACCCATGAATCCTAGAAGGTTGACACAAAGATTCTTTGTCAGGTGCATCACGTCGATCGCGTGGCGGACCTCTAGTACATGCCAATAGGGTAGCTCCCAAAATATTGACTTCTTCTTCCACATGGGTGCGTGTCCCATAGCGTCTTTCGGAACAGGTTCACTGCCCGTCCCCTTTCCAAAGACTACTTTCACATCCTTAATCATCTCAAGTACATCTTCCCCAGTTCTGTTGCGAGGCTTGCTCCGGTGGTCTGTCTCACCTTTAAAATGCTTGCCTTTCTTTCTAACCTGGTGATTCATCGAAAGAAATCGACGATGCCCAAGATACACTACCTTTCTACATTTTTTCAAATATACACTATCCATGTCATCAAAACAATGTGTGCATGCATTATATCCCTTGTTTGACTGTCCTGAAAGATTACTTAGAGCAGGCCAATCATTGATTGTACGAACAACAATGCTCGCAGGTCAAAGTGTTCCTGTTTGTAATCATCCCACACACGTACACCTGATTTACTCCATAAAAGTAGGAGTTCCTCAACTAATGGCCTCAGGTAGACATCGATATCGTTGCCAGGCTGCCTCGGGCCTTGGATGAGCACGGGCATCATAATGAACTTCCGCTTCAAGCATAACCACGGAGGAAGGTTGTACATACATAGAGTAACAGGCCACGTGCTATGACTACTGCTCTGTTCCCCAAAAGGATTCATCCCGTCCGTACTTAAACCAAACCTTAAGTTTCTAGCATCTTTTGCTAATTCTGGGAATTCTCTGTCTATTGCTCTCCACTGGGACCCATCTGCAGGGTGTCTCAACATGTTGTCTACCTTACGGTCTTCTTTGTGCCATCGCACCAACTTTGCATGGTCCTTGTTTCTGAACAGACGTTTCAGGCGTGGTATTATAGGAGCGTACCACATAACCTTGGCCGGGATTTTCTTCGGGGACGTTCTTCACCCTCAACATCGCCAGGGTCATCTCGCCTGATCTTATATCGTGACGCGTTACATACAGGGCATTCGTCCAAATTCTCGTATTCCTTGCCACGGTACAGGATGCAGTCATTAGGACATGCATGTATCTTCTGGATTTCTAAACCCAAAGGACAGACCACTTGTTTTGCTTCGTACGTAGTGGCGGGTAATTCGTTAGGCTTCGGAAGCATCTTTTGTTATAATCTTCAATAATTGTCCAAATGCCTTATCAGATACACCATTCTGTGCCTTCCATTGTAGCAACTCAAGTGTTGTGCCTAACTTTTTTTGTCCATCTGCAGCAGACGGATATAGTAATTTCCTGTGATCCTCTAGCATACATTCAAACTTAGCCTTCTCCTTATCACTTTCGAAATCTCTTTGTGCATCACGAATGACATCACCAAGAGCATCATCTTCAGCGACTGTGTCTCCTGCACTTGCCTCTTCTTCACCTTCCTCCATTGCAGTATCACCAAAGTCACCGTATTGAGCAATAATGTCATCGTCAGGGTCCAATTGTTCTTCTTCACCTTCTTCCATCATAACCCCAGTTTCTCCATGCTTCGTCCAACAACTATAGTTTGGCATGAAACCCGACTTGAACAAGTGTGAGTGAAGACTCCTTGAGCTAGAATATTCCTTCGAATTATTACAAAGGGCACATGGGCAGCACATAAAACCATTCCGCTTGTTTGCCTCGGCCACTCTTAAAAAATAATGCACGCCATCAATGAACTCTTTTGAGCGACGATCGACATTGTACATCCAGTGACGTGTCATCGTCTGCATTATATGACATATCACATAATTATATCGATCTCTCATTCTTATAAACAATAAAATTATAAAATGTCTGACATAAAATTTAGTAAGAATCACTGTGGCATGAAAAGTAGTAGCAGTTGAACTTGTCTAATTAATTAATTATTACATCAAGATAACAGTGCAGCCTAATCCACTTGGCCACAACCAAAGCAACTAACAACACATGCACATTTCTCCCACATCACAGTCCAACAAGATGTACTGTCTGCCACTCCAACCGGATAGGAAGGTAAGGTAGGGGTAGGTGCAGTAGGAATTGAGTTGATTCTTGAGTTAAAAGCATCTAGAGCTGCAGAAGCTTCCTCAAAAGACTTGTACTTTTTATGCACAGCTCCCTTAACTTTGAGGACATACTGACTGCACTCGGCCCAGCTGGTGTAAATACCTGGTTTGGTGCCCTCGAAAACAACATACCAACCAGGCATCCTTCTGCGTTTTGTAAACTAAAGTATTATATATTCTAATTTCTGTAAACAACTAATTTAACTGATCTCTATTTCTCCAAAATAATAA
Organism: Coix lacryma-jobi var. lacryma-jobi; assembly: GCA_009763385.1. Classification (NCBI taxonomy): domain Eukaryota; kingdom Viridiplantae; phylum Streptophyta; class Magnoliopsida; order Poales; family Poaceae; genus Coix; species Coix lacryma-jobi. The sequence continues at coordinate 383,217 of CM019828.1, read as the reverse complement.
AATATACTAATTAAACCGGTCACATTTTGTAAACTAAAGTATTATATATTTCTAATTTCTGTAAACAACTAATTTAACTGATCTCTATTTCTCCAAAATAATAAAATATACTAATTAAAACGGTCACATTTTGTAAACTAAATTATTATATATTTCTAATTTCTGTAAACAAATGATTTAAATGATCTCTATTCCTCAAAAAAACTAATTAAACTGTCACATTTTCTAAACTAAAGTATTATATATTTCTAATTTTATGTAAACAAATGATTTAAATGATCTCTATTTCAAAAAAAACTAATTAAACCGGTCACATTTTCTAAACTAAAGTATTATATATTTTGTTTTCTAAACCGGTCACATTTCTCTAAAAGACTAAAATAAACTAATTAAACGGTCATATTTTGTTTTTAGATTAATAATTTGAACTATCAAGTCAATGAACTCAAAATAGCTACAAAAATGAATAACTTAAGCTAGTAACCTTTCAACGAGTCGATGGCGGTGTAGATGTGATGAAATAAATCAATCGCCGGAGATGTGTTAACAAACAAAAATCACCGGAGGAGAAGAGAGCAAACAAGCAAGCAAGAGCAAGCAGTGACTGAATGAAGAAAAATGAAGACAGGAGCTCGGGCACGGCTGGAGGTAGAAGAACATTTCAAATATAGGGAGGGACATTTAGCCCCGGTCCTTATTCCCAGCCGGGGCTAAATGTTGGCATTTAGCCCCGGCTGGGTACACCAACCGGAACAAAACCTTTTAGTCCCGGTTGTGTTACCAACCGGGCTAAAGATGCCAACATTTAGCCCCGGCTGCATACACCAACCGGGGCAAAACCTTTAGTCCCGGTTGGTGTTACGGCCCGGGGCTAAAGATGCCAACATTTAGCCCCGGCTGCATACACCAACCGGGGCAAAACCTTTACTCCCGGTTGGTGTTACGGCCCGGGGCTAAAGGCCGGTCTTTAGCCCCGGTTGGTAACACCAACCGGGACTAAAGGCCCCTCTGACAATTGAGCCGTTGGGCTGGGGAGCTTTAGTCCCGGTTGGTGTTACCAACCGGGGCTAAAGGCCTTTCTAGTCCCGGGCGCAAATTTTTCCGTGGCTAATGCTGATTTTGCAAATCGTCCAAAGGCCTGTTCTCTAGTAGTGTATTAGTTCTACCATGGTGTAAAGCATCATTATCAAATTCCCATGGACTCCTAACAAAATGGACAAGCTCAAAAAGGAAACAAGCGTTGCATAGGGAAACAAGATCAAAATCAGTAGATCATGGTAAGAACCTGTGAAAAAGCTAATGCGTGCTAATTTAGTTACCTTAGTCATACCATTATTATTGAACCATTGAAGTTTATACGGATATGAATGTTGTCGTGTGGTCAAGCCAAGCTTCTCAACCAAATCTGAACTCACCAAGTTGTTGCAACTCCCGCTATCAATGATGGTGAGAACACGACAACCCTGCACAATGAGATACATGTGGAACAAATTGTGGTGTTGGATCTTCATCTCTTCTTCTTCATGTCCCACACGTGTACTCAACATTCGCTGCACAAGAAGACTAGGATAGTCCGCAACAGCAGCCACAGAGTCAATGGTGATGGTCTCCTTGTCTTGATCGTCCTCGGTGGAATCTGCAGCAATGTTAGTAGCAAGAGCTAAATCATCTTCAACATCACTAGTACTTACATATCTATCCTCGGTAGCAATGAAAGCACGACGACTGGGGCAATCCTTCATGACATGTCCCATGCCTTTGCATCGGTGGCAAATGATTGTAGAGATGGACGAGGAAGATCTAGTAGAAGCACCCAAAGTGGCACCTTTCTTGAATTGTAGAATCTGCACATTAGACAATTTACTTACCCCTGAAGGTGTAGATGGCTGTGGTGCTGCAGGAAGCGTGGGCGTCTCCGGCTCGGAACGTTGCTGAAAAGGCCTCCCACTATTATAACTGAAAGGTTGATGTTGTTTGCGTCCCTGTACTTCTCGTTCAGCTTTAAGAGCAAGATGATATAATTGACTGAACCTATTCCAATCTTTGTAATAAAGAATATCCTGGATATCACGATTCAAACCACCAAAGAATCTAGCACTAGCATCATCATCATCTTCATGTATACCACGACGTGCTAAACCAATAAGCAATTCTTGATAATATGCCTCTACTCCTTTATCACCTTGTTTTAAAGTTTGCAGTTTCAAACGTAAATCACGTTGGTAATAAGGAGGAACAAAACGAGATTTCATGTTTAAAGCATTCCAAGTTTGAGGCACAGCAGCAGCATTATTAGCATTGCAAAGATCACTCCACCAGAATAAGGCAAAATTAGTAAACTCACTAGTAGCAAGTCTAACTCTATTCTCAGCAGAAACATTATGAGAATCAAAATTTTTGTTGAACAGCAAGTTCCCAATCTAAATATGTCTCTGGATCCATATTACCAGCAAAAGGAGGTAGGCTAAATTTAATTTTAGCAAAAGGATCATTATTATGATTATTACCTCCCATACCGCGACGATTGAAGTTGAGGCGGCGACGTGGACCAGCGTCAGCATCCGCATCGTCATCACCAAAAGCATCCACATCTTCGTCATCATGATTAGGTTGAGGGCGTTGTTCAAGGTTCAATGTGCAGGGTTGCATTCAGTTCAAGATGTGTCATGTCATGTTCACTTGTTTCCATGATCGTGTATTCATTGTGAATGACGTACGTCAGCGGTCATGAGGTTTTGTTCATTCATGAATGTTGTAAGCTCACCTTTGGACACGCACTCATTGAAGTTCGCCATTGTTAGAAGATGGAAAAAGACAACAACAAAGTATTATCCCTATCAACTAAAAGGAACCAAGTGGTGGTGGTGGTGAAAGTGGAATGCAAAATCACAAGCGGCTTACCACCGTCTTGCCTGTAGTCTTACCAACGCCAAACAAGATCAAACCAAAGTGACGAAGCAATCTGTTGTTGAGCGTGGGTAACAACTGCAAGATAAACCTGTGTTGACAGAAGTATATGTGGAGCTATAGGTAGGCACAATATGACAGCAAGGATGAGCAATTAACGAATACAGATTAGCAAAGTTCAATAAGTGTTGGCGCAAAATGTGGTACACCGCGCCTCACACACAACAAGCCGGAAAGTGTGGCTTCAATCGGGTGCCCGGACGGTTTGGAATCCGGAGACGTGCCAGTCGGTTTGACCTGAAAACCAACAAGGGATAAAACTGTGAGAATAAAACTGGAACATGCCGGGTGAGACCAGACAGTTCTATATTTACGACTTTAAAGCCACTCACGGCGGCATACAACTATAGAAGCTGTCTGTCAAGCATGTTTATAGAGTCATTCGGTTAAAATAGAAGGAAGCATGTAAACGCATTGATTACCGAATGCACATGTAAGAAAAGATATGCTTGAACAAATGAAAGACATCATCAAGACATAGTGAATTATAAACAGGTAACTTGTAAAATAAATCTATTCAAACAACACATCCATAGGTTAATCCAACTAGTCTGCCGCACGTCTAGTCTTCATAAACTCATCAAGCATACACCCAAGCGAAGCTAATACACATACCACTCGCTACAAGTCTACAGTACTTCTTATAATTAGATTAATCCACCACATGATACAATCTAATGATAAGAAGCTAAAAGCATGCGTATATCTAAACAGATCTATAAAACTCGTTACTCTCGCGTAAGCTTAACCAAGATCGGCAAACTAGCCGAGTTGGGGTCCATGAGGAAGGAACATACAAACAAGCACGATTAAACCAATCTAAAACTTGCATCTGCCGCACGATACCTAGTTTCATCAAAGCTCAAACGTGATTAAAATGCATGAACCCACAATATGTAACAACCTAGATTGGAAATTGATTCGGCCATCGTGATCGTGCAATTATTGGAACACAAGTAAACTTGCAAAGCAGGGCCGAATAAAGATCAATCTAGATTGGGCAAAAGAGTATTACAGAATTAATTAAAACATGCAACACATGATAACTTAATGAATCTACTAGATCTTGCCAAATCTAACAGAGCCGATAACTATCTCACTTTACTAAACATATGAATAAACGCTTGCCGCCCGATATCTATCCATAAGCATAACATAAGCAAAGACTTCTTGATCGTTAACAAGGATCCGCCGCACGACCATTGAAAACAAACAAGACTACTTGCATCATATCTAAATCCACTGCATGATACTAGACATGATAACAAGGTTGCCAGGACTTACGGAGGTCGACGGATCGATGATTCCTCTCGAAGAACTCGACGACACGACTAAGGACTCGAAGGTGGCACGGGGCCGATTTGTATTGATATGGTTGTGAACAGTTTTACAATGGTCGGGGGTTTATATTTATACCTGGGCGAAATACGAGTCCTGGAAGACTACGACTTACATAATGAAAACTTGGAAAATACGAGTCCTATTCCTATTTTCCTCTCGGTGTTTTCCATTGTCACGTGTCTTCTCGTGCAAGCCGGCTTCACTTGCCGTATTTGTTTCCCGAATAGAGTCATCGCCTTGCAAGATAGCCGACCGCACAGACACTTGCTGAAACCCCGAGAATTAACCGACCGCTTGGCTGTCTGCCGAATGCTCTTCTCACTGCTCGTTGGGTCCACCTGTCATCTTCTCAATGTTGACCAAAATCTAGTGTTAACACAGGCCCCCCTAGTTCGGAGTATGAATTGTCATGCTTCGAACTATTCTCTGTTGGTCTTCTTCAAAAAGCCAAGAAATCCACTGATAGCAATAGCATTTTCTCACCATGTTTCCACAATTTTGACTGTAAAACAATAATTCTCCAATACATGTGGAAACAAGTTAGTTACAAATGCTTTTGTGTATAAATATTATAGTTCTTCCATTTTATTGATTAGAAGATGCTGCAATGCCGACTACATCTCAAAAGTATCATATTTTATAACCAAGATTTCTTTTAAACTTGAATAAAATGGTACCTTACTCATCCATCCATCTATTTAATTACGAGGCTTTAGTTCTCACTGAGTCCTCAAGCGATTGCAAAATATAATAGCTATAGAAATGCTTATCTTTTATCCCTTGATCACTTTTCATCCAGAGTTTTTATCATTATCTTTATATAAAATCGTATCACATAATATTGCAAAGTCAAAGACTCGACCATAAGGAGATACAAGCCATAAACCTAGATCAAGAAGTGCAAGTGAATATTTTTATTACTTTTTCTTTTGCATATGTCATTCTCCCTACCTAATAAAATTATGAGGCTACTAGGCCTTCGACCATCTTTTATTTTATTTGGCGGTCACTTGACCTTTTCTTTTTCATATTTTATTTGGGCGGTGGACCTTTTTTCTTTCTCAGTTCTGGCGGACACGTGTCCGTCGTTTTTATTTCTGAGATTTATAGAATAGCCTCATATTTTTAATCAAAGAGAGAATGCACATGCAAAACACTTAACGTGTACGTGAATCTTGATCTTGATAATATGACTATAATATCAACTAGTAGTCACAATGATTTGACAGTGCTCAATATGACATTAAGTAAATTTTATTATTTCATTAAATCTCCGAATTTCAAGTATCTCTCAGAATAATGTCATAGCAAATTCTACCTCTATTCATATCCCACAACTACTTTCAGACAAAGTTTAAATTCTATGCAACCCACAAATTTCAAAGACTTCAAGATAAATATAATAACCACTAGACCCAAATTTTAAAGAAATCAAAGCTATAAACTAGACACAGGTGAAACATAAAACTGAGCATCTATTTATCATTTCAACAATGGATAACCCAAAATATTTATATCACATATTCATAGAGTGGATTTTTTTAAAGGTTTTTTTAGTGCGGAGACGCAACATGAGAGGTTTCGCTTTTTAATGATTTTAATTTTAAGCTCTAAAACTATTAGAGAAGCAAGGGTAAAATTACACAAACCACCATTAAAGATGAAGCAGCCATTCGTCTTGTCCTTCTTCACGATGGATCGCTCGATGCTGTACAATGTGTGCGTGTCGATCTCAGGCCTCCTGACACGTAGTCACAACGGCGTAATCGATGATTCACTGGTGTCCTCCATCCAAAGCAAGAACTTCTTGACCCCCTCATATAAAGTGGCTTCAAGTGTCGATGCTTAGTTGGTTTATCAAAAACTGCCCGTTGAGACAGAATGAGCTGAGCCATCAGATCTTGGTACTCGTCTTCGTCAAAATCCGAATACACTTCTTCTTCAACGCGAGCCCAATTTTGATCGGCGAATCTTCTCCCTTGCCAATTTTCGGAATTACCTATTTTTAAGTGCTGATCGTCCTCAGGGAGTCGCATCCTAAGCCTTTCGTGGACCGAACATCGGTTGACTCAAGACTGCCTGTACCTAGAATATTGATCACTGCATTCAGGGCAGTTGTTCTTAGCAGGTGTTTCAAGCCTTCATTCCAACAATATTTGAAAAATGAGTGTTCCCAATGTGATTGCTTTTGTTCTCTCGTATATTCTCGTTCCTCTCGGTATATCTCCTCTTCATACCTCTGTTGCTTCTTTATGAATTTTTGTTCCTCATAAAACCTCTGCTTCTGGTACCATTCCTGCTCCCGACGCCATTTGTTCAATAAAATGCGCGTCGTGACCCTGGGCCTGGAGATTTCACCCCCTTCAGTTCGGCTATTCTGGAAACGGACTCGTTGCCGAAATTCCCCGTTTGTGATTTGCCGATCAGGGTCAACAGCACCAGTTTCTCTTGCTCTATCAGAGGTCAACACCTTCATTTTGCTTTTGCCTCTGAGATCAGCTGCATCAACCATATTAATAGAGAAGGACACGATATTCTTCCCAAAAGGGCTGTCATCAACTTTCATCTTTCCATAGAACCTCAAATTCCCTTCCTGGATAGCTTTCTGGACTCGCATTCTCAACACTCGGCAGTCGTTTATAGAGTGAGATATGGTATTATGGAAACCACAATACTTCTTGTCTTTAACCCCCTCAGGGTGCAGCATGGGATGACCTTCCGACAACTTGATGCGTCCTTCCTTCAATAAGTATTCAAATAATCTATCTGATTTGGAAACATCAAAGTCATAAGTACCTTTTTGCTGCCTCAGTCATCGCTGGTTGACTTGAGTCGGCTCTTTAGCCCAGACTATCTCGGCTGCAGCTACGTCATCTTCGTCATCATACTCAGCTGCTTCTTCTAAGAAACCTTGATACATCTCGGTAGCCACATCACCCTTCTAGAATTGATTATTCCTCCTAAACCCTTGGGCTTGACTACTCATCGTAGCCAACCGTTGTGATAATTGTCCGAGATCATCAAACTCCATGCCGAATAGCTTCTCCTTGATATTCGGCAGCATGCCAGCTATGGCTATCCCTGGCAACTGATCATCTGGTAAATTCAAGGAATAGCAAAGGTTTTTGGTCTCCCTGAACCTGCGCAAATATTCTTGCGGTGTCTCGTTAGGTTTCATTCTCAGACTCATGAGATCGACCAACTTCTTCTCACTGGTGCCCGTAAAGAAATACGCGTGAAACTTCTGTTCTAGCTCTGCCCATATATTAATAGAATTTGCTGGCAGAGAGGTGAACCATGAGAAGGCTGGTCCTGTCAATGACAACGGAAAGTACCGAATCCTCCAAGCTTCATCCGCAGATGCCTCCCCGAGTTGCATCAAGTAACGGCTGATGTGTTCTATAGTACTGGTGTCGTCTTGGCCTGAAAACTTGGTAAAATCAGTAGGAGGCTTCACCCTTGGAGGAAGCGCTACTCGGTTGTACCACTCTGGGTAGGGAGACTTATAAGCATAAGACTGATTCTTTGGTTTCAGGCCGAATTGATTTTGCATCATATCTGCCATCCTATGCATGATGAGATCAACACTTGAATCTGGAGCCGCTTGTGCTTGTCCCCCAATATGTGCTCCTGCTAAACTTTTATAGCCTGAGTTTGGAAAAGCATTAATTGCATTATAATCAATGAACTCCTGATATCCATCTCCAAACATGTTCTTTTGTATCCTGTTCATTGCGGGAGACACCTTGAAAGCAGACTGTGGGACATTTCCTGTTGTGCCGAACGTGAGCTGGCCATAAGTTGTGGGAGGTTGTTGTGTCTCATGCGGGACCATCCCACCTGCACTTGTACCAGCTCCGCCGCCTTCAGCATTTTTTCTCTGAGGCTGAGGCACAGGGAATAACAATGGCCCTTGCATCGGACCAGCGGCCTCTTCAAAGCGTTTATCCATTGCTGGGCCAAAAATACCAATCATAACGGCGCGAAAGGTATTCAAGAAAGCTGATTGATGATTGGTCATGGACTCTGATACGACTTTGTACACTAGGGTCATTTTTTGAATATCTTCCTCATCAGTGTTGTCGGATTGGTGAGGAAGGAGAACCCTTGGGAATGGTTGCTTCTGGAAGATTTTGCCGCTCTTGTTCTTGGAGAAAGTCATCAAGCACTTGCGCTGAAGCTCATCACAAGTTTGTTGTATTAAACTTCTCAAATCTGGTGGCAACTCATCCATGGTCACATCCATAATTTGATCGTCGTTGATTTCAGGCATCTTGAAACAAAAGGGTCCCACCGGGCGTGCCAAAAAGTGTGTTGGCGCAAAATATGGTACACCGCGCCTCACACACAGCAAGCCGGAAAGCGTGGCTTCAATCGGGTGCCCGGACGATTTGGAATCCGGAGACGTGCCAGTCGGTTTGACCTGAAAACCAACAAGGGATAAAACTGTGAGAATAAAACTGGAATATGCCGGGTGAGACCAAACAGGTCCATATTTACGGCTTTAAAGCCACTCACGACGGCATACAGCTATAGAAGCTGTCTGTCAAGCATGTTTATAGAGTCATTCAGTTAAAATAGAAGGAAGCATGTAAACGCATTGATTACTGAATGCACATGTAAGAAAAGACATGCTTGAACAAATGAAAGACATCATCAAGACATAGTGAATTATAAACAGGTAACTTGTAAATATAAATCTATTCAAACAACACATGCATAGGTTAATCCAACTAGTCTGTCGCACGTCTAGTCTTCATAAACCCGTCAAGCATAAACCCAAGCGAAGCTAATACACATACCACTCGCTACAAGTCTACACCACTTTTTATAATTAGATTAATCCACCGCATGATACAATCTAATGATAAGAAGCTAAAAGCATGTGTATATCCAAACAGATCTATAAAAACTCGTTACTCGCGTAAGCTTAACCAAGATCGGCAAACTAGCCGAGTTGGGGTCCGTGAGGAAGGAACATACAAATAAGCACGATTAAACCAATCTAAAACCTGCATCTGCCGCACGATACCTAGTTTCATCAAAGCTCAAACATGATTAAAATGCATGAACCCACAACATGTAACAACCTAGATTGGAAATTGATTCGGCCATCGTGATCGTGCAAATATTGGAACACAAGTAAACTTGTAAAGCAGGGCCGAATAAAGATCAATCTAGATTGGGCAAAAGAGTATTACAGAATTAATTAAAACATGCAACACATGATAACTTAATGAATCTACTAGATCTTGCCAAATCTAACAGAGCCGATAACTATCTCGCTTTTACTAAACATATGAATAAACGCCTGCCGCACGGTATCTATCCATAAGCAGAGCATAAGCAAAGACTTCTTGATCGTTAACAAGGATCCGCCGCACGACCATTGAAAACAAACAAGACTACTTGCATCATATCTAAATCCACCGCATGATACTAGACATGATAACAAGGTTGTCGGGACTTACGGAGGTCGACGGATCGATGATTCCTCTCGAAGAACTTGACGACACGACTAAGGACTCGAAGGTGGCACAGGGCCGATTTGTATTGATATGGTTGTGAATAGTTTTACAATGGCCGGGGGTTTATATTTATACCCTGGATGAAATACGAGTCCTGGAAGACTACGACTTACATAATGAAAACTTGGAAAATACGAGTCCTATTCCTATTTTCCTCTCGGTGTTTTCCATTGTCACGTGTCTTCTCGTGCAAGCCGGCTTCACTTGCCGTATTTGTTTCCCGAATAGAGTCATCGCCTTGCAAGATAGCCGACCGCACAGACATTTGCCGAAACCCCGAGAATTAACCGACCGCTTGGCCGTCTGCCGAATGCTCTTCTCACTACTCGTTGGGTCCACCTGTCATCTTCTCAATATTGACCAAAATCCAGTGTTAACAATAAGTATCCAAAGTACAAGTCACAATTGCTGGCTAAGACGTGTGTGGACGTAGCGCAACAAGATGGAACAAAGAACGATGGAAAGAACTCATAGAACAAGCAAATAGCACTGGTTTTTCCTTTTTCCTGAATTTTCCCTTGATTTTCCAAAAAGGTACCAGTAGGAATCAAACTTTTTTATTTTTTCATTTTTTATATTTTTCCCTGAACAAGGATCACAAAAGATGTAACCACAAAAATTGGCACCTTCAACTGAGGTGGGATGTGGTGTACAGAAAATCAACAAGTTCTCTGAAAAGCGTGCTAAAACCTTGTCAATTTTTTTTCTTTATTTTCCCGATTTTTTTTCGTAATTTTGAGGGGACCAAACAGGGCGTAAAGTTATGCCTGTTTTAGTGAAGATATCTTTAGTTATGTTTTCCAAAAGGCACAATACGAAAACAGAAGTTAGGGCAACTCGGCAGCGGTAGTTAGGGTAAAGCGACCCGAAACTCCAACACCGATCACAAGAGCATGCGTCCTTGTGACTAACAGCAGTAGGTAGATGCCAGATGATGTAAGAGGGCTGCGATGCAGGAAAAAAAAATTAGGGCGGTTGGCAACCTATCTAGGGTTTGCGCGGCGGCGAGAAGTTACACAAGGCGGCTAGCGGGGCAAGTCGAGTAAAGTGGTGGCTTCGACTTGTTGTTTAGGAACGGTGGATGGGATAGCGGCGGAAACAAAGAAACAACAATGAGCACGTTGAACTACGACGAAGAACACAACCTAAACCAGCAATAAGACTCGACCACGAACACAAACTCAACAAAGCGAAACTGAAACAAAATTGCAAAGGCACAAAGGCGATAGGACAGCGGAAATTAAAATATTTTTTGGCTTTTTGTGGACTGTAGGTAATAAACAAATATGAATCTAAGGGCAAACGAGATTATACCTCGCGGGAAACCTGAAATATCCGATACCAATTGATGAGGGACGGCCCGATCTTCCGAGAGGTAGCGATACGTTCGATGAGGGACGACCCGATCTTCCGAAAGGTAGCGATACGTTCGATTGGTGGAGAACTCGACGTTGGCGATCCGGCTTCAAATCAGACACGATTCGAACCCTGCAACCGTTACACCACTGCTCTGTTGGTTATCAACCAAGCACAACTTGATTGACCTCGCCAAGAAGGCGAATCCTGCAAGCGAATCGAAGAACACAAGCAAGAAGGTAAAAACACGCAATCTGAAATTGCAAATATGAATCTCACGAATTTATATGGAGGTTCAAGAACTCGTTTCCAAAGGACTAATCGACACAGTGGAGGAGATCAAGAACGGGGGCCTGGATCACTGTAAAAGGATTCGACACCACAGTTACAATGAACGATTCAGTTTCTCGATGAAAAACTAAACTCTAAACAAAACCCAAGACCTAACGACGACGGCGGTGGCTAATTATAGGGTTTAGTTCGTCGTCCTTGCTGGACGCGCCCCCTAATGGGCTCTAAGACGATACACGGCCCAACGGACCAAAATACGGTGATGCAGCACCCTGGCAGATTCTGGACGCTGACTTGTTTCGACGATTCCCATTGACTCCGAACGTATTTTGACGTGATTCCAAAGCCATTGGTTAGCTTATTAAATTATCTTTCCAAGCATATCTGGTTCGTCGAAAACGGAGTCCGTATGCGTCCGGGGCGTTGATTTTACCCGGGACTGCTCCTGAATTCCGAGGGTGACGTGGAAGCTGAGTTGGAGACGGATTGTAACTTGGGGAAGACCATGGCGTCGATGTGTCCAGCGTGGCGATGTCCTCATCACCATGAGATACAAATCCACCACGGCGCAGGGCACACGTCATGGAAGATGCAAAAATCAAAGGGAAAGCTCTGCTCTACTCACGCAGACCAGGGGACATGAGCAAAAATCAGATTGCAAAGGAAATTCAAACGAGTACAAGTCAGATTCATACCTCACCGGCCAAGGTTAGTACACAAATCTTTGTATATTACACATGTTAAACATCATAATTGCAGTATTCTACTTGCAGTATCTACTTATACTACTTATAAATGTGCAATCAAGAAAATAGTGCTTCAACATAAAGGACACCAAATTATTATGAATGGTGCTTATCCCTCATCATAATTACATATTAAAATTTATTTTCTTTACAAAGACAAGGACAAAATATGGTATGTGTTGCCACAAAACAAAGTTAACATATTATAATTTTTCTATAAAAAGAAAATAACAAAATATGGTATATGTCAGCACAAATCACAATTAATACAAATACTTTTTTATAGGAAGACAAGTACAAAAATATAGTATGGGTTGACACAATTTACAATATACATATTAGCTGTAATCACACTAGATTAGTTTTTGGTCTACCTGGACAATTATGAACTTGAATGACCCAAGAAAAACATGACAAACACAGATCTAACAAATCACAGCATAACACTTATCATTCATAGTAGGTAGCTCGATATATTGCTGAAAACGAGACATTCAGAGAGGCAGGTGTAACACCTCTGGTGTTTAGCATGTAATTAACTTGACATACCATCATTATCATCATTAAGCATCTTAATCATGATTTCATGTGTATGCATTTTGCTAAGTGTATCATTTATGTGAATACCTCTATTTCAAAAACCCTAATAGCCCACTTCTCTCTACTAGGGCAAAATGGTAATTTCATCTCTGTGATTAGCTTTGTGTAATTCTTGTTCCTTTGGTGTCTTGTAGTTGTTGTGTTGGCCAAAGTTCAAAGATCAGAATTTGATTTCAAATCCCTTTGTGAAACCCTGATTTCCAAATCCTGGGTTTTATCCCCTTTTTGTAATTCAAAATTATTCAAAATTTGGGATTGGCCCAAAAAGCAAAGTTGTAGATCTGTCAAAGAGAAACAACTTTGGTATTTACAAATTTTCAAGTTGCAGTACAAAGTTTTGAGTTATTTCAAATTCAATCAAACTCCAGTTTTTGTCCCTTTTCAGTTTTTAAAATGAGTTCAAAAACTAATGAGTTTCTGGAAAAGTGTATAATAGCAAAGTTGTAGGTTTGATAAAAGGAACAACTTTCATGTTTACAGATTTTCAAGTTTCAGTTTGAAATCCAGAGTAATTTGATTTGAATCAAGTTTGAAAAAGTGTCCCCTTTACTGTTTTCAAATTTGTTCAAAAACTATTTGGAATTTGAAAATGTTCATATTGACAAAGTTGTAGATCTCATTTTCTGAACAACTTTGGTGTTTTGAGTTTTTGTCGCACAGTTCAAATTTTGGAAGTAATTTGCAAATTTCAGAAACTAGCCAAAAGTCAAACCCTACACCCTACCTGTTCATCTTCTCCGTAGGGGGGGGACCGGCCAGCGCCCGCCGGTGCCGCGTAACCACGCGCCTGGCAGCCGCACGCCCGCCCCCGACCTTCGCCCGCAACGCGACATCATACCGCTCCCGCGCGCCCCGTTGCCTGTGCGCTCGACATGCATATCCTCGCAGCGTCGCCCACATTCTCCCGCGTCCCCACCGCCCTCACCGCGCAGCTCCCCAGTAGCCATCAGCCGCGCCGCGCCACCTCCTCACCCGGACTCCCGAGCGAGCGTCAACCCTGCCAGGCACAATCGAGTGCGCACGCCTTCGTGAGCTTACCCGCCTGCCCGTGCACTCTCCGCCCCCAGCGCGGCCTATAAAACTCCCCGCCGGTGAGCCGAAGCTCACCGCCTCCGACACCGTGGCCAGCCCAGTCCGAACCCTCCGCCGCTCAACCAACTAGCTCAACAGCTCCGCCTTGAGCCCGTGCAGCTTCCCCACTCCTCAATTTGGTCTCTACCGCCCTGTTGCCCGGCGTAACTCGCCGTTCCCATCTCCGGCGAGAAGCCGTCGAGGTCGGGATCGTGAAATACTCCCTCTCGGCTTGATCATCTCCCTCCGACCTCCGCATCACCTTCCTTACTCCCGTGCGACTCTAACCCCGCCCCTGTGGACTTGTTTGGTGCTCAGGATCATCGGGACGACGATCGCCGCCGTGAGCTTTCCGCCGGCCACCGTCGACCACCTCCCTCCGTTCATCCCCTTCCCTCGCCGAGCCGCTTAATCGACTCACGGTGAGCTCCTGAACCTCTCCATGCCCTCGGTTTCGCCGCGGAGTGCCCGCAGTGGCCGGCGCAGCAGCGCCGCCGCCGTCGGCCGGCCGCCGGCGAACGGAGGAGAAGAACAGTGTTGTTTTTCAATTTTCTCATACATGTGAATAGTGTTCAGATTTCATCTTTTTGTGTGATTTTCTGTGTTGATCCATAAATTCTGAAATTTTTGTGGTAGACTCTTTATGCTCTGAAGTATTTTAAAAATATAAAACTTGACTTTTCTGCAAAAATTTGAAAATGAAAAATCTCCCTTTAATTAATAATGATGGTTTTGGATTTTTAGAAAATGATTTATAACTCCAAAATTTATGAGATCACTTTTTGTGAGCTAGTTATGCCATGACAAGTCTCTGGTGAAATTTTGAAGTCTTTTGAAACAAGTTGATTTTGAGCTTTATTTTAATTAAGGAATAGTGCCTTTTGTTAATTAAATGTCTAGATTTATTGAGCACCTTAATGACCTCCAAAAATTATGAAATTTGTTTTTGCCATATTGTTGTACTCTAATAACTTGTGTGATTAATTTGGTAATTTTTGGAGCACCTTCATAAAATGACCTTTTTAAATAATTAAGAAAATAGAAAAGGTGATAGAGTTAGCGTTGAATGCCCTGTGAAGTGACTTTTGGGATTGCTTGATGTTCATAGACCCCTACCTTTGGTCATGATGTTTGGATGCGCTATGATAGGATAGTTGATTTTGACTATTTGTAGAATTGAACCTAGCTATGAGGTTGGTTATCAATGCCCTGAAGTCTATGTTAAGGAAAAGGAGAAGTAGAAGAGAAGAGATAGAACTATGATAAAGTCTAGTTTATAATCAAATTTTGCTTAGGAGAAATGGTACTTTTATGCTCAAACCTAGATTCGATTATCCTTGCCTAGAGTAATCTTGAATCTGGGAATGTCTGCACCTTAAGTCCATATCACCATTCTCATGAGCATTCATCATTGCATCCGTATATGACGAAGAAGGCCCTGAAGTCGAGGTAGCCACCGAAGGATCTGTCCTCGAGGCAACCCGAGCTCCGACGCTTATACCACCCCGAGTCTACTCTTTTTGCCGTCCAGGCAAGCCCCGGTGCATTTAACCCTACCTTGCTTTATAAATGCTTTCTTTAAATGTTTTGAGTTAAATTATTGCATTAGGTTGATAGGAGTTGAGTGAAATCCTATCTAATGCATTATCTACCTGACCAATGATACACCCGATACCTGCTTTTCAAAAACTATTTGAAAAATGCTTAGCAATGCTATATGATAGATTTGCAATAAAAATGCAAGTCAAAAGTGTATCACTAAGAATATTTATGGGAATTTCTTTTGGTTTACTCCCACCATTGGCTAAGTATCTGATCCGTACCTAGTCAATGGGAAAGGAGAGGTTGTCCTTGCGTACGGGCCGTCATGTTGTAGTCGGGACTCAAAAGTTGACACGACCGGGACAGGGTTGAAAAACTGACAGGACCTGTACTCTTGGGTTAGAGTCCCGAGGTGCTTGTCGCTGGCTGGAAAATTTAGGGACCACCTGTGGGGGGCCTGATTGACTAAGACTTGCAACTATTCACATACTACGGAAAGCTTCGGCTCCGAGGAATCCTTGATTGGACGACAACCGCGCACTGGGAGTGGAGAGATGGCGGAAGTAGCATGTACCCATGTGGGTTAGAGGCCCGGATTGGAGTGGTGTACTGTACTTCCGGGTGGCGTAGGACAGGGCCCAATCTGGAGGAATCGTGGTAGACGAGTTGGCATATGCAAGCTTGGGTGCTACATATGCAGTGTGGATAGGATCCTCAGCTGAGTATTATTTATCCGGATAACGCTGCTCCTCGGTTATGGAGACTTAGTCACTGACTGTCAACAGGGAGTGGTTCTCAACTAGGTCTGTTTTGAAATGTAAAATGAATCATGATGATTTGATGGAACAAGGAATACCGAATCTTTCAAAATAAAAATAAGGTTACCAAAAAATGCTTTTCTGCAAAATACTTGAACTTGCTAAGCCTCACCTTGACTACCCTAAGCCTGCATTCCTGAGTCTTCTCCCTTTTCTTTAGTCGGGTAAGTCTTGTTGAGTACCTTTGTACTCAGGTTCTTTTACCCATGTTGCAGGTATGGCAGACTCCTCAGTATGCCTCGGACCCTGCTGTGTGACTGTTGTTCAGGAAGAGCCGATGAGGCCGATGAGTGATTATTCACCCTCGGGCTGGGTGATGTATCTTTATCTTTAGTTGTTGTCATCTGCTACCCTGCCAACTCTATTTGAACTATGGTCTGTAATAATTTCACTTTAAGTTATGTTGAACACTGGTTTGTAAAACTATTGTTATTAAGTCTTCCGCTATTTACCCGATGTTATTTGTCAAAATGTTCAAGAGATTGTAATGAATTGTGAGCTGATCCTGCGGACATCGGCACTGATGTAGCCCAGTGGCGAACCCGGTCTTAATCTCTTGGCTGTACGGAATCGACTGTCAGTGGTGATGTGATCAGTGGGCCATGGGATTAGGGTCGTTACTCACAGAGTGGTATCGGAGCATCTCACTACGACGTTGCAATCTTTTTGCGAAAATTTCAAAGGTTTTAAGTCAAAAACTAAACTTGACTATTTTGAGTCCAATTGCTTCTCTCATCTCATCTTGTCTTTGGCAACTAGTAGCAAGACAACTTGATAAGCCCTATGTACCTTACCTTAGTAGTTGCATTGCCTTGTTCCGTAGGAACGAATCATGCATCATGTCATTATCACTTAGTTAACTTCCTCTCTAAGTCGGTTGGGTTAGTATGCCTTTACCTTTTTCTTGCTAGCCTTTCTCACCTATAATCTCTTGTCCAGATATGGTCATCCTCAAGCGGACTGCTCGCAAGTCGACTGGACCGCATGGTGTGCCGGTCACCAACTGGCGCCACGCACCGGAGAAGAGACTGGAGAATCCTCAACGGCGTCGCTCGTCCCGCCCGCAACCGCAAGCAGCTGAAGGAGGAGATCAAGAATCTAAGGCTGAGAATGGAGAACATGGAGCATGACTTCTCTTCTCGCATGGAGTTTTATGAGCACGAGCTTCCCTGGAGCAGCAGGCCATCGGAAACACAGTTCGCGCTATCGAGCAGCGCAACGATGCTTGGACCCGCGAAGATGTCACCAGAGCCCAACTCCATGGACTGCAGCAATACACTGCCCAGATGAGCAGTACAATGATATTACTTCATGAGGAGGTACATCAATTGTACAACAACTTCACCCCGTGGCTCCACCTGTTGCTGAGGATCCAGAAGATGGAGTCGTGGAGGAACCTGAAAGAACATGAGCCAGTCCAGAATGTAGAAATGGAACCTGCTGGAGATGTTCACGTTGAAGATGAAGATGAGGAGGAAGAGCCTGAGCTCATCATCGAAGATGAAGATGACGATGAAGAGATGATCATCATCGATGACGACTAGATTCCTTGTGTCTGTACCATCTGCTCACCTAAGCCTTAGTCTAGGTTTGGGACGTTAGTTGGTCTTCTGTCTAGTCGAGTCTGTATCGTGTCTTGTACCTTTCCTTTGTCAGTTAGTAGCTATCTATCGAACTTCTATCAGTATCTACCCTACATCAATGAATCTTATCAGTCAGTTTCGTTCAAAAGCAATCTTTGGATGCTAAGTTCCCAAATTCTAACAGATGCCTGTGAACACCCGCACTGGAGCCGGAAGTTCGAGGCGTGTCCAACCTTCCAAACCCTCCACCAGTTCCTGCTACCTCTGGCAGATGCCATTGCAGCCTTGGCCGCCGCTGCCAACCTAATAGCTCAGAACCAAGGACAGCAGAATGTTGGTCACCGTGGTCGTCACAACCAAGAGACCACCTACGTGGAGTTCACTGAAACCCGTCCACCGGTTTTCACCAGAGCCGATGAACCCCTCGAAGCTGATGATTGGCTCCGCACCAGAGCAGAAAGTTTGGTCTCATCCGATGCACTGAAATCCAGAAGCCCCCGTTTGCTTCTCAGCAGCTCCGTGGTCCAGCAAGTGCTGGTATGCCACCTCTTGGCTGCCCAGCCTGAAGGACACCAGCTGACCTGGGAAGAGTTCCGCACCGCTTTCGTGGCACACCACATCCCATCAGGTCTGATGAAGATGAAGCTTGATCAGTTCCTAGCCCTCAGCAGAAGAGGAAGGAATCCACAGTGAGCAGTATGTGGGTCAGTTCAACCACCTGAGCCAGTATGCCTCGACTATGTCAACACGGATGAGAAGAAGAGAGATTGTTTCCTTAGGGGTCTGCACCCTAAGATTCGCAGAGGTCTATCAACAAAATCAACGGATCTTATCATGATGTCGTTGACCGTGCTGTCGCTTTCGAGGAAAGTAACCGCCAGTATCAGGAGGAGAAGAAGAAGAAGAAAGTGGTCTTCTAGCAGCTTCTCCAGCAACCATAAGCGCCAAGAATCTCTACCACCCCAGCCACCACCAAAACCGTGCCCCATATCCACATCAGCAAGTGGTCGTTCGTACCGCGGCCACTACCATAATGCCAACCAGCAAAGTGCCACTCAGCCGAACGCCCCAGGTGTTCGTATCACCACCCCACAAACAGCTTACAACCATCCATGCTACAACTGTGGCCAAGTTGGTCACTGTCTCGCGATTGCCCAAAACCAAGAAGAATGCCCAGCATGCACAGAAAGGCCCTGGAGGATCACCAAGCAGCACGTGCACCGCAGCAGCACGTCCAGAAGGGCAAGTTGTCAAGAAGCACGGGCAAGTCTACTTCACCACCGTCAGTAACATCCCAGAAGGAGAGCCCGTCATGCTCGGTAGGTTCCCTGTTGCAATCATCCTGCAGTCGTCTTGTTCGTTCTGGTGCATCGCATTCCTTCATCAGTCGCACTTTTGTCATCAAGCATGAGTTACCCATGGGAGTTAAAAGAAAGTTTCTGTATACTTTCGCCTGGAGGGCGGATAAATACAAGGAAGTGGTCCGCAGTATACCAGTAATGTTGGGGAACATGTCTTTCCTACACCATGATAGTATGCGCAATCAAGAGATGATGCATCTTAGGCATGAATTGGATGTGTCAGTTATAAAGCCATGATAGACATCTTGAATAGAGTTGTGAGAGTGGATATTCCTAACAGCACTTCCAAACTCCTTCTCCAACTCCTATGCCTCAAAAACCAGCAAACCACCCAGTTGAATACCGCCTGTGTTCCGGAAGTCAGGGATATTCCCGTGGTCTGTGAGTCCCTGATGTTTCCAGAAGATCTACCGGTAGCCTCCTGACCTTGATTTGATGTTGAGTTTGCCATAGAGCTAAAGCCCCGGACTGCTCCTATATCCCGTAGAGCTTATCGAATGCCTCCCAGAGAGTTGGCAGAGCTGAAGATCCAATTGCAAGAGCTATTGGACAGGGTCTCATTCGCCCAAGTTCATCTCCTTGGGGCTGTCCTGCTATTTTTGTGAAGAAGAAGGACAAAAGTCTTCGTCTGTGCGTTGACTATCGCCCGCTCAACGAGGTCACCATCAAAAATAAATATCCTTCCCCTTGCCCCGCATTGACCTCTTTTTTGACCAGTGTTCTGGAGCCGAGTGTCTCCAAAATTGATCTCAGATCTGGCTACCACCAGATAAAAATCCGTCCAGAAGACATTCCTAAAACAGCTTTCACCACCAGATACGGCCTCTATGAGTATTGGTCATGTCCTTTGGCTTGACCAATGCCCCCGCTCATTTCATGTATCTCATGAACTCTGTGTTCATGCCAGAGCTCGATAAATTTTGTAGTCGTGTTCATTGACGACATCCTTGTCTATTCAAGAACTCCTGAAGATCAGCCAAGCATCTTCGAATCGTTTCTCTCTCGTCTCAGAGATCACCAGCTGTGCCAAGTTCAGTAAATGTGAATTCTGGCTAGATCGAATTCAATTCCTTGGTCATGTCCTGTCCGCTGAAGGTGTGGTCAGTTGACCCTGAAAAAGTGGCAGATAATTGGATTGGAAGCCACCTACCACGTCGCGAAGTTCGCAGCTTCATGGGAATGGCTGGATACTATCGTCGGTTCATTTTCCCAGATTCTCCAGAGTCGCCAAGCCTATCACAGAGTTGTTGAAGAATTCCGGGATTTCGTTTGGTCACCAGTGTTGAGCAAGCCTTTCAGCCTTGAAGAAACTGCTAACTACCTCACCAGTCCTAGCTCAACCAGATATCGAGAAACCCTTTTGTATACTGTGATGCATCTGGTACTGGTTTGGGCTGTGTTTTGATGCAAGAAGGACGAGTAATCGCTTATGCCTCCGACAGCTTTAAGCGACATGAGAAAACTACCCAACCCATGATCTTGAGCTAGCAGCAGTCGTGCATGCCTTGAAGATTTGGCGTCACTATCTGTTGGGCAGTATCTGCAATATATACGGATCACAAGAGCCTAAGTATATCTTCACTCAAGAAGAATTGAATGAATGAAGATGAGGCAGAGAAGATGGCTTGAGTGATTAAAGATTAATCTCAAGTACATTACCATCCAGGTAAGGGCAAATGTAGTTGCCGATGCCCTCAGTCGCAAGTCACACTGCAACTGTCTGATGACGAAGCCCTATGATCTTTCCTTGTGCCATGATCTCGAAAGGATGGGTATCGAAATAATTTCGCAAGGAAGCCTGAACAATGTCAGCATCGAAACAACCATCAAGGATCAAGTCATTGCTGCTCAGAAGGATAACCTGGAATCAAGCACATCATCGAAAAGGTCCAGACTGGGAAAGACTGATTGTTTCAGGATCGATGATGTAGGAGTTGTTTGGTTCAAGAACCGCCTAGTAGTTCCCAAGGTGCCTGAATTGAGACAGTTAATCCTTGATGAAGCACACTTGACCAGATTCTCTATTCACCCCGGCAGCAACAAGATGTACCAAGACTTAAAGCAGAGATTCTGGTGGACTAAATGAAGGTTGAGATGCCCGCCGGTATGTCGCTCAGTGTGATACCTGCCAAAGAGTCAAGGCAGTACACATGAAGCCTGAGGAGAATTGCAACCTTGTCAGTACCCGCTTGGAAATGGGACGACATTAGTATGGATTTTGTCAATGGACTACCCAGACCCAGAAAGGTTTTGATCCATTTGGTTAATTGTGGACCGACTCACTAAGCAAGCTCACTTTCTGCCAGTGAGACCAGTTACAACGTCCCATGTATGCCCACCTTGTACAAGAAACAAAATAGTGAAGCTTCATGGCAACCCAAGACCATTGTCTCTGACCGTGGTACCCAGTTTGTCGCTAAGTTTGGAAAGCGTTCCATACCTCACTTGAACCAAGCTCTTACATAGTACGGCATATCATCCGCAACAGATGGACAAACTGAGCGAGTCAACCAAGTGCTGGAGGACATGTTGAGAGCCTGTGTTCTTACCTTCGCAGATACTTGGGATGACTGTTTGCCTTTGGCAGAGTTCTCTTATAATAACAGTTACCAAGAGAGCATCAAAATGGCACCCTTTGAAGCACTGTACGGTCGTCGTTGTCGTACACCCCTCAGTTGGTCTGAGCCCGGAGAAAGAGAATTCTTGGAGTTGACCTTGGTTAAAGATATGGAAGAGAAAGTCAAGCAGATACAAGAGAAATGAAGATTGCCCAATCTCGACAGAAGAGTTACGCTGACAAGAGACGTCGACTCTGAAGTTTCAAGTTGGAGATTATGTATATCTCAAGGTCTCACCAACAAAGGAGTCACTCGTTTGGAGTCAAAGGAAAGTTAGCACCCGTTACATTGGTCCGTTTGAGATTTTGGAATGTTGTGGCAAGGTAGCTTACAAGCTGAAGTTGCCCGATCATCTCTCCGCTGTCCACAATGTTTTCCATGTCTCCCAACTCAAGAAGTGTCTCAGAGTACCAGAACATGTCGTGGAAGTTGAAGGTGTTGAGCTAGAGCCTGATCTGTCCTACTCAGAATATCCAGTTCGCGTGTTGGACCACAAGGATCGCGTTACTCGAAGAACTACCCGAGATGGTACAAAATCAGTGGAACCAGCACTCTGAAGAAGAAGCCACCTGGGAATCCGAAGACTTCTTAGCAAAGAACTACCCCGACTTTCTCGAATCCCTGTCTATGTAAGGTTTTGTCTTATCCCTCTTTGTCCTTCCTTAAGACGCAGAATCTCGGGGCGAGATTTCTTTAGGGGGGGAGGCTGTAACACCTCTGGTGTTTAGCATGTAATTAACTTGACATACCATCATTATCATCATTAAGCATCTTAATCATGATTTCATGTGTATGCATTTTGCTAAGTGTATCATTTTATGTGAATTACCTCTATTTCAAAAAACCCTAATTAGCCCACTTCTCTCTACTAGGGCAAAATGGTAATTTCATCTCTGTGATTAGCTTGTGTAATTCTTGTTCCTTTGGTGTCTTGTAGTGTTGTTGTGTTGGCCAAAGTTCAAAGATCAGAATTTGATTTCAAATCCCTTTGTGAAACCCTGATTCCAAATCCTGGGTTTTATCCTCTTTTGTAATTCAAAAATTATTCAAAATTTGGGATTGGCCAAAAAGCAAAGTTGTAGATCTGTCAAAGAGAAAACAACTTTGGTATTTACAAATTTCAAGTTGCAGTACAAAGTTTTGAGTTATTTCAAATTCAATCAAACTCCAGTTTTTGTCCCCTTTTCAGTTTTAAATGAGGTCAAAAACTAATGAGTTTCTGGAAAAGTGTATAATAGCAAAGTTGTAGGTTGATTTAAAAGGAACAACTTTCATGTTTACAGATTTTCAAGTTTCAGTTTGAAATCCAGAGTAATTTTGATTTGAATCAAGTTTGAAAAGTGTCCCTTTACTGTTTTCAAATTTGTTCAAAAACTATTTGGAATTTGAAAATGTTCATATTGACAAAGTTGTAGATCTCATTTTTCTGAACAACTTTGGTTTTGAGTTTGAGTTTGGAGCACAGTTCAAATTTTGAAGTAATTTGCAAATTCAGAAACTAGCCAAAAGTCAAACCCTACACCCTACCCTGTTCATCTTCTCCGGTAGGGGGGGGGGGACCCGGCCATGGCGCCGCCCGCCGGCGCGCGTGCACCACGCGCCTGGCGCCGCCGCCCGCCCCCGACCGTCGCCCCCAACACACGCGACATCATACCGCTCCGCACGCGCCAAGTTGACCCGTGCGCCGTCCCATACAGCCAGATCGTCGCCGCCGGTGGCCATCGCCGGCGAGCTCACGCCCAGGCCCCGAGCGCGCGTCAACCCTGCTGCCAGAGCACAATCGAGTGCGCACGCCTCCGTGAAGCTTACCCGCCTGCCCGTGACACCTCTCCGCCCCCGAGCGCGCCTATAAAACCTCCCCGCGGTGAGCCGAAGCTCTCACCGCCTCCGCCACCGTGGCCAGCCCAGTCCGAACCTCCGCCGCTCAACCAACTAGCTCAACAGCTCGCCTGAGCCCCGTGTGCAGCTCCCCACTCCTCAATTTGGTTCTACCGTCCCTGGTTGCCGGCGTCGTCTAACCGCCGTTCCATCTCCGGCGAGAAGCCCGTCGAGGTCGGGATCGTGAAATACTCCCTCTCCGGCCTTGATCATCTCCCTCCGACCTCGCATCACCTTCCTTACTCCGTGCGACTCTAACCCCGCCCCTGTGGACTTGTTTGGTGCTCAGGATCATTCGGGACGACGATCGCCGCCGTGAGCTTCCGCCGGCCACCGTCGACCACTCCCTCCGTTCATCCCTTCCTCGCGCGAGCCGCTTAATCGACTCACGGTGAGCTCCTGAACCTCTCCATGCCCTCGGTTTCGCCGCGGAGTGCCCGCAGTGGCCGGCGCAGCAGCGCGCCGCCGTCGGCCGGCCGCCGGCGAACGGAGGAGAAGAAGAACAGTGTTGTTTTCAATTTTCTCATACATGTGAATAGTGTTCAGATTTCATCTTTTTTGTGTGATTTCTGTGTTGATCCATAAATTCTGAAATTTTGTGGTAGACTCTTTATGCTCTGAAGTATTTATAAAAATATAAAACTTGATTTTCTGCAAAAAAATTGAAAATGAAAAATCTCCCTTTTAATTAATAAATGATGGTTTGGATTTTTAGAAAATGATTTATAACTCCAAAATTATGAGATCACTTTTTGTGAGCTAGTTATGCCATGACAAGTCCTGGTGAAATTTTGAAGTCTTTTGAAACAAGTTGATTTGAGCTTTATTTTAATTAAGGAATAGTGCCTTTTGTTAATTAAATGTCTAGATTTAATTGAGCACCTTAATGACCTCCAAAAAATTATGAAATTTGTTTGCCATATAGTGTACTCTAATGAACTTGTGTGATTAATTGGTAATTTTTGGAGCACCTTCATAAAATGACTTTTTAAATAATTAAGAAAATATAAAAGGTGATAGGTTAGCGTTGAATGCCCTGTTGTGACTTGTGAAGTGACTTTTGGATGCTTGATGTTCATAGCCCCTACCCTTTGGTCTATGATGTTTGTATGCTATGTTTGGTTGATGCTTAGGATAGTTATGATAAAGTCTAGTTAATCAATTTTGCTTAAGGAAGAAATGGTTACTTTTATGCTCAACCTAGATTTCGATTATGCCTTGCCTAAGAGTAATCTTGATCTGTGGTACTGTCCGACCTTAAGTCCATATCACCATTCTCATGAGCATTCATCATGCATCCGTATAGTTGACGAAGAAGGCCCTGAAGTCGAGGTAGCCACCGAAGGATCTGTCCCCGAGGCAACCCCGAGCTCCGACGCTTATACCTACCCGAGTCTACTCTTTTGCCGTCCAAGGCAAGCCCCGGTGCATTTAACCCTACCTTGCTTTTATAAATGCTTCTTAAATGTTTTGAGTTAAATTATTGCATTAGGGTGATAGGAGTTGAGTGAAATCCTATCTGATGCATTATCTACCTTGACCAATGATACACCCGATACCTGCTTTCAAAAATATTTGAAAAATGCTTAGCAATGCTATATGATAGATTTAGCAATAAAAATGCCAAGTTCAAAAGTGTGATCACTTTAAAGAATATTTATGGGAATTTCTGGTTTACTCCCCCATTGGCTAAGTATCTGATCCGTACCTAGTCAATGGGAAGGAGAGGTTGTCCTGCGTACGGTGCCGTCATGTTGTAGTCCGGGACTCAACAGTTGACACCGACCGGGACAGGGTTGAAAAACTGACAGGACCTGTACTCTTGGGTTAGAGTCCCGAGGTGCTTGTCGCTGGCTGGAAAATTTAGGGACCACCTGTATGGGGGCCTGATTGACTAAGACTTGCAACTATTCACATACTACGGAAAGCTTCGGCTCCGAGGAATCCTTGATTGGACCGACAACCGCGCACTGGGAGTGGAGAGATGGCGGAAGTAGCATGTACCCACGTGGGTTAGAGGCCCGGATTGGAGTGGTGTACTGTACTTCCGGGTGGCGTAGGACCGGGCCCATCTTGGAGGAATCGTGGTAGACGAGTTGCATATGCAAGCTTGGGTGCTACATATGCAGTGTGGATTGGGATCCTCAGCTGAGTATTATTTATCCGGATTAACGCTGCTCCTCGGTTATGGAGACTTAGTCACTGACTGTCAACAGGGAGTGGTTCTCAACTAGGTCGTTTTTGAAATGTAAAATGAATCATGAATGATTATGATGGAACAAGGAATACCGAATCTTTCAATAAAAATAAGGTTTACCAAAAATGTTTTTCTGCAAAATACTTGAACTTGCTTAAGCCTCACCTTGACTACCCTAAGCCTGCATTCCTGAGTCTTCTCTCCTCTTTCTTTTTAGTCGGGTAAGTCTTGTTGAGTACCTTTGTACTCAGGGTTCTTTTACCCATGTTGCAGGTATGGCAGACTCCTCAGTATGCCTCGGACCCTGCTGTGTGACTGTTGTTCAGGAAGAGGCCGATGAGGCCGATGAGTGATTATTCACCCTCGGGGGCTGGGTGATGTATCTTATCTTTTAGTTGTTGTCATCTGCTACCCTGCCAACTCTATTTGAACTATGGTCTGTAATAATTTCACTTTAAGTTTATGTTGAACACTGGTTTGTAAAACTATTGTTATTTAAGTCTTCCGCTATTTACTCCGATGTTATTTGTCAAAATGTTCAAGAGATTGTAACTGAATTGTGAGCTGATCCTGCGGACATCGGGCACTGATGTAGCCCAGTGGCGAACCCGGTCTTAATCTCTTGGCTGTACGGATCGACTGTCAGTGGTTGATAGTGATCAGTGGGCCATGGGATTAGGGTCGTTACGTCACAGCAGGCCAAAGGGACCCTAAATTAAATGACAACACTATGAAATTGCAGATCCAATCGATTCAAGTAACAGAATAGAGGCACTCTAGATTAATCAGAGAACAATTGTGCACTATTAAAAATGAGGGGTGTGTCGGCAAATTACAATTAATAAAGTTAACTTTTAGAATGTGCTGACATAAATCATAAAACAAAGAAAAAGACGTGTTAGCACAAATCATATAAATATCTATTCCTATAAAAAGGCAAGGACAAAAATTTGATATGGGTTTGTTTGCACTAAGTGGAGTAGAAACTCCCTGCACTAAAAGTCAGTTAAGCAAGCCTTGCACACCCCGTATGGTTAAGTGATAGATCCCATTATTACTTTTTATTATCTACATCAGCAATAAAGATATTAATATAGGCAAGCAAGCAAGCTCCTATTGTAGCTAGTTGTACAAAGTGAACAACAAAATGAGGGTGTCTCTTCTTAGCCATCTATCATAAATATAAAAATCCAGCATGGTTATATATCGAGAAAGCCAATGTAAAAAAATAGTAGTAGTACAAGCATCAACATAGAGATAGTGAAGTAAGTGAACTACTAATTTAGGGTCCTAAATACAAGATAATTATCACATATGATTTTTAAATATCGGACAACCAAATAAACAATTGCATATAATGTGAACTACAATTGCAGTACCCACTAGCAGCAATTTACATTGTTGGTGATTGTAATTATGTAACTATTTTTTTAATTTATTTGGCTTTCATCAACAAGTATTAATAAAAAACAAGATAAGAAGATATATTATATTATAATACATAGGTGAAATTCTAGATATATTCCTATATAATACACATGATGCTATATAATACAAGGATGCTGCAGTACAAAGCACAAGGAATATTCAATTGACCCATAGCGGAAAAAGAATAAAGAGACATTCAATTTTCATAAGAGGCATAAGTTAAGCACATGAACACGAAGCAACATACTACTTATTGTTGTTATAAGAACTCATCCGAAATAAAAAAAAATTATCGAAACAAACAAATAGCACATCAATATTTTTGTACTATGTATCTAGTAACACCATGAATACTGCTAGTACTTAGCAATTATAATAAACAAATTTATAAAGACACTAACAAGGATGAGTCCTTTAAAGTACTCGGTACAGATAGCACAATCTGCAGTCAGTTTTCCTATTTTTTAATTACCTCATGAAAACCAATAGTACACAACACGCAGTTGGCACATTAACAATTTGGAAAGACTAGCCAAAGAGAAGTCATTTTCAGTACTCATGACTGGCGTGTTAATATTCTATCCACCCTTCATATTTCTTGTAACACATCATAAAAACAAGTTATATATGACAGTTCCCACGTAGACCACCCATTTGCCGAGTCTGAGTAAATAGAGTTGTTTTTCAGATATAGCTACAATGTAACATTCTTCAAATCACTCATACGGAGTACACACAACAAAGCATTGGAAATTTTGTAGTCATTCTCAGGCAAAGAAAATCCCCACCATCCTAGACAAGGTATGCCTGCCAGGGGAAGGTACCAATATGAACAGAAAACTACTGCACAACTAATTAGCAATATAAAATACTCCCTTCGTCCAACAAAACATGCAACTATGGGTTCCGTGCCATGAAAAGTAGCTTACGTTTGACCAAATTTCTAGTAAATACTATTCACATTTACGACTCTAATTAATTTATTAAAATAATACATTTCGTAACGAATCTAATGATATTATTTCATATCATAAATATTAATATATTTTTATCTATAATTAATCAAACTAGAGATACTAAACCATGACACTGTGCTAGAATTGCATGTTTTATGGACGGAGGGAGTACAAATTATTTTGGACCACTTTTACTGTTTGCGGTTTGTATGTCTGATAATAGTTCTTTAATTTAAAATACACTACCTTCTTCATTCTCCTTTTGTAGCAGATATATAAGGCTCTACATATAGTCAGCTACCACTATGCCTTGAATGGACAAAGATTTCATGCAAGCTGCCATGTCTGGTGACTCAAACAAAATGCAAGACATGGTGGCCGAGGAAGGCCATGATGTTCTGCTTGGAACAACTCCGGATCCACACTTCATCCCCTGCAAGCTGCCATGTTCTAATGCTTGATGGAACACTATGAGATACAGTTCTAGGAGTGAGAGAGGGAGAGGAAGGGAGTTACTATTGTTCTCAAGCAACGTCTCTCCTTGATCCTGACAGCAGTCTGCACACTCTGGCCAATACACATAAGCTTTACAATTATGACCTACAGCTCCTAAACATTAACAAACCAAATAAATGAATGATGGAGGAAAACCAAACATAGGAAGCAGTGTTCTTGATCAAACACTGCACACTATGGGTCTATGAAAAGGCAGGCAAAATGATCAGAAATTTACATGTTGTTTTATCAGACAGAGATGCATGTACTACACATGGAAGAGCATTTAACTCCTTTTTGGTCTTGACGACAACTACCATGTCATCATTGGGAGGCACAGGTGGAATCAGCTCGACCTTCTTCCAGCATAACTTCTCAACTTTCTTCCTGAGCTTCTCGACGTCGAACCTGAAGCCCTTCAAACTGTCACCTCTTCAACCCCTGCCAGTAGTGCGCAACACCTGGCTCCACATCGCCACCATCTACGGCCATAGGAAATTCTGCAAAGTTGTTTTGGACCAGAAATGGTTTCTTATCACCGCCACCAATGAAGATTACAACACACCGCTGCTCGCTACCATTACAAGCTAGGATGAAATGTGGAGGATAGAATATTAAAAGCAGATCTAAACCACGCTAGCCACTGTTCCTACCTAGATCCGAGCGCACCAGTAGCAACACCAAAAGCAGATCTGAACAAATACTACCAACAACGCCTAATTGCTCATCGGCTGTTGTGACACAAAGTCCATTAAACTACTCCATCTAACCCCGCCGACCACCTACATCCACGCCGGAACAAAACAACAGCCCAATGGAAACACAGATCCATCAAGACACAGACTCAAAACACTGCGAGGCAGATCCTTCATCTACACTGGATCAGAACTCACCGCTGAGGACCGCATATCCACCAAAAAAACACAAAAACGGAGATCCAAAACCACGAATCTGTAAACCAGACACATCACAAATGCGAGAACAAATGATTAAAATACCAAATAATGGAGCACGATGAACATAACTAGGCAAACTCTAGAAATCGCCAGACATCGCCAATGAGGAACGAGAGCGTCGCGAGAAAGACGAGGGGAAAGAAAATGAGGAAAATGGGGAAAGAGACACTCCACATTCGGACATGACTCCCAAACAATAAAACAGTAGTGTTGATAATTAGGACCCACATGGCAGAGAGAGAAGACGAAACGCAACGCGGAGACGGGTAGGTGACAGACTGAACGCGAGAGGAAGCGCACACGTGTGAGATCGCACGACCACAAATTCATGTGCCACGAAGACAAAAAACACACGCGTACAGAATAGCAATTCCGTAAATTAACCTATAAATTGGAATATTGGGACTCTCATTTTGCTTTGTCACTTCTTTAATCTATAATCACTCTGGTTCCGGCAACTGTAGTTTACTAGCTACTTAACTATTTGTATATAATAAAGCAGTATTGCTAGTATGATAATTGAAATACATAGTTTATTGTTATTCGATCAAATATATATTGCGAGTGTTCTCAGATATCACTGTTAGTTCTGAAACTTGTTTCCTATATACAATATGAGCATGTCATCTCTGCCATCCCGCATCAGCTTTCTAGGTTGCAGCTCAATATGGTGAGCTCTTCTGTTGACTTCTGTTGAGATAGATACAAACACTTGCACAAAATATGACGTGTATTTTATTGCTTCTATTAGTATTTTTAAAAAATAGATGAACTGGGGTGTTATGCTATTTCCTGAAATTGTTTCTCTCTATTATTGCTCTACTTTTTAGAAGGGCATAGAACTGATATTATTCATCATTTATGCAGCTTACAGTTCAGCTGATAGGAGAGGCTCACTCTTAATTGGCTGTGATCTTCAAAAAATTAGCTCAACTGAATCTTCAGAGGTAATTTCTAATTTAGTTTCACTAATCATGCACTATCTTATGTAGTTTTGCAAGTATTTTTGGCCATAAAAAACATTTAAAAGAGGTAAAGTTGTCACTAAATGCATTTTTAGGCGGCGCAATCATACTGCCTGGCACGCTGTTGTGGCCACTGCAATGTCCTCCTTCCTCTAGAGAACTCACACTTTTTTCAATCTCTATCGCATACGTTACATAAGATTATTATTATTATTAATATTATTATTATTATTATTATTATTATTGTTGTTATTATTTGAATGTCATAGATTTAAATGGAGTGAACATCTTACAAGATTATTGTATGAATATTGTGCGAAGGAGAGAATTCACCGGTATGGAAGAGATATCAAAAGATTCTTATAATTTGATAACACTAAAGCTCTCTGATAAGATTCAACTCTTAACATCAAGATTGTA
This sequence comes from Coix lacryma-jobi var. lacryma-jobi, assembly GCA_009763385.1. Taxonomy (NCBI): domain Eukaryota; kingdom Viridiplantae; phylum Streptophyta; class Magnoliopsida; order Poales; family Poaceae; genus Coix; species Coix lacryma-jobi. Next base: position 352,100 of record CM019828.1, on the reverse strand, counting down.
AAAGAAAAGGTTAAATCTACAAAAAAAAATTGTACAATGCTTGGAAAGAGGTCGAATCGTCTGTTAACAAAGATGACAATTATTGGGTCGAAAAGTTTAAATTAATTTTACATTCTTTTAAATCTTTAGTAACAAACATCTAATATTTATTTGAATATTTATATATGGGGATGGAGGGAGTTGGATCCAAGTCTCAAGATGTGAGAAGAGGAGTGCGGGGAGCAGAGGTGCTCTAGCGCCTCACACTTTTGTTGTGTGTTCATGGGCTCAGAACCTTGTGGGTGGAGTGTTTGAATCGATTTTACATGTCGAAGGCTTCCCCGGAACCTCCTTTTATAGGCGTAAGGAGGATATCGTGGGGATATTACCTCCGTATGCCCCCATGTGGACCAATTTGGGCCCTTCGTCAAGGACAACCCAGCTCGCGAGCCAGGACTCCTCCCCTCTCTCCCCCCTTTTGCTCCTAGATTCAATCCCTTGCAACCTTTGAGCTAGGGAAGTGAGATTAGAGAGTGGGAAGCTTCGATCTACGACTTGAGCACTTGGTTCCCTCATCTTGCCGACTTGGTTTGTATTTATTACTCTTGGGTTCTTAGAAACGCTAGCCGGTTAGGTGTCCTTCAGTGGTAGACCATGTTGATTCATTTGTGAGGGCTCCCCGAAGTGTTTGTATTACCCTTGTGATTCTTAGTGGAGAAACTCGGCTAACCTTTGTGGTTGCTTGAGTGAGGCAAGAAGGTGAAACAGACTCTGACCTTAGTGATCACCTCAACAACGAGGACGTAGGTATTCCTTAGTGATTTGGCCGAACCTCGAGATAAATTGTGTGTCCCGTGTGTTTGTTGTTCTCTCTACTTTGCATATTATGCTCATGCTTGTGTTCTTCCTCCCCTTCCACTCATTCTTAGGTTGGGAAGGCTCGATCTACAGTTTGGCAAGGAACCCAGACTTGGGAAAGCTATAATATTCATCTACAACACTTAGGGAAGTGAGCTAATTCATAGATCTAAAATTGCATCTCACTTACTTAGATTTCGTAGCATTTTGTAGGTACCCGATAGTACCATTTGTTTGCGTCGGTAGTGTTTCGGAGACAACGTGACACCTCGGGGATGGGTTTTAATCCTCATCGCGCGAGGAACTAAAATGTGGGTGTGCCAGTGTAATAAATACACAAATAAAATAAATAGAGACAACAGATAGGGAACACATGCTTTATTTATATATTAAAAATACAAATACAGGTTCCCAATAAATAAATGTGCGCGCCATGGTCAGCCGTTGGGCTAATCTGATTCGGCAATGTGGTCTTCTGGTTCCTAGGGCCTCGAAAGGCTCCTAGTTAATTACATCCGTGAGTTTGGCTCTGTGAGCATCTAGGCCCCAGTGGGTTTTAGCGATTGAATGACAACAGCAAATTACTATGACTAACGTGTGTTTTGCAGAAACAGTTGAGTTAGGTCATGGTAATGATGATCGTGAGGGCACTATGGTATTCATGTCCCCTTATTGATGGAATTCGTTCGGTTTTCAAAGGATGGACGGCAAAAACGGTGATAGGCTAGTTCTAAGTGTCATTTGGTGTTGAAGGACACTTAGAGTAGCATAGGTCTTTGTTTTCTCTTTGGCCGTACTATTAAGGGGGGTTTGAATGGGTAGCTTGACCTAGGTGAGACTTTTGAGTTAGGTGTGGTGCACACTTGTTAACCAAAGCCCTAGGTAGCTTAGAAAGGTCCCTAAGATCATAAGGAAGAAAGTTTGTGAAGGGAGCATCGCAAACCGAAGTCATTTTGGACTTCGGACAGCGACCAGACGCTGAAGCTCATGTGACCGGACACTAGGCTATGCGTCCAGTCAGTGTTGCTGGCTGAGGGATAGGTCTGGCTCTGACCGGACGCTTCCTCAGCATTCGATCGAACGCACCAGGGGGGTGAGTCCGGTCGCGTCCAGAGAGGTTCCAGAGAGGAAATTACGTGATCGGACGCGTCTGATCAGAGGCGATCGGACGCATGGGTGCGTCTGATCAGCACTTCGTACGAGTGTCAGGCCTAACGTCATGTAGCCATTAGACACACCCCAACAAGTGCGTCTGGTCAGTGTGTAACTGGCTGGACTTACCCCTTTGTGCATGTTTTGAGTTGGGGGGTATAAATATGCCTCCCCCTCATTCATGCTGTTACTCTTGCTCATTTGAAAGGTTGCCAAACACATTGTGATTGCAAGTGAGTGCAAGAGGCCTAGTGAGGTTGAGAGATTTGATAATTGAGTGATCAAACACCTCATTAGTGAATAGAGAGTAGCAAGTGTGCATTCACCCATCTCATTAGCCTTGCGTTGGTCAAGTGAGAGTTCTTGCTTGTTACTCTTGGTGATCGACATCACCTAGACGGCTTGGTGGCGATCGGAGAGCTTGGTGATCATCCGGAGGCATTGTGGATGACCAAGCAAGTTGTGACCGATAGCGAGCGATTCACCGGGCCGGAAGTGGCGAAGAATCAGCTCGTAGTGAGCACTTGATTCTTGCGCGGATCAAGGGGGAGCGATACCCTTGCGCGGGTGCTCCAACGAGGACTAGGGGGGTGCCGACACCTCGATACCTCGGCAAAAAGATCGTCGTGTCATCTCTACTCTCTTTACTACGCATTTACCTTTGAGCAATTCAATTCCGCATTTACTTGTTGTTCTTTCATAAGTTGAATTGCCATGCTAGAGTAGAAATGGTTTAGCGATAGTCTTTTGTGTGGTTGATTCTAGTCAAACACACTTCTAGGCACTAGGGGGTTAATTGGAGCTTGATAGGTTTTAATTCTTGCAAGAAGTTTTAGAAAAGCCCAATTCACCCCCCTCTTGGGCATCTTGATCCTTTCATTTGGTATCGGAGCCTCGTGCTCTCGATTTAGGCTTAACCACCTAGAGTTAAGATGTTCGGAGGTGATACCTCCTCCCATGTTCGAGGGAGACGACTTTCCATATTGGAAAATCCGTATGGAGTCGTACCTAGAAGCAGTTGATGTTAGATGCCACGAAGCCGCCATAAACGGGTTCCCTAAACCCAAGGAGGGCACTAGCCTCACGCCACATGAGGAAGAGAATGAAAAATGGAATGCAAAAGCCAAAAACATTCTTTTTGCGGATACATGGGTGTATGCCGAGTCTCTGAGTGATGAGTGATTATCAACTGGGATAATGCGCATGTTCTTTGGCTTGTTGTGGCAGGTGTCGAGCACGGATACAGTGATCAGAGGCAAGGTGAAGGTCAAGTAGAGACGTGCCGTGACGAGGGACCGAGAGTGGCGAAGGGCGGACGTGAGGCTTGGACTGAGGGACCGGTGGCCCGAGGATCAGCTGTGGTGGCTGGCAGCCTGGGACAGCGACGAGCGAAGACTTGCGGGCATGTTGTTGCCTGGGTCGAGGACCTGGGGACACGTGTCGGTGGACGGGGTGCACGGGCGGTGCATCCCCTCTACGGCTCAGTTTGGTGGTTGAGCCATAGAAAAAAAACCCACCGAGTGATGGTTTCCAGGTTTGGGCCTCAAACCTAGGCGCTGATGGTTCCGAGTTGGGGCCACAAAACTCAGGCTGAGGACGGTTTCCAGGTTTGGGCCTCAAAACCTGGGTGCTGCGGGTTTGCTGAGTTTGGGCCACAAAACTCAGGCTACGGTGGGCTGGTTTCCTGGTTTGGGCCTCAAAACCGGGGGTTGGTCGTGAAGGCTGGTTTCCGGTTTGGGCCTCAAAACCGGGGGCGAAGTCCAGGAAAAGGACAAGCGGAGCGGTGGTGGCGGCACGTGGCGGCAATCGGTGAGGTTGCGTCGGGCAACGCTACCAGTTGTGCGGGCGGGCCGTCGGATCACCAGCTATCTCGAGTTGGTCCAGAATAACCCTAGGGTTTAGCTGGCTCGCTCTGTAATTAGAGAGGGGTAGAGTAGGAATTAGAATTAGGATAAGTAGAGGGAGGCACCTCCTCCCATCCTATCTCAGTCATTTGCTCTTTGCTTCTAGGGTTTTCTGCTCTCCCAATCCCCTGCTGTAGCTACTGAGATCCGCAGAGAATCATACCTCTGTGTACTGGAGATTTTGAGGAAGTGAGACCGTAATCTCACTGTTGTAGTGTGTGGTAGCCACACGGTTGCAAATCGATGACTTGATTCGCGTTTTGTTCGTGTTCTTCGCGTTCTTCATTTCTCCGCGATTTTCCCGTCACTCGATCTCCCTCTCTACTGCGTCTTTGCGAAATCCGTTTGAATCAACTTGTTCTTTATAGTGAGGAGATCATTTCCACCAAAGGAATTCATCTAACTCCTCACGAACAAGTAGATCGGGTCGATTTCATTTTGTGTGACTTTTTTCGTTCATACTCCTCCCCTTCGATTTCTCGGTGATTGAATCAATTTGAGCGGATGATCTCTTGGGGATAGTCTCCTAACTACCTCGTGATCATCTTCTCCAAGTTTGGAAATGTGGGATTGAGTTTTGATTCGGATTTGGGAAGAGTTGTGAGAGGGGCGACCAAAATCGCCCTCACTGGGTGGTCGCGGACAGTCCGCCGTTCCTCCCGCGGACAGTCCGTGCATCGGGGACTTGGCCAGAGCAGTGGCCGCGAGTCTCTGCTGTTTGGGTCTCGGTTGACCGGCGGACAGTCCGCCGGTATAAACCGCGGACAGTCCGGGACTGTCCAGGGAACTTGCAGGAGCAGTGTTGTTTCAGTGTTTTGACCGGCGGACAGTCCGCCATCCCCTCGCGGACAGTCCACAGTAGGGGCGGACAGTTCGGGACCCCAGGGTCGGATAGTCCGGGATTCGGCTGCTTGTTGCGGTTTAGTGCGTTTGCTCTCCCGGCTTCTTCGCTTGGTTTCCGAACTTCTCGTTTGGCCCTAGAGTTGATCAAGGAACCTCTCTAGGTATCTTTGCTACTTGTTAGCATAGGTATTTGGGGATCTCTCGACGTAGCCGTCTATCTACGCTCGGGACTTGGTTTTTGAGGGTCGAACTTGTGCCGGTGCTTTTGGCGTGTGGTTCGTTCTTGCCTTGTGGTGCCTCGCTATGATCCTAAGGATCATCCACCCTCTTCCAAGGGTCGTAGGCATCACGGTTTTCGTTCGTAGCTTTTGAGGTTGATTTTGGGAACAAAAGGCCAAAATTTCGAAAGAGATTTTTGAGCTCCCATTCACCCACCCTCTGGTCGCCTTGATATTGCATTCTCAGTCCTTCAATTTTTAGAGGCATTTGCAAGGATGTGTTTAACCGCGTCTGAAACCACAAGAATGCCCATGATCTATGGGATAACATTTGTGCTCTACATGAGGGAACCAAGAGTGAGCGTGAGGGGCGCTATCATTTAGTTATGCAAAAGCTTCATTCCTTTGATATGCATGCTAATGAAAATGCAAATGAAATGTACACATGCTTTAATGTTCTTGTAGAAGAACTCAATGGTCTTGGCCTCACACAAATGCAACCATCCGATGTTGTGAAGAAGATTCTTTGTGTCCTCCCAATTGATAAATATGGACACATTGTGACGGTGCTACATCAAGGTGATCTTTCCACCGCTACACCAACTCAAATCTTGGGAAAGATCAATGCGCATGAGATGTACATGCACATCACACCAAGTGGCTGGCTCTTCCACCGACAAGAAGAAGGACTTGGCCTTCAAAGCTAGCCATGACAAGAAGGGCAAGCAAGGCTATTGAAGTGCATCATGAGAGCTCAAGTGATGAAGAGGATGATTCCAACATTGCTCTCATGGTGAGGAAGACCACCAAGATGTCGAAGAAGCTTTAGAAGAATGGAGTCAACTTTGACTTAAGAAAGAAGAAGTTCTTCACAAGTAGCAAGAGAAGGCCAATCTCTGAAATGGATTGCTACAATTGCGGTGAGCTTGGCCATCTTGCTCATGAATGTACCAAGCCCAAGAAGGACAACTACAAGAACAAGAACAAGGGCAAGAAATATGATTCATCAAGTGAAGATGAGAAGAATGAGAAGCCCTACAAGAAGAAAGGATGGCAAGAAGAAGCAATACCACAAGAAAGGTGGTGGTAAAGCTTACATTGTTGGTGATTGGCTCACCGACATTGACTCCTCCGGTGGCTCATCAAATGAAGATAGTGATGATGAGAAGGAGAAGGTGGCCGCTCTAGTCATTGGCTCCTCTACACCACCACCACCACCGTCACCATCATCATCTACACACCTATGCCTCATGGCTAAAGGTCATCGAAAGGTACAAAGCGATGATGACTCTAGTGATAGTGATAGTGATGGTGAATTTGCGACACCCTCTTATGATGAGCTTGTTAAATTGCTAAACAACTACTCTAAAATCATAAGAAAGACTAGAGCTAAAAATGAAAAGCTTGTTGATGAAATGAATCTCTTGTTGAGAAGTATGATCATGCTATACATGCTAGTGATGAGCTAAAAGATTAACTTGCTACTATGTTCATCATCTATCAAGGAGCTCAAGTCCTCTAACAAGGAGCTCAAAGCTAAAAATGAAAAACTTGATAAGATGCATAGTGACCTTACCACTATTTATGCTTTGCTAAAAGAAGAATACACTCAAGTGAAAGCTGACTATGATACTTTCACCGTTGCTTATGATATACTTTCACATGAGACACATGATGCCCCTAACCTTGTTGTTAAGTGTGACATAGCAACATCTTGTGAGGACTTGGTTAGTGAGCATGATGAGCAAAGAGCTAGTGGCAAGGGCAAGAAAGTGGTTGAGGCCGATCACTGTGATGACTATGTCAAGATCAAGAATGAGAATGCCAAGCTCAAGAGTGATCTAGAGAAGCTTGCAACCACAAAGCAAGTCACTATTGAGACTCATGATGATGACTATAGCATGTCACTTGAGCTAGACATGCTAAAAGAAGAGAACAAGAGATTGAAGATGGAGAGGGATTACAAGTTGACACCATCCCAATTGGAACTCCAACAAGAGAATGACAAGCTCAAGAAGGAGAAAGAGCACCTCACCACCGGATTGAGGAACTTCACCAAGGGTCAATGTCTTCAAAGTGAGCTTCTCATGAACACCGTAATGAAGACCAATAGAAATGGCATTGGCTTCCTTGAGAGAGAAGATGAAGCAACGCAAGAGAATCACAAAGCCAAAGAAGAAGAAGATTGGGAGATGCTATGAGTGTGGAAAGGAAGGACACTTTGCTCATCATTGTGAAGAGCCAAAACCAACACCCTTGCCCAAGCATGCTAGACCTTTTGCTTTCAATGCTCACTACATGCTTAGACAAGACTCTAGTGGCAAGATGAAAGTTATGTTCATGGGGCCTCCTAACAAGAATAGGCTAAAGAAAATTTGGGTTGCAAAGTCAGTAGTTCAGAAGGTTAAGGGACCTCAACAAGTTTGGGTCCCAAAAGCTCAAGCTTGATTTCTTGTGTGTGTAGGTGAACTACAAGACCGGTGGATCTCATTGGGTGATTGATAGTGGTTGCACGCAACATATGACCGGTGATCCCCGGATGTCACCTCACTAGAAGAGAATGTCGATGACCAAGAAAAGATTACATTTGGTGACAACTCTAAGGGCAATGTCAAGGGATTGGGCAAAGTGGCAATATCAAATGATCATACCATCTCCAATGTGCTTCTAGTTGCATCATTGAGCTTCAACTTGCTATCCGTTGGGCAACTATGTGATCTTGGCTTTCAATGTTTGTTCACCGACAAAGAAGTGGTTGTGACCAAAGAAATATGATACACAAGTGATATTCAAAGGCTTTAGATACAACAACCTCTATCTAGTGGATTTCACCTCGAAGACGCCAACTTGAAGACATGTTTGTTCACTAAGCAATCACTTGGTTGGCTATGGCATAGAAGATTGACACATGTTGGAATGAACACTCTCAACAAGCTATTGAAGAAAGATTGGTTAGAGGCTTGAAGGATGTCAAATTTGAGAAGGACAAATTGTGTAGTGCATGTCAAGCCGGCAAGCAAGTTGCAAACACTCATCCAACCAAAGCCTTTGTATCAACATCAAGAGAGTTGAAGCTACTTCACATGGATCTATTTGGGCCAACAACATATGCTAGCTTGGGTGGAAATCTCTATTGCCTAGTGATTGTGGATGACTATTCTAGATACACTTGGGTATTCTTTCTTCATGAAAAATCCGAAGCAACCCCTTCATTCAAGAAGGTTGCCAAGGAGCCCAAAATGAATTCGACTTGAAGATCAAAAGATTAGAAGTGACAACGGAAAGGAATTTGACAACACCCACATTGAAGAGTATTGTGATGAAGTTGGGATCAAGCATGAAGTCTCTTCAACCTATACACCACAACAAAATGGGGTAGTTGAGAGGAAGAACCGAACACTAATCACCCTAGCAAGGACAATGTTAGATGAGTACACTACATCAGAAAGATTTTGGGCGGAAGCAATCAACACCACTTGCTATGCATCAAACCGGTTGTTCCCCCATCGTCTCCTTGGCAAGACCCCCTATGAGCTACTCAACAACAAGAAGCTGGATATATCTTTCTTTAAGGGTTGGGTGTGCAAATGCTACATCTACAAGAAGCGCCAACACCTAGGGAAGTTTCAACGCCGATGTGATATTGGTTTTCTTGTTGGTTACTCATTGAAGTCCAAAGCATATCGAGTATTCAACCATGCCACCATGATGATAGAAGAAACATATGATGTGGAATTCGATGAATCTAATGGCTCTCAAGGAGAGCATGAAAATCTTGATGATGTAGGTGATGAACCATTGAGGGAAGCAATGAAGAACATGCCGGTTGGGAGCCATCAAGCCTAAAGATGATGATGATGATGTACAAGTCATTAACAAGCCATCCTCATCCAATGTACCACAAGATGATGATAAAGATAGGAGAGAGCCATTTGAAGATACTCATGTCTCCCATGATCAAATGGTGGTACAAGCTCAAGATGTTGATGCTCCACAAGCGACCCCTCAAGTGGTTGATCAAAGGACTACTCCTCTACTACAAGCTCATCCTCAAGATCTCATCATAGGGAGTCCAACAAGGGGTGTAATGACTCGATCCTAAAAACTTGCTTTATTTATTAAACATATCTCCTTTATGTCTCTTGTTGAGCCTACCATTGTAGATGAAGCTCTAGGTGATCCGGATTGGGTGAATGCTATGCATGAAGAAATTAAACAACTTCACCTGCAACCAAGTTTGGACACTTGAAGAACGACCAAAAGGCGCAAGAGTCATTGCAACAAAATGGGTGTTTAGAAACAAGCAAGATGATCAAGGCAAGGTTGTTAGAAACAAGGCAAGGCTAGTGGCAAAGGGGTTCTCTCAAGTTGAAGGTTTGGATTTTGGAGAGACCTTTGCACCGGTTGCAAGACTCGAAGCCATTTGTATCCTCCTTGCATATGCATCACATCATGACATTAAATTATATCAATTGGATGTGAAAAGTGCATTTTTAAATGGCTTTATAAATGAACTAGTCTATGTTGATCAACCTCCCGGGTTTGAAGACCCTAGATATCCTAACCATGTTTATAGGTTGTCCAAGGCGCTATATGGGCTTAAGCAAGCCCCAAGAGCATGGTACGAGCGCCTCCGGGACTTCCTCATTGAGAAGGGCTTCACCATTGGGAAGATCGACACCACACTATTCACCAAGAAGCTTGATGGAGAGATCTTCATTTGTTAAGTCTACGTTGATGATATCATCTTCGGGTCAACAAATGAAGCCTATTGCAAGGAATTTGGTGACTTGATGTCGAAGGAGTTCGAAATGTCCATGATTGGCGAGCTCACATTCTTCCTAGGCTTCCAAGTCAAGCAATTGAAGGAGGGGACTTTCATATCTCAAGAGAAGTATACAACAGACATCCTCAAGCGCTTCAACATGGATGATTGCAAGCCTATCAAGACTCCAATGCCAACAAACGGACATCTCGACCTAGATGTGGGAGGTAACCCGGTTGATCAAACTCTCTACCGCTCTATGATTGGTAGCTTGTTATATTTGACTGCATCTAGGCCTGACATCATGTTTAGTGTGTGCATGTGTGCTCGCTTTCAAGCCGATCATAGGGAATCACATCTCATAGCGGTGAAGAGAATCCTTAGGTACCTAAAGCACACCCCAAGCATTGGCCTTTGGTATCCAAAGGAGCTAACTTCCAACTCATTGGGTATTCCGATTCGGATTACGCGGGTTGCAAGTAGATAGAAAAAGCACATCCGGAGGGTGCCATTTGCTTGGGAGATCACTAGTTTCATGGAGTTCAAAGAAGCAAAATAGTGTGGCCTTGTCTACCGCCGAGGCGGAATACATAGCCGCGGTGCGTGCTTGTTGTGCACAAATCCTTTACATGAAACAAACCCTTTTAGACTATATGTGTAGTTCTAGAAAGGGTACCTTTGTTGTGTGACAATGAGAGCGCGGTTAGGCATGCTAACAACCCGGTTCAACACTCGCACCAAGCACATAGATATTCGTCATCACTTTCTTAGAGACCATGTTTCCAAGGAAGACATATCCTTAGAGGGAGTTAGAACCGAAGATCAATTGGCGGATATCTTCACAAAACCCCTAGATGAAAACACTCTTTGTAGATTACGAAGTGAGCTTAATGTGCTTGATCTAAGTAACTTTGTCAAAAGGTGAAAGGGGGTTGTCTTTGCATTGCATTGTACCATATGCCATGTTTAAATTATGCTATGCACATAGGCTTGTCAGACGTGGTTAAGATAACCGCCCTAAAAAGCGTGTGAAGAAGCTTACCCATGAGCAAACTTGACAAGCAACCTAGATTCAAATTCCGTATTGCATTGCATACACATGTGTGTTGCTTTGTCGTTTCTTTTCGGTTAAGCTTTGAGCAACCGCTGTGTTCGTCCACCGCTAGGGGAGCATTTGAGGCTCCTAATGGTTGAGACCCCTAGTTTTGGTGGCCACATGTTGTCTCCTCGGGTTTTATTACCTATTTTTTCTAGAAAACTAATTTAGCCTATGGCAAAATATTTGAAAAATTTGAGGGTTTGAGAGAGGTCACTCCACTAGGTTCCAGGTGGTGTTTATTTGTGTCTTATTTGAGTTGGAACTCGGTTGGGAGAAGTCGGCGCGAAAAATCGAGTCAAAAACGGGGTTTATGTGTGACCGGACGCTAGGACCGGACGCTGGCATGCGTCCGGTCAGTGCAACAGACACGCTGATAAACAGTGTCATCGACGCGTCCAGTCAGGAGCCGAGTGTGCGTCTGATCGTTTGTTGCGATGTGATTGGACGCATTGGTGCGTCCGGTCGTGTGGGACAGGACGCGTCCGATCAACAAAAATGCGCTTCAGGAGCTCTCTGTTCTTGATCGGACGCTGGGGCCTCATGCGTCCGATCAGTCAACGAGTGCGTCCGGTCGCCACTTAAATGACGCGTCTTGTTCTTCAACCGACACGTGGGTCCCTTTCTTGTCTTCATCCTCGCCCATCTCGCCTCCACCCGACCGCCCGCGCCACGAAACCCTACCTGCCGCCGCGTCGACCCCCTCGCCACTGCGCAGCCGCTACGCGCCCGCGCCGCCGCTGCACCACGCTCACGCTGCCGCACCTCCCTCCCCCATGCCTGCATCTCGCCCCCGAGCCACAGCCCACACCCACGCGCTCGCTCGCCCCGCCGGAGCTCACCTCGCCGGCGCCTCACCTCGTCGGCGCTCATCCCCGCGTTTTCTCTCCACTCCGGCGACCTCCTCCCGGCACAAACATCTCCGCAGTGAGCACCTCCTTCATGTCTATACTCATGCCCACAACATGCTCGATGAAATGCCAACCCCGCCTGTTTGTGCCTATCTAACCTCATTTTGGCCCCAATTCTTGCGCAGATCCTTCTGGCGAGATGTCGTGGTGACCGAACGTGTCGGTCTCTTCCCCTTGCTTGGTCGGTTCGTCGCATCTCGTCAGGTAGCTAAGCCATGTCTCTCGTCTCGTCTCCTTTGCTTTGCTTCCGATAGGGCCTTCTTATCTCTAGTTTATACATGCTTATGTATATCCCTATCTATCTATTGCAGCAAGTTGGGCCCGTATCAGTGAGCAGTGTGACAGTGTCAGCTTAATCCGGGACCAAGCTCGTGGATACAGAATGAGGCCAAGCCTCTGAGGTTCAGTCCAGTTTCTCTCTTGTCAGTGACAGTGCTTCTCAGTGGTAGTAGGTCTTGTCCGTGGCAGTTAGTGTCAGTGTTTCTCTTCTTGTAGCAATGGCTCACTGCAAGAACGTCGGTGGAGGTCCCGGGGCAGATCCTCCTCCCCCTCGCCCTCCTTCTGGTGGCAAGGGGAAGAGGCCACAGAAGCTTGTGTCTAAGAAGCGCAAGCGTCTCGACCGTGACTCAGAGATGGCTCTTGCAGTCGCACGGGCAGCCGAGAGAGCAGAGCAAGGTGGTTCGATAGGCGGTCTCCATATTCGAGACCAGTCTTCAGCTCAGGGCAGTCAGTCAGGTGGACACAGAGGTGGGCAGCGGGTTTGTGATCTTCTCACCAAGCAGCAGGTGCAGGTTTTACTTCAGACCGAGGGAGGAGTTGTCCGGGTTCACGGTCATGAGTACTCTCTCGACGACCCAGTTGAGGTCCTCCCTCCCGACTTCTAGTTTCCATCAAAGGTCGCCTCTGCTCTCGCAGCCGCTTCAGCCGATGGGTCCGCTCCAGAGCCCAGTTCAGCTACTGAGACCCAGGCAAAGGGTCAGCCAGAGGAGGAGCAGCCAGCTCAGCAGCCTGTCCGCCAGTCCACCCGTACTCGCACTCAGGTCTCTCCTCGACCCGAGGGGCAGAGGCGGGGTGGTCGACCCCCTCTGAGGCCACAGGGGACCCACCTGTGGAGCACTTGGACCTGCGGACCGCGACAGCACGTCAGGGGCAGGCCTTGCGTCTGATTCCTTACGAGGAGTGGTTCCCAGCTGCCAGGCACCCTCAGGCCTCCGAGGGTTTCTACACAGTTCTTCAGGAGGACTTCTACACAGCATATGTCAACAGCGGCGTCCATCTTCGACCTCACAGAGTTTGCCCGCTGGAGACTATAGTTAAAGTTGCTGGTGAGGCCATTCGTCCCATGCTATCGTACCTACCGGGATTAGTAGATCTACTTGGATGCAGTGGCCAGTACATGGAGGAGTGGGTTCGCCAGTTCTACGCGTCTCTTTGGATCTCCCCGGATCACCGGTTCCTGCAGTTTGCTTTCAGGGGGAGGTCCTACAGGCTCTACAGTTCTCGTGCTCGCGAGTACCTTGGTCTGACAGCCTATGTGACCAAGATTCACTCTTTGTGCTATGGAGAGACAGAGCCACCTCGGCGTCGTCACGCAGGCGAGATTCCACCAGCTGACTTGGTTCGTGCCTGCTTCCGAGAGCCGTTTCGAGAGGGGTCCAGCCGGCGTCCTCGTGACTTGATGCCGACGGCCCGTCTCGTGAACGAGGTCATGATGCGTACTCTTCTACCTTGGACAGGCTACAGAGAGGGGCTGACACGTATTCAGATTTGGCTAATTCACCACTTGGTCTCTCAGTTGGAGTTTGATATTTGGGATGCTATTATTTCTGAGATGGAGGACACTCTTGCAGAGGGGTTCAAGGGACACAGGTAGCTTCCCTATGCCCACTGGATCTGCGTACTTATGAGGAAGATGATTCGGGCACTGCTTTCAGAGCTTACTCGCTCGCCGACGGAGTTCCCAGTGTACTACACTTGCCAGATTGTCGGGGCTCATCCAGACACTCGTCCCCGGGGTCAGCGTCAGAGGCTAGTGGTCACTGAGACAGAGGCTGAGCAGGACAAGGCAGTTCGTCAGCTGGCAGAGGCAGAGCTTGCCGGTCTTGAGGCAGAGGGTGAGGACCCCAACCTTCCAGAGGTCCCGACCGACAGCTCCGACGATGACTACGCTCCTCTTCCGAGGATGCGTCCACCGGCAGCTCACGACTCAGAGGCCTCCTCCTCGCGTATGGCTGGCTCCGATCCAGCTCTTCTAGCTATACTCTCTCGGATGGAGCAGTAGCAGTCACGGCTTTCTGAGGAGGTTCAGTGTCAGGATGAGGAGCAGCGACGACAGGCTCAGGAGCAGGCCAGACTAGCAGAGGCATAGGCAGTGGCCGTAGCCCAGGCTCAGGAGCGCCAGGACGCTCTCCAGCGGTAGATGATTCAGCTCCAGACACAGACCCTTTCCTTCATGGAGAGGATGGCAGCTCTTCCTCAGTTACCTCCACTGCCGCCTCAGTTTCAGCTGCAGCAGCCCGGACCGTCGACCTCGTACACACGTCCGTTCCTCCGTCTCGCCCTTTTCGCAGTATCCGCAGTGGTTCTCTTCACCTCTGCCAGGGCAGCAGCCAGGGTTCACACCGCTCCGCTCAGGCTTCACTCCTACTCAGACGGAGTCAATTCTTGTGACCCCTCAGAGTCTAGAGGCTTCGTTCAGCGAGCTCACCGGCATGCCTACACCGTCTCAGTTTCTGCTGCCGGTGACCTCAGCTCCAGCTCCCGCTACTGGTACTACAGAGACTCCCTTCTTCAGTAGCGTCGTCCGAGCCACCGTTCTCTGAGAGTCAGACTCTGCCTGTCAGTTCCGCACGTGAGACTTCTCCAGCGCCAGAGCTTCCAGAGCCAGAGCTTCCAGCACCAGAGGCCGCTCCCGAGTCAGCCGAGCAGACCCAGACCGATTCTCCTCCACGTCCAGTGTCCGAGGGTCAGGTAGCTCACAGTTTTTCGTCCGACGACGAGGCTCTTCTTGCGCAGTTTGAGGCTTTATCGCGTACCTCGACGCCCGACCCATCTGCTTCTGTCCCACCTACCGACCCTTAGGCTTTGGTTCTTGATGCCAAAGGGGGAGAGAGCATATGTTAGACTTAGGGGGAGCTTGTGAGAGGGTCTCGGTTCTTTTGGGTGATCCTTGCACTCATATGCATACATGTTTATCTTTTGGCACTTGTACGATATGTATATGTCCTTTTGATGTGACATGTTATGCTTCACTCGTTATATATTACATGTCACTTGGTTATGCTCATTTACTTTGCTTCCGCACTTATACTCCGATAAATGAGCTTGTTCATAAGTACTTGTGTTAATTCTTATATGTTGAGTACTTATGTGGACTTGGTTTGTATAAGCATGCCTAACCCTTTTTGATCTTATTACACATGCTATATGAACCAAGCAATTGAAAACCTCACCTCTCTTTCAAACATACTTGAGGTTGTCATCAATCACCAAAAAGGGGGAGATTGTGAGCATCTAGCCCCCAGTGGGTTCGGTGATTGGATGACAACGGTAAATTACTATGACTAACGTGTGTTTTGCAGAAACAGTTGAGTTAGGTCATGGTAATGATGATCGTGAGGGCACTATGGTATTCATGCCCCTTATTGATGGAATTCGTTCGGTTTTCAAAGGATGGACACGAAGACGGTGATAGGCTAGTTCTAAGTGTCATTTGGTGTTGAAGGACACTTAGAGTAGCATAGGTCTTTGTTTTCTCTTTGGCCGTACTATTAAGGGGGGTTTGAATGGGTAGCTTGACCTAGGTGAGACTTTTGAGTTAGGTGTGGTGCACACTTGTTAACCAAAGCCCTAGGTAGCTTAGAAAGGTCCCTAAGATCATAAGGAAGAAAGTTCGTGAAGGGAGCGTCGCAAACCGAAGTCATTTTGGACTTCAAACAGCGACCGGACGCTGAAGCTCAGTGACCGGACGCTAGGGTATGCGTCCGGTCAGTGCTGCTGGCTGAGGGATAGGTCTGGCTCTGACCGGACGCTTCCTCAGCATTCGATCGGACGCACCAGGGGGGTGAGTCCGGTCGCGTCCAGAGAGGTTCCAGAGAGGAAATTACGTGATCGGACGCGTCCGATCAGAGGCGATCGGACGCATGGGTGCGTCCGATCAGCACTTCGTACGAGTGTCAGGCCTAACGTCACGTAGCCGTTAGACACTGACCGGACGCGTCCGGTCACCCCGACAGGTGCGTCCGGTCAGTGTGTAACTGGCTGGACTTACCCCTTCGTGCATGTTTTGAGTTGGGGGGTATAATATGCCTCCCCTCATTCATGCTGTTACTCTTGCTCATTTGAAAGGTTGCCAAACACATTGTGATTGCAAGTGAGTGCAAGAGGCCTAGTGAGGTTGAGAGATTTGATAATTGAGTGATCAAACACCTCATTAGTGAATAGAGAGTAGCAAGTGTGCATCCACCCATCTCATTAGCCTTGCGTTGGTCAAGTGAGAGTTCTTGCTTGTTACTCTTGGTGATCGGCATCACCTAGACGGCTTGGTGGCGATCGGAGAGCTTGGTGATCATCCGGAGGCATTGTGGATGACCCAAGCCAAGTTGTGACCCGTAGCGAGCGATTCACCGGGTCGGAGTGGCGAAGAATCAGCTCGTAGTGAGCACTTGATCCTTGCGCGGATCAAGGGGAGCGATACCCTTGCGCGGGTGCTCCAACGAGGACTAGGGGGTGTGCCGACACCTCGATACCTTGGCAAAAATCGTCGTGTCATCTCTACTCTCTTACTACGCATTTACCTTTGAGCAATTCAATTCCGCATTTACTTGTTGTTCTTTCATAAGTTGAATTGAATTGCCATGCTAGAGTAGAAATGGTTTAGCGATAGTATTTTGTGCGGTTGATTCTAGTCAAACACACTTCTAAGCACTAGGGGTTTAATTGGAGCTTGATAGGTTTTAATTCTTGCAAGAAGTTTTAGAAAAGCCCAATTCACCCCCCCTCTTGGGCATCTTGATCCTTTCAGGCTCGCAGAATACCTCCGATTAAGCTGCTATGGTCGTCTTCTTCAATCTTCGCGGTGTACCTCTTCATGCATGATGAAAAATAAATAATATGAATGATACATATATATAAGACGTCGACATTAATCATGGCCTTATCGGTCCATGGGCCGGTTGTGACACAGTCTTGACACGACCGCGTCCGCCCGCGTCGCTTGACTTCATCAGTTGTGAACAACACAGTGTCGTAGTGGTAGTATTGTCGAAATGCATGGCGGGACTTTGCTTAGACGGTTCAGATATCCACGGCTTCCAGCAGGGACTTGATTATATCACAACCAAGCCAACTCAGAGGATAGCTCCTGTATACGACTGTTCGCAGCTAACAAATCCTTGTCCTTCTGTCGGCAAGTGGCCAAAAGCTCAGCATTACTATTGGCAACCTCCTCTGCCTCTTCTCGGGACTTCTTAAGTTTTTCCACAGCAGCCTTAAGCTCAATTCTTTATTTTCCAAGCTCCGTCGGAGATCCTTGTTCTCTTTCTCAACCTTCGCCAACCGCGTGCTCATATAGTCATGGTTATAACCTGCCCTTCGACGTGCGGAACGACTGAGAAGCATCAACTCAGCCAGCTTCACATCAATGTCATCCTGAAGCTCACCCAACGGTTGATTTGTTAGTCGGAGCTCTGCCTCCGGCACACAAACTCGACCAAACACCCGGCCAAGAAAACGCCTTTCCTCCGGAGCGCATTGCAAATGGCACTCTCGAAGGTCAGGACTAGTGAAAAGCTCCGTGGCCGGATCGGTAACACCAATCTTGCTAGCATAATAGGGAAGAGCATCCCGGCTAGCTTCGCCAAAGGGCCTCTTGCCCGGAATTCTTTCAGATTCAAGGGAACCAACCACCTCAACACCATCAACCCATATATGAGACCCCGCGTACTCGGGCACTGACCCTCGCTCCGGACTTTCGGGCTCGAAGTCCCGAAGAAACTCATCAATACTTTGACCTGCTCCGGCGACATCGCTTGATGAGGCCAACACCATCTTCCCGCGGTCATCACCAATGGACACCTCATCATCAGAGTCACCTTCGCCACTAGAGGTATCACTAACCTCATCGGATGAATCCTCTTCAGTGCTCCCCTCCTTTTCATCCTCCTTCTCTTCCTCTTTCTCATCATCATCAGAGACACCTTCGTCGTCTGAGATCTGGATCAAAGCACTAATCCCGCCAACACGGGGCACCCGTCCTCCAACCCCACCAACACTCGGCCGCTTGAAACAATGGCCGAGGAGGAGGAGGTACCGGCAGCACCCGAACCTACTATGGCCTTCGTCGCAAGCGCCTTCACCCGGCCGCCGGCACCGCCGTGACCACGACCATGACCTCTCTTCGGCCGCAAAACAATCTCTTTCTCCTCCGCAGAAGCACGCTTCCTTTTCTTTGGCGCATCCTCGCTCAAAAATCAGCATTACTGAATCCCAATTGTCGAACATTTTCCTCTTAACTCGACCTCCGCTACCCACCGAGCTGTGGATCGCCTTGACCTCCAATGTGGACAACTTTCCAACAAGTTCTTCCGCCCACTCCTGAACACGCTTATAGACCGCTTCTATCCCATCTTCTCGCCTGGGAAATTTCCTGAGAACTTTCTCCCAAACCTTGTTAAGGTCAACCTTCGGTTTCCTCAAACCCTTACCCTCGTACTTGGGGTCTTCCTCGACTGCAAACCATACCTGCTTCCAGCTAAGGGGCCAAATCTTGGCGCAGTAGTACTCCTCGACTAAGTCGCGAGCACACTGAGAGTGCGCCACCACCCTCAGACAGTCAACAGCAGCATGAGCCTCGGGGCTCATTATAGCTTCGGCGCTAACGTCACCAAGCGGCGGAAGCTCGTCGCAAAGCTCAGCATTACCACTAAGCTTGTAGTAGAACCAGAACTCCTGCCACCCACTGGTCCATTTGTTCTTCTAGGCCTGCACTGGCAATTCCGACCCGGCGCGGTGGCAAAAAGTGTATACCGCAAACTGACCGAGACTGATGATACCCCCGCGATCAGAGATCTTGCAAGGCTGCATGTGCACACGATGGGTCCGAGCAAAACCCTCGACATGAGGAACAATACCCTGAGAACGGCACGCCCAGACATAAACTGACATCTTCATGAAGCACGAAGGTGTGAGCTGATGGAAACGCAGATTGAACCTTTGCAGAACCAAAGTCACAAAAGAGGCAGCTGGGAATCGCAAACTAGCCGCGAAGAACTCCTCAAAAACAACAACTTCATCAGCATCAGGCTTCGGCATAGTCTCCCCAGCGCTGGTCCTCGCTTTCCCATCCTCGATCTAGCCCCGCTTGACATAAGATGTCAACTCCGAGGCACAAACTCGGCTGAGACCAAACTCGAAGGTCACTCCTTCATCAGCAGCAGAAGGGGAAGCAGCACGAGCGGTTTGCTTCAACCTAGCCATCTCTCAAACTAGAGCCCTCGCAGAACTCGGCAAACAAAACCTTCGAAACTAGACAAAAGCAACTTTCGCAAAGAGAAAGGCGCAGCAGCAGGATGGCTATAGCAAAGGAGGGCCCAATTTCAAGCCCCCTCCAACCCCTTCTATTTATAGGCCGGGGGACGAGTCACCCCGCCCAACAAACCGGCACGACAACCGAAATCCACGGCGCAAACAACGAGGCGGACCTCAACAGTACAAACACAAACTTAACGGCCCGACCCAAGCCAGCTGCGGGCGTCGCTGCCAAGGGTCTCGTTACATCAAGAAAAAACGCTGCTTGGGCCCAAACACTGTTCTTTAGGACCAAGGCAACGAGGGGCTACTGTTGGGGGAAGGGACCCTCGGCAGTGGCGCTGCTCAGGCTGGCTCGAGGAACGACCTTCGCGTGACCCGCTCTCGCCCTCGAACCCTCTTTACTCTTTTATCTCCGTCTTTTGGACCCTTCGGGCAGGTTTGCTAACCTTCGCTCACGAGTTCGACCCTCGGGGTTCGTTGCATGTCTTGTAGGCAATGGCGCGCAGAGAACACAGGAGGCAACCCTCAAGCATCATGAACACGGCGGGGGTCTGACCTCGCCGCTGGCAGAGCCGAGGGTCAGAAGCCGTTTTTTCCGCGAAGGCGAGCAAGGCCCAGGGCGGCGGCGGGCAGGAGGAAAGTAGGCTAGGGTTCGACTCCGGTTGTTTGTACAATTCTGCCCTTCCGTAGTACAGCGCAGAAGAATCTTTCTTGTACCCTTTTGTAATCTGGTTGGTGCCCCTTGGTATCCCCTATAAATACCGGGGGGTGAACAGTGCAAGGGGGACGCTTTTTGGGAATAGAGCCACAGTATCACAGTTCTCGTTTCCTTCGCACCTTCGCTGTATCACTGTTCTTGTTTCCTTTGCACCTTCGCTTGGTTCTGACGATTGGCCACCTTCGCCACCCCCCTGCACGTGTGCGGAGGTAGGGCAAGTGTGTTACCAACACGAGGCTTCCGTCCTTGGGGCGAACCGGGCGCCGGGAGGGGGACGATGGGGTAGAAATAGGCCGTGTACTAGCGTTAACGGAAAAATCGGCCGAAAACGGAGGAGACCGGCGCGTCCGCGCGGGTTTGGCCACTGTCGCGGATAGATAGCGGGGTGCCCAAGATGCCCCATGCGTTTCCAGCGCGCGAGGCTTCCGTCCTTGGGGCGAACCTGGCACCGGGAGAGGGACGATGGGGTAGAAATAGGCCGTGTACTTGCGTTAACGGAAAAATCGGCCGAAAACGGAGGAGACCGGCGCGTCCGCGAGGGTTTGGCCACAGTCGCGGATAGCTAGCGGGGTGCCCAAGACGCCCCATGCGTTTCCAGCACGCGAGGATTCCGTCCTTGGGGCGAACCGGGCACCGGGAGGGGGACGATGGGGTAGAAATAGGCCGTGAACTAGCGTTAACGGAATAATCGGCCGAAAACGGAGGAGACCGGCGCGTCCGCGCGAGTTTGGCCACAGTCGCGGATAGCTAGCTGGGTGCCCAAGACGCCCCATGCGTTTCTAGCGCGCGAGGCGGCTTCCGTCCTTGGGGCGAACCGGGCGCCGGGAGGGGGACGATGGGGTAGAAATAGGCCGTGTACTAGCGTTAACGGAAAAATCGACCAAAAACGGAGGAGACCGGCGCGTCCGCGCGGGTTTGGCCACAGTCGCGGATAGCTATTGGGGTGCCCAAGACGCCCCATGCGTTTCCAGCGCGCGAGGCTTCCGTCCTTGGGGCGAACCGGGCACCGGGAGGGGGACGATGGGGTAGAAATAGGCCGTGTACTATCGTTAACGGAAAAATCGACCGAAAACGGAGGAGACCGGCGCGTCCGCGCGGGTTTGGCCACAGTCGCGGATAGCTAGCGGGGTGCCCAAGACGCCCCAGCGGGGTGCCCAAGACGCCCCATGCGTTTCCAGCGCGCGAGGCTTCCGTTCTTGGGGCGAACCGGGCGCCGGGAGGGGGACGATGGGGTGGTAGAAATAGGCCGTGTACTAGCGTTAACGGAAAAATCGGCCGAAAACGGTGGAGACCGGCGCGTCCGCGCGGGTTTGGCCATAGTCGCGGATAGCTAGCGGGGTGCCCAAGACGCCCCATGCGTTTCTAGCGCGTGAGGCTTCCGTCCTTGGGGCGAACCGGGGCCGGGAGGGGACGATGGGGGGATGGGGTAGAAATAGGCCGTGTACTAGCGTTAACGGAAAAATCGGCCAAAAACGGAGGAGACCGGCGCATCCGCGCGGGTTTGGCCACAGTCGCGGATAGCTAGCGGGGTGCCCAAGACGCCCCATGCATTTCCAGCGCGCGAGGCTTCCATCCTTGGGGCGAACCGGGCGCCGGGAGGGGGACGATGGGGTAAAAATAGGCCGTGTACTAGCGTTAACACAAAAATCGGCCGAAAACGGAGGATACCGGCGCGTCCGCGCGAGTTTGGCCACAGTCGCGGATAGCTAGCGGGGTGCCCAAGACGCCCCATGCGTTTCCAGCGCGTGAGGCTTCCGTCCTTGGTGTGAAACGGGCGCCGGGAGGGGGATGGTGGGGTAGAAATAGGCCGCGTACTAGCGTTAACGGAAAAATCGGCCAAAAACGGAGGAGACCGGCACGTCCGCGCGTTTTTGGCCACAGTCGCGGATAGCTAGCGGGGTGCCCAAGATGCCCCATGCGTTTCCGGCGCGTGAGGCTTCCGTCCTTGGGGTGAACCGGGCACCGGGAGGGGGATGATGGAGTAGAAATAGGTCGTGTACTAGCATTAACGGAAAAATTGGCCGAAAACGGAGGAGACCGGCGCATCCGCGCGGGTTTGGCTATAGTCACGGATAGCTAGGGGGGTGCCAAGACGCTCCATGCGTTTCCAGCGCGCGAGGCTTCCGTCCTTGGGGTGAACTGGGCGCTGGGAGGGGGACGATGGGGTAGAAATAGGCCGTGTACTAGCGTTAACGGAAAAATCGGCCGAAAACGGTGGAGACCGGCGCGTCCGCGCGGGTTTGGCCATAGTCGCGGATAGCTAGCGGGGTGCCCAAGACGCCCCATGCGTTTCTAGCGCGTGAGGCTTCCGTCCTTGGGGGAACCGGGTGCCGGGCGGGGAACGATGGGGTAGAAATAGGCCGTGTACTAGCGTTAACGGAAAAATTGGCCGAAAACGGAGGAGACCGGCGCGTCGCCGCGCGTTTTTGGCCACAGTCGCGGATAGCTAGCGGGTGCCCAAGACGCCCATGCATTTCCAGCGCGCGAGGCTTCCGTCCTTGGGGGCGAACCGGGCGCCGGGCGGGGACGATGGGGAAGAAATAGGCCGTGTACTAGCGTTAACGGAAAAATTGGCCAAAAACGGAGGAGACCGGCGCGTCCGCGCGGGTTTGGCCACAGTCGCGGATAGGTAGCGGGGTGCCCAAGATGCCCCATGCGTTTCCAGCGCGCGAGGCTTCCGTCCTTGGGGCGAACCGGGCGCCGAGAGGGGGACGATGGGGTAGAAATAGGCCGTGTACTAGCGTTAACGGAAAAATCGGCCGAAAATGGAGGAGAGACCGGCGCGTCCGCGCGGGTTTGGCCATAGTCACGGATAGCTAGCGGGGTGCCCAAGACGCCCCATGCTTTTCCAGCGCGCGAGGCTTCCGTCGTTGGGGCGAACCGGGCGCCGGGAGGGGGACGATGGGGTAGAAATAGGCCGTGTACTAGCGTTAACGGAAAAATCGGCCGAAAACGGAGGACGCCGGCACGTCTGCGCGGGTTTGGCCACAATCGCGGATAGCTAGCGGGGTGCCCAAGACGCCCCATGCGTTTCCAGCGCGTGAGGCTTCCGTGCTTGGGGCGAACCGGGTGCCGGGACGGGGACGATGGGGTAGAAATAGGCCATGTACTGGCGTTAACGGAAAAATCGGCCGAAAACGGAGGAGATCGGCGCGTCCGCGCGGGTTTGGCCACAGTCACGGATAGCTAGCGGGGTGCCCAAGATGCCCCATGCGTTTCTAGCGCGCGAGGCTTCCGTCGTTGGGGCGAACCGGGCCGGAGGGAGGGAGACGATGGGGTAGAAATAGGCCGTGTACTAGCGTTAACAGAAAAATCGGCCGAAAACGGAGGATACCGGCGCGTCCGCGCGGGTTTGGCCACAGTCGCGGATAGCTAGCGGGGTGCCCAAGACGCCCCATGCATTTCCAGCGCGCGAGGCTTCTGTCCTTGGTGTGAACCGGGCGCCGGGAGGGGGATGATGGGGTAGAAATAGGCCGCGTACTAGCGTTAACAGAAAAATCGGCCGAAAACGGAGTAGACTGGCGCCTCCGCGCGGGTTTGGCCACATTCGCGGATAGCTAGCGGGGTGCCCAAGATGCCTCATGCGTTTCCGGCGCGTGAGGCTTCCGTCCTTGGGGTGAACCGGGCGCCGGGAGGGGGACGATGGGGTAGAAATAGGCCGTGTACTAGCGTTAACTGAAAAATCGATCGAAAACAGAGGAGACCGGCGCGTCCCCCCGGGTTTGGCCACAGTCGCGGATAGCTAGCGGGGTGCCCAAGACGCCCCATGCGTTTCCAGCGCGTGAGGCTTCCGTCCTTGGGGCGAACCGGGCGCCGGGACGGGGACGATGGGGTAGAAATAGGCCGTGTACTAGCGTTAAAGGAAAAATCGGCCGAAAACGGAGGAGACCGGCGCGTCCACGCGGGTTTGATCACAGTCACGGATAGCTAGCGGGGTGCCCAAGATGCCCCATGCGTTTCTAGCGCGCGAGGCTTCCGTCGTTGGGGCGAACCGGGCGCCGGGAGGGGGACGATGGGGTAGAAATAGGCCGTGTACTAGCGTTAACGGAAAAATCGACCGAAAACGGAGAAGAACGGCGCGTCCGCGCGTTTTTGGCCACAGTCGCGGATAGCTAGCGGGGTGCCCAAGACGCCCCATGCATTTCCAGCGCGCGAGGCTTCCGTCCTTGGGGCGAACCGGGCGCCGGGCGGGGAACGATGGGGTAGAAATAGCCGTGTACTAGCGTTAGCGGAAAAATCGGCCGAAAACAAAAGGAGGAGACCGGTGCGTCCGCGCGTTTTTGGCCACAGTCGCGGATAGCTAGCGGGGTGCCCAAGACGCCCATGCATTTTCAGCGCGCGAGGCTTCCGTCCTTGGGGCGAACCGGGCGCCGGGCGGGGGACGACGATGGGGTAGAAATAGGCCGTGTACTAGCGTTAACGGAAAAATTGGCCAAAACGGAGGAGACCGGCGCGTCCGCGCGGGTTTGGCCACAGTCGCGATAGCTAGCGGGGTGCCAAGATGCCCCATGGCGTTTCCAGCGCGCAAGGCTTCCGTCCTTGGGGCGAAACCGGGCGCCGAGAGGGGGACGATGGGGTAGGGTAGAAATAGGCCGTGTACTAGCGTTAACAGAAAAATCGGCCGAAAATGGAGGAGAGACCAGCGCGTCCGCGCGGGTTTGGCCACAGTCGCGGATAGCTACCGGGGTGCCCAAGACGCCCCATGCGTTTCCAGCGCGCGAGGCTTCCGTCCTTGGGGCGAACCGGGCGCCGGGAGGGGGACGATGGGGTAGAAATAGGCCGTGTACTAAAGTTAACAGAAAAATCGGCCGAAAACGGAGGAGACCGGCGCGTCTGCGCGGGTTTGGCCACAGTCGCGGATAGCTAGCGGGGTGCCCAAGACGCCCCATGCGTTTCCAGCGCGCGTGAGCTTCCGTGCTTGGGGGCGAACCGGGCGCCGGGACGGGGACGATGGGGTAGAAATAGGCCGTGTACTAGCGTTAACGGAAAAATCGGCCGACCGAAAACGAAGAAGACCGAAGACCGCGCCCGCGCGGGTTTGGCCACAATCACGGATAGCTGGCGGGGTGCCCAAGATGCCCCATGCGGTTCTAGCGCGCGAGGCTTCCGTCGTTGGGGCGAACCGGGCCGGGAGGGGGACGATGGGGGTAGAAATAGGCCATGTACTAGCGTTAACGGAAAAAATCGGCCGAAAACGGAGGAGACGAGCGCGCCCGTCGCGCGTTTTTGGCCACAGTCGCGGATAGCTACGGGGTGCCCAAGACGCCCCATGCATTTCCAGCGCGCGAGGCTTCCGTCCTTGGGGCAAACCGGGCGCCGGGCGGGGAACGATGGGGTAGAAATAGGCCGTGTACTAGCGTTAAGGGAAAAATCGGCCGAAAATGGAGGAGACCGGCGCGTCCGCGCGGGTTTGTCCACAGTCACAGATAGCTAGCGGGGTGCCCCAGACGCCCCATGCATTTCTAGCGCGCGAGACTTCCGTCCTTGGGGCGAACCGGGCGCCGGGAGGGGGACGATGGGGTAGAAATAGGCCGTGTACTAGCGTTAACAGAAAAATCGGCTGAAAACGGAGGAGACCGGCGCGTACGCGCGGGTTTGGCCACAGTCGCGGATAGCTAGCGGGGTGCCCAAGATGCCCCATGTGTTTCTGGATGTGTAGCCATGTCGCTACTATGCTTCCGACTACTCGGCACATGCTGCCTACTCTACCGGATCTGTAGCCATGTCGCTAACGCTTCCGACTACTCGGCACATGTGCCTACTCTACCGGATCTGTAGCCATGTCGCTACTACGCTTCCAACTACTCGGCACATGCTGCCTACTCTACCGGATCTGTAGCCATGTCGCTACTACGCTTTCGACTACTCGGCACATGCTGCCTACTTTACCGGATCTGTAGCCATGTCGCTACTACGCTTCCGACTACTCGGCACGCAACCCGGAGTTGCTCATGCCTTTGGACAGACCCATCCTTCACGGCCATTAAGTCGGTTGAGACGCACGGTCAACTACGTCCATCCGGACTGACTCGTCCTTTGCGGCCATTACGCCCATTGAGACGCCTGGTCATTACGTCCATCCCAGAGAGCATACAATATGCTCTGGCCATTGATTCCTGCTACTCGACATCACTCGGCGCACAACCAAGAGTTGTTCACGCCTTTGCACACGCTGCAAAATGCCAAAGGACTAATTTGACCTTAATGGCTACACACGCTGCAAAAATAAAGGAGACTGACTCAACCTTTGCGGCAACCAAGCCCTTTGAGATGCTTGGTCAATAAAGTCCCTTATCAAAAGTGCTAAGAGTAGCACTCGGACTGACCCATCCTCTGTGGCTACTACGCTACTTTGAGACGCCAGGTCAATTACGTCACCTAAGTGCTCAGGAGTAGCACTCGGACTGACTCGTCCTTAGCGGCAGACGTGCCCTCTGAGATGCCTAGTCAATTACGTCCATCCCTCAGGTGCTAAGAGTAGCACTCGTACTCGTCCTTCACGACTATTAAGTCGGTCGAGACGCCTGGTCTACTACACCCAATTAGACTTAGCTCATATGCAGCTATGTTTAATTCAATATCCGACTAAGTCCAGAGGATCATTGCCTTAGCTTAATCGGCTTCACTCCGACTACGCTCGGGGGCTGAAATTCAAGATGATGAAAGATCAAATTACAAGCATTCAAGGACTCAACGACAAGCATATGATGATCCTTGTCTTCGGGAGATTAATCGGTTGCACCTTCGAGGATGTCTACAAGATCCTACAATCGACTCCGAGTAGTCGATTATAGGCTCGGGGCGCGGGCTGCGGATACATATCCTCAGATGATGCATCTAAATTTCTTCGAATGGAATTGGAGTAATTTCTGACAAGACCCTCCAGCTCTTTATGCTAAACAGCAAGAGGCTCGGAGGCTACACCCAATGGGTGCGCTTTTCAGAAAGCGCACACCATTAGAAGACTTCAAGAGCACTTTATGGTTTCTCTCAGAAGGTACTCGGATGACACTTGATCAAGGCCAAGGTCTCAAGATGACTTCACCGACAAACCCATGAAGAGCTCGGGGGCTGTGGGATAGATTCCCCGGGTACTCCGCAAGGAAGGGCGAAGACCTAGTCAAACTAGGACTCTCCGTGTAATCCTAGTAGTATTGTTACCTTGTAATCCTACTAGGACTCCTAAGATTATAACCGACTAGGACTCTTGCCTCCTGGACTATATAAAGAGAGGCAGAGCTCCCTAGATCGGTACGCACATACAAGACGCAGACAAGAGACACGAAGGGGTCATGGTATATAACCAGACACCCATAAGCGCAGGGCGCAATATTATTCCTCCACATTGGACGTAGGGATGCGATTCAGCAGACCGAACCAGTATAAATCATTGTCTCTGCGTTTACCATCGAGTTCTGCATACGTCGATCCCCACCGAATAAATCGTCTGAGATCCCTCAAGACGAGTTGCCGGTTAACAAACACCGACAACTGGCGCACCAGGTAGGGGATTTCGACGCAATTGCGATCAAGAGCTCGATGGATCTCCAAATCGACATGATTGGATCAATCTTCGATTTCGTATCGGAATTTTCTCCGTCGTTGTCTTATTCGTGAAGCACTCCGTCGGATCATCGGTGACATCTCGCCAACAAGCAATGCATCTGGACCAAGCTCGACTTCAATTCTCCTAACAAGATAAGTCACGGGTGGAGGATGTGCAGCGCCGTATGAAGCAGCTCGGCTTTTGCTGATCGGATCAGAGACCATCATGATGCTTAGTTTGTCCATGACATGATGCACGACCCAATCCGGCTCATGATCGGCAGGCAGACAAGCAAATAAGGAGCCAATTAGTCGAGAAGCAAACAAAAAAAATCAATCTATCTACTCGGGTCAGCCCAACATCGCACGAGAGAAGATCACCTGCAAATATGAGGAAGCGCTGGATATCTACCTATA
The DNA here is from genome assembly GCA_009763385.1 of Coix lacryma-jobi var. lacryma-jobi. NCBI lineage: Eukaryota > Viridiplantae > Streptophyta > Magnoliopsida > Poales > Poaceae > Coix > Coix lacryma-jobi. Next base: position 324,164 of record CM019828.1, on the reverse strand, counting down.
CACGGCGTGGCTACTCAATACGAGCGGCATGGGAATTCTCAGGCCAAGATTGCAAGCCAAGCAGCAAGCAAGGAGTCCGTACAGACTAAACTTGCATCTACAAGTCAACACTGTTGCTATGTCGAAGTCGAAGTCGGTCTTCTAGCTCTCCGACTACGACTCTTCATGTACGTCCGAGTACGACTCCATGTGGCTGTACGTACGAGTACGACTCCATGTCAAATACGACTCCATGTACGCAAAAATCAGCAGCATATACGCAAGATCATATGCCGACTGTACATGGCGGCAAGCAAGATCTGAGAAGACGAAGAAGCCAATTCAGCTAATATGCATTGGTCCGTGATGTATACCACCATGCAAGATAATTAAAGCTTTTCACGTACAAGCAATCAAGACCATGTATGTGGGCTGTACGTGGCAGCCACGACTCGCCGAATAGGCATGAAGAAGGGAGCACGAACAACCAGCTCGGAGGGGATTGTTTGGACCTGCAGTAGCAGTTTGACTCCTAACAAAGTTCGATTCCAACTCCTACAGAAGCTGATGTCTGTCTCCCAGACCCAGCCGATTCTGACCCGACCGATATCAATTCGACAACCAGTATTACTCCAGCTTGATCGAGCTTACGCAAGACGAGCTGTCCAGGCCGAAGGCGAGCTGTCAGCAAATTATCCAAGCTGCAAGCAAGCTGAGCCATGGGTAAAAAACAGGACTCCGCGCGTACTTCCGACTACCCGGACTCGACCGACTACTTCACTCGGATCCAAGGTACAAGGAGACAACGGCTGCTTGCTTTAACTCTTCGTCTCTCACCGACTACTATTTAGGTAGTACTCGGATGAGCGACTACTCGGCACATGCTGCCTACTCTACCGGATCTGTAGCCATGTCGCTACTACGCTTCCGACTACTCGGCACATACTGCCTACTCTACCGGATCTGTAGCCATGTCGCTACTACGCTTCCGACTACTCGGCACATGCTGCCTACTCTATCGGATCTGTAGCCATGTCGCTACTACGCTTCCGACTACTCGGCACATGCTGCCTACTCTACCGGATCTGTAGCCATGTCGCTACTACGCTTCCGACTACTCGGCACATGCTGCCTACTCTACCGGATCTGTAGTCATGTCGCTACTACGCTTTCGACTACTCGGCACATGCTGCCTACTCTACCGGATCTGTAGTCATGTCGCTACTACGCTTTCGACTACTCGGCACATGCTGCCTACTTTACCGGATCTGTAGCCATGTCGCTACTACGCTTCCGACTACTCGGCACGCAACCCAGAGTTGCTCATGCCTTTGGACAGACCCATCCTTCACGGCCATTAAGTCGGTTGAGACGCACGGTCAACTACGTCCATCCGGACTGACTCGTCCTTTGCGGCCATTACGCCCATTGAGACGCCTGGTCATTACGTCCATCCCAGAGAGCATACAATAGGCTCTGGCCATTGATTCCTGCTACTCGACATCACTCGGCGCACAACCAAGAGTTGTTCATGCCTTTGCACACGCTGCAAAATGCCAAAGGACTAATTTGACCTTAATGGCTACACACGCTGCAAAAATAAAGGAGACTGACTCATCCTTTGTGGCAACCAAGCCCTTTGAGATGCTTGGTCAATAAAGTCCCTTATCAAAAGTGCTAAGAGTAGCACTCGGACTGACCCGTCCTCTGTGGCTACTACGCTACTTTGAGACGCCAGGTCAATTACGTCCACCTAAAGTGCTCAGGAGTAGCACTCGGACTGACTCGTCCTTAGCGGCAGACGTGCCCTCTGAGATGCCTAGTCAATTACGTCCATCCCTCAGGTGCTAAGAGTAGCACTCGTACTCGTCCTTCACGACTATTAAGTCAGTCGAGATGCCTGGTCTACTACACCCAATTAGACTTAGCTCATATGCAGCTATGTTTAATTCAATATCCGACTAAGTCCAGAGGATCATTGCCTTAGCTTAATCGGCTTCACTCCGACTACGCTCGGGGGCTGAAATTCAAGGATGAAAGATCAAAATTACAAGCATTCAAGGACTCAACGACAAGCATATGATGATCCTTGTCTTCGGGAGATTACTCGGTTGCACCTTTGAGGATGTCTACAAGATCCTACAATCGACTCCGAGTAGTCGATTATAGGCTCAGGGGCTGCGGGATACATATCCTCAGATGATGCATCTAAATTTCTTCGAATGGAATTGGAGTAATTTCTGACAAGACCCTCCAGCTCTTTATGCTAAACAGCAAGAGGCTCGGAGGCTACACCCAATGGGTGTGCTTTTCAGAAAGCGCACACCATTAGAAGTCTTCAAGAGCACTTTATGGTTTCTCTCAGAAGGTACTCGGATGACACTTGATCAAGGCCAAGGTCTCAAGATGACTTCACCGACAAACCATGAAGAGCTCGGGGGCTTGTGGGATAGAGTCCCCGGGTACTCCGCAAGGAAGGGCGAAGACCTAGTCCAACTAGGACTCTCCGTGTAATCCTAGTAGTATTGTTACCTTGTAATCCTACTAGGACTCCTAAGATTGTAACCGACTAGGACTCTTGCCTCCTGGACTATATAAAGAGAGGCAGAGCTCCCTAGATCGGTACGCACATACAAGACGCAGACAAGAGACACAAAGGGGTCATGGTATATAACCAGACACCCATGAGCGTAGGGCGCAATATTATTCATCCACACTGGACGTAGGGATGCGATTCAGCAGACCGAACCAGTATAAATCCCTGTCTCTGCGTTTACCATCAAGTTCTACATACGTCGATCCCCACCGAACAAATCGTCTGAGATCCCTTAAGACGAGTTGCCGGTTAACAAACACCGACACCGCGCGGGTTTGGCCACATTCGCGGATAGCTAGCGGGGTGCCCAAGACGCCCCATGCATTTCCAGCGCGTGAGGCTTCCGTCGTTGGGGTGAACCGGGCGCCGAGAGGGAGACGATGGGGTAGAAATAGGCCGTGTACTAGCGTTAACGGAAAAATCGGCCGAAACCGGAGGAGACCAGCGCGTCCGCGCGTTTTTGTCCATAGTCGCGGATAGCTAGCGGGGTGCCCAAGACGCCCATGTGTTTCCAGTGCGCGAGGCTTCCGTCCTTGGGGCGAATCGGGCGCCGGGATGGGGACGATGGGGTAGAAATAGGCCGTGTACTAGCGTTAACGGAAAAATCGGCCGAAAACGGAGGAGACCGACGCATCCGCGCGGGTTTGGCCACAGTCATGGATAGCTAGCGGGGTGCCCAAGATGCCCCATGCATTTCCAGCGCGCGAGGCTTCCGTCCTTGGGGCAAACCGGGCGCCGGGAGGGGAACGATGGGGTAGAAATAGGCCGTGTACTAGCGTTAACGGAAAAATCGGCAGAAAACGGAGGAGACCGGCGCGTCCGCGCGGGTTTGGCCACAGTCGCGGATAGCTAGCGGGGTGCCCAAGAAGCCCCATGCGTTTCCAGCGCGCGAGGCTTCCGTCCTTGGGGCGAACCGGGCGCCGGGAGGGTGACGATGGGGTAGAAATGTTGGAAATATGCCCTAGAGGTAATCATGGAGATGATGATATTTCTATTGTATCCATGATTTATTATATGTTCATTGAATATCCATTAATGACAACTTTTATTGATTGACAATTATGTGAATTGTCTGTGAAACTCTTTTACTTGTATGGTTATTCGATAGTTGTCCCTGATCGGAGTTCATGTGAGGACACACATGAATATTAGATCAGCACATGTATTAGTTGATGACTATGTTTCACAAGTCATAGACATGAAGATGTCAAACTAATAATGTGGGCACATGTATGACATGGGGCTGGACTGACCCAACGTGAGATGTTCTTCTTATCTCTTTACACATCATGTACGTTATGTCCTTAGACCTGAGATTGTGGTATGTACTCAAGATATGAATCGACTTACTTAGGGACTATCAAACGCTACTTCGTAACAGGGTAGTTATAAAGATAGTCTTCGGGTTTGTCAGGAAGTATGCTGTGAGACATAGACGATCAAGATGGGATTTGCCCCTCTCCGTGAGAGAGAGATATCACTGGACCACTCAAATGATTGGATCATAAAATGCATGGTCTCGCTTAGGTTAAGTGTTAACCTTTGAGTTGGACCAAATATTGTGTGGCAAGAGAATTACGTATATGTGATCGTGGTGGTTCGTCAGATATGATCTTTGCTTATACATAGGAGTTGACACGTCTTGCTAGAGGCCGCTGTCAACTATCGGGCGAGTAGGAGTACTCGGGCTGTGTCTATGTGTGCATGAACCCATAGGGTCGCACGCTTAAGGGGCTGGAAGCCTGATTCGAGTTGTACTCGAGTCAGACCGGGATTAGGGTTTGCTGATGGGCCTCCAGGTCGGTGGGCTCATTAGGGACGCCTATATATAGAGGGGTGGGGCGACCAGGGTTGTAACGACGTCAATTGTTAACAGCCGTCGCCCACCCCACGCCCGCGCCTATTGCTCCTCACAGACCTAGCAGTCTGGAGGTGTGACGCTTCCTCCCTGTACGTGTGGGATACCTCGGAGGTGCTGCATCTGGAGCACAAGGACGAACCGCACGTGGAGACGTGAAGGACGGACGTGAACATCTACACGGCATCGCTGCGACGCGCATGTCTACACCGAGACGACTTCCGCTGCACCTGCACGTCTAGTGGTAATCCCGTGATCTATAACTAGCTGTAGTTCCTGGTTCATGGGGTCGAAATTTTTGTGCATTCGGCTGGCGTAGCGTTCGGCTAATGTAGCTTTTCGGCTAACCTAGCGGAACTGTTTTTCGACTACCACAGCGGTAGCATTCAGCTAGCATAGCATCCCCATATCCCTACAGTGGTATCAGAGCCGTTACTGCCTTGTTATAGATTCGGTTATGTGCATATAGAGATATGCGCGGTTGTAGATCAATTTCTAATCATGATTCGTGATCTTGCCGTAGTGGTCATGTAACGATCTACTCCTACCGGTCGGATTTCCGCCATCGGAGTTAAGTGATACGTGTAAATCCAATCATGGCAAGATGGAGATCAATCGGATTGATCGAATCGAATCTAGGTCAAGAGCCGGGTGCATGAGATGTACCGCGGCATCTGCAAAAGAGCGTCGTTCGGTAAAACGGCCGTAACTTTTGCATACGACCTCGGATTGAGATGATCTTTAAACGAAAATCGATCTACAGAAAATTTTACATCTGATTTTCACCGGATATTGCCGGTTTCGTCAAATTTAGATTTGCAAAAAAAGGCTGGGAAAATTATGTTTTCTGCGATTCAAGATTAGACGTCGGGAACGTTTAACTCTGTTTTGTAGGGATTGATGACTGGTATAGCCCTTATGTGTATGTGATGCATGTATGTAATTGTTTCATGACTTGCATGTTGTGATTATGACAATATGGCTGCAGCCACATATATTGTCCATTTGATGTAATGGCCTGCGTGCCAATATTATGATGATCCTTCACGCGACTATGTAATTACTTTATTAATTACGCTAGTTGTAGCTAGTCTGTAGATTCATCGCTGGAGGATGGCGTGCATATACCATGTAGATGGAGATCATCATGGTGAACAGATTGACAGAGATGGAGATCTCCAAAGAAACATTGGGCTATACCAAGTCATATCTGTGTTTATGCTATTCTCTTATTATGTTCTACTTTCACGTATGATTCATGTTTATTGTCTACATGCGGTAGTGAAAGTGTAGAACGATCCCTCAGTAATGTTCAAGTCATATGCTTCCCCAAGCCTTGCACTGTCATATGTCTTGTACAATCGGTGGCGCGCCTATGAAATTAGGGTGTCACTGATTTTCCTTGACCAGGCAGGTTCGTATCGGATACTTACTGCAGAAGGGTTGGTTGCTTGAACAAGGTCATCCTAACGGTTAGGGACCTTGAAGCATAAGGAGTTGAGCACGCATGGAGATGCTGGCCAACAACAAGAGTCATATGTGACATGATTAGCAAAGAGTTCTTACCGATCTACCATGTCCACTAGCGGTGATGCTAAAGCTCACTAGTAAACTTGTTAGTTTGGATCTTGAATCATTGAGATTCAATAGAGGGATATTGATCTCAGTGGGAGTAGATTTTATTAATGTTTTAATATTATTTACTCTGTCTTGGATACATTGTCTTAGTATTTTGCATTTACTTTTGTTGTAGATCAATGGCACCTAGTAATCCACCATTTACTTTACATTCAATCCTTGAGAAAGATAAATTGAATGGAACAAACTATGCGGATTGGATCCGCAACCTGAGAATTATTCTCAGGGCTGAGAAAAAGGAAGATATTCTAGACACCCCACTACCAGAGGAACCTGCTGATAATGCACTTGCTACTGAGAAAACCGCTTACAAGAAAGCATGTGATGCTGGTCTTGAAGTAGGATGCCTGATGCTTGCTAGCATGGAACCAGATCTGCAGATGCAGTTTGATAATAATCATACAGCCTACGATATGATCGTAGCGCTAGATGAGATGTTCCAGACCCAGGCTAGAACTGAAAGGTTCAATGTTTCTAAGTCTCTTGCTGAGACTAAGTTAGCAGAGGGTGCAGCAGTTGGACCACACGTGATCAAGATGGTTGGTTACACTCAGAGGTTGGAGAAGCTAGGCTTCCCAATTGGTCCAGAACTGGCTACTGATTTCATTCTCTCTTCTCTCCCACCTAGCTATGGGAACTTCATCTTGAACTACCATATGCATGGTGCGGAGAGGGGCTTGAATGAGCTATGTGGCATGCTTAAGACAGCAGAGGCAGACATCAAGAAAGGTGCTGGCAGCAGCCATGTGATGGCAATCCAAAACAAGCCTAACTTTAAAAGGAAAGGCAACTTTTGGAAGAATAGGAAGGGCAAGGGCAAGGCCAAAGATGTGATCTCCAAGCCAAACCCTCCTGCGCCTGACGCTGCTGGACCAACTGCTAATTCTGAGTGCTTCCACTGTAAGGGTAAAGGTCACTGGAAAAGGAACTGCAAGGTGTACTTAGCATCCTTGATGAAGGATGGTGGTGGTAAAGGTACTCCCGCTGCTCATACACTTGTTGTTCATGTTACAGATATTTTCCTCGCTAACTCTTATATTAATTCTTGGGTATTTGATACCGGCTCGGTTGCTCATATTTGCAATACGATGCAAGGAATGATAAGAGGTAGAAGCGTTGGAAAAGGGGAGGTTGATTTCCGCGTGGGCAATAATGCAAGAGTTGTTGCGTTGAACGTCGGGACGATGCAACTACACCTCCCATCAGGATTTATTTTGGAGTTGAATAATTGTTATTTTGTTCCAAGTTTAAGTCGAAACATTGTGTCACCTTCATGTTTGATGAAGGATGGCTATTCATTTGCGAGTAAAGACAATGGTTGTGTAATCTCTAAGAATGATATGTTTGTGGCTTTTGCATCCATTGTGAATGGGTTGTTTATTTTAAATCTTGATGATGCACCTATGTCTATCTATAATATTACTGCTAAAAGGCCTCGACTTAATGAGTTAAGCCCTACCTATATGTGGCATTGTCGTTTGGGTCATATAAGTGAAAACCGCATTAAGAAGCTCCATGCTGATGGGATTCTAACTTCGTTTGATTTTGAATCATACGAGACATGTGAGGCTTGCTTGCTGGGCAAGATGACCAAGTCGCCTTTCACAGGTCTTCCTGAGAGGGCGTCTGACTTGTTGGAACTTGTACATACTGATGTATGTGGACCAATGAGTACGACAGCTAGAGGCGGATTCCAATACTTCATAACCTTCACTGATGATTTTAGCAGATATGGCTATATCTATCTGATGAAGCATAAGTCTGAGACATTTGAAAAGTTCAAAGAATTTCAGAATGAGGTAGAGAATCAACGTGGCAAGAAAATTAAGGCCTTGCAATCTGATCGTGGAGGTGAATATTTGAGCCACGAGTTTAGCAATCATCTTAAGAGTTGTGGAATTGTTCCACAGCTTACGCCACCTGGAACGCCTCAGCAAAACGGCATGTCCGAACGACGTAATCGAACTTTGTTAGACATGGTTCGGTCTATGATGAGCCAGTCGGACCTTCCTTTATCATTTTGGGGATACGCTCTAGAAACAACCGCTTTCACATTAAATAGGGTACCGTCTAAGTCCGTAGTTAAGACACCATATGAGATATGGACTGGTAAGAGTCCCAGTTTGTCTTTTCTAAAGATTTGGGGTTGTGAAGTTTATGTCAAATGACTTATTTTAGATAAACTAACACCCAAGTCGGACAAGTGCTTTTTCGTGGGATACCCAAAGGAAACTTTAGGGTATTACTTCTACAACCGCACAGAGGGCAAAGTGTTTGTCGCTCAAAACAGTGTTTTCTTAGAGAAAGAGTTTCTCAAAAGAGACAAGAGATGGCAGAAGGTGTATCTTGAAGAAGTTCAAGATGAGCCAACAGGGATTGACTCCACGAGTGATGCTAATGTAGCGGAACAAGTTGAGCTACCTGTGGCAACAGACACCCTGCCCCAACCACGAAGGTCGGCAAGAATCCGTGAGTTGCGTGGGGATGTGTTATTGTTAGACGATGACGAACCTGCAACTTTTGCCGAGGCAATGATGGACCCTGATTCCGAGAAATGGCATAGTGCCATGAGATCCGAGATAGATTCCATGGGAGCTAATCAAGTTTGGAACTTGGTTGACCCGCCTGATGGGGTAAGACCCATAGAGTGCAAATGGATCTATAAAAGGAAAAAGGATATGGATGGAAACGTCCAAGTTTATAAAGCTTGACTTGTCGCAAAAGGTTTTCGGCAAGTTCAAGGAGTTGACTACGACGAGACTTTCTCGCCGGTAGCGATGCTTAAATCTATCCGGATCATTCTAGCAATTGCTGCCTATTATGACTATGAGATATGGCAGATGGATGTTAAAACAGCCTTTCTAAATGGAAATTTGGAAGAGGACGTGTATATGATATAGCCCGAAGGTTTTGTTGATCCTAGCAATGCTGGAAAAATATGCAAGCTTAAGAAATCTATTTATGGATTAAAGCAAGCATCTCGGAGTTGGAATATTCGTTTTGATGAGGTGGTCAAAGGGTTTGGCTTCCGTCAAAGTGAAGAAGAACCTTGTGTTTACAAGAAGGAAAGTGGGAGCGCTGTTGTGTTTCTAATCTTGTATGTAGATGACATACTGTTGATTGGGAATGACATTCCGATGTTGCAAACCATAAAGACTTCACTGAATAATAGTTTTTCTATGAAGGATTTAGGAGAAGCAACATATATTCTGGGCAATAAGATCTATAGAGATAGGTCAAAGAGGCTAATAGGATTAAGCCAAGAAATGTACATTGACAAGGTGTTAAAGCGGTTCAACATGGAACAGTCCAAGAAAGGGTTCTTGCCTATGTCACATGGCATGCGCTTTAGCGAGAAACAGTGTCCTTCGACAACTGATGAGCGAGAGCGCATGAGTAAGGTTCCATATGCTTCGGCTATTGGTTCCATCATGTATGCCATGATATGTACGCGCCCAGATGTCTCATATGCTCTAAGTGTTGCGAGCAGATATCAAGCTAATCCAGGTGAGAGTCACTAGACACTTGCTAAAAACATCCTTAAGTACTTGAGAAGGACTAAAGATGTGTTCCTAATCTATGGAGGTGAGGAGGAGCTCATTGTAAATGGTTACACCGATGCTAGCTTCCAAACTGACACAGATGATTCACAATCTCAATCAGGTTTTGTGTTCACAATAAATGGTGGTGCAGTCAGTTGGAAAAGTTCCAAGCAGGAGACCGTGTCTGATTCGACGGCAGAAGCCGAGTACATTGCAGCTAGTGAGCTGCAAAGGAAGGTGTTTGGATGAGGAGGTTCCTCATTGATCTTGGTGTGTTTCCAAATGCGTCCATCCCATTGTCTTTACACTGTGATAGCAATGGGGCGATCGCGCAGGCTAAGGAGCCAAGGAATCACCAGAAGAACAAACATGTACTGCGGAAATTTCACCTCATTAGAGACTTCATTAAAAGAGATGAAATTAAGATGTGCAAAATACATACGGATTTGAATATAGCAGATCCTTTGACAAAGGCTCTTCCACAGCCTAAACATGAGGCGCATGTGAGGTCTATGGGTATTAGATATCTAAAAGATTAACTCTAGTGCAAGTGGGAGACTATTGGAAATATGCCCTAGAGGTTATCATAGAGATGATGATATTTCTATTGTATCCATGATTTATTATATGTTCATTGAATATCCATTAAAGACAACTTGTATTGATTGGCAATTATGTGAATTGTCTGTGAAACTCTTTTACTTGTATGGTTATTCGATAGTTGTCCCTGATCGGAGTTCATGTGAGGACACACATGAATATTAGATCAGCACATGTATTAGTTGATGACTATGTTTCACAAGTCATAGACATGGAGATGTCAAACTAATAATGTGGGCACATGTAAGACATGGGGCTGGACTGACCCAACGTGAGATGTTCTTGTTATCTCTTTACACATCATATACATTATGTCCTTCGACCTGAGATTGTGGTATGTTCTCAAGATATGAATCGACTTACTTAGGGACTATCAAACGCTACTTCGTAACAGGGTAGTTATAAAGATAGTCTTCGGGTTTGTCAGGAAGTATGCTGTGAGACATAGACGATCAAGATGGGATTTGCCCCTCTCTATGCGAGAGAGATATCACTGGACCACTCAAATGATTGGATCATAAAATGCATGGTCGTGCTTAGGTTAAGTGTTAACCTATGAGTTGGACCAAATATTGTGCGGGAAGGGAATTACGTATATGTGATCATGGTGGATCGTCAGATATGATCTTTGCGTATACATAGGAGTTGACACGTCTTGCTAGAGGCCGCTGTCAACTATTGGGCGAGTAGGAGTACTCGGGCCGTGTCTATGTGTGCGTGAACCCATAGGGTCGCACGCTTAAGGGGCTGGAAGCCTGATTCGAGTTGGACTCGAGTCAGACCGGGATTAGGGTTTGCTAATGGGCCTCCAGGTCGGTGGGCTCATTAGGGACGCCTATATAAAGAGGGGTGGGGCGACCAGGGTTGTAACAACGTCAATTGTTGACAGCCGTCGCCCACCCCACACCCACGCCTATTGCTCCTCGCAGACCTAGCAGTCTGGAGGTGTGACGCTTCCTCCCTGTACGTGTGGGATACCTCGGAGGTGCTGCATCTGGAGCACAAGGACGAACCGCACGTGGAGACGTGAAGGACGGACGTGAACATCTACACGGCATCGCTGCGACGCACACGTCTACACCGAGACGTCTTCCCCTGCACCTGCGCGTCTAGTGGCAATCCCGTGATCTATAACTAGCATTAGTTCCTGGTTCATGGGGTCGAAATTTTTGTGCATTCGGCTAGCGTAGCGTTCGGCTAATGTAGCTTTTCGGCTAACCTAGCGGAACTGTTTTTCGGGTACCACAGCGGTAGCATTCGGCTAGCGCAACATCCCCATATCCCTACAGAACCAGGTGCCGGGAGGGGGACGATGGGGTAGAAATAGGGCATGCACTAGCATTAACGGAAAAAGCAGCCGAAAACGGAGGAGACCGGCGCGTCCGCGCGGGTTTGGCCATAGTCGCAGATAGCTAGCGGGGTGCCCAAGACGCCCCATGCGTTTCCAGTGCATGAGGCTTCCGTCCTTGGGGCGAACCGGGCGCCGGGAGGGGGACGATGGGGTAGAAATAGGCTGTGTACTAGCGGTAACGGAAAAATAGGCCGAAAACGAAGGAGACCGGCGCGTCTGCGCGGGTTTGGCCACAGATGCGGATGCCTAGCGGGGTGCCCAAGACGCCCCATGCGTTTCCAGCGCGCGAGGCTTCCGTCCTTGGGGCGAACCGGGCGCCGGGAGGGGGACGATGGGGTAGAAATAGGCCGTGTACTAGCGTTAACAGAAAAATCGGCCGAAAACGGAGGAGACCGGCACGTCCGAGCGGGTTTGGCCATAGTCGCGGATAGCTAGCAGGGTACCCAAGACGCCCATGCATTTTCAGCGCGCGAGGCTTCCGTCCTTGGGGCGAACCGGGCGCTGGGAGGGGGACGATGGGGTAGAAATAGGCCGTGTACTAGCGTTAATGGAAAAATCGGCCAAAAACGGAGGAGACCGGCGCGTCCGCGCGGGTTTGGCCACAGTCGCGGATAGCTAGCGGGGTGCCCAAGACGCCCCATCCGTTTCCAGCGCGCGAGGCTTCTGTCCTTGGGGTGAACCGGGCGTCGGGAGGGGGACGATGGGATAGAAATAAGCCGTGTACTAGCGTTAACAGAAAAATCGGCCGAAAACGGAGGACACCGGCGCGTCCGCGCGGGTTTGGCCACAGTCGCGGATAGCTAGCAGGGTGCCCACGAGGCCCCATGCATTTCCAGCGCACGAGGCATCCGTCCTTCGGGCGAACCGGGCGCCGGGAGGGGGACGATGGGGTAGAAATAGGCCGTGTACTAGCGTTAACGGAAAAATCGGCCGAAAATGGAGGAGACCGGCGCGTCCGCGCGGGTTTGGCCACAGTCGCGGATAGCTAGCGGGGTGCCCAAGACGCCCCATGCATTTCCAGCGCGTGAGGCTTCCGTCCTTGGGGCGAACCGGGCGCCGGGAGGGGGACGATGGGGTAGAAATAGGCCGTTTACTAGCGTTAACGGAAAAATCGGCCGAAAACGGAGGAGACGGGCGTGTCTGCGCGGGTTTGGCCACAGTCGCGGATAGCTAGCGCGGTGCCCAAGACGCCCCATGCATTTCCAGCGCGCGAGGCTTCCGTCCTTGGGGCGAACCGGGCGCCGGGAGGGGGATGATGGAGTAGAAATAGGTCGTGTACTAGCGTTAACGGAAAAATTGGCCGAAAACGGAGGAGACCGGCGCATCCACGCGGGTTTGGCTATAGTCACGGATAGCTAGCGGGGTGCCAAGACGCTCCATGCGTTTCCAGCGCGCGAGGCTTCCGTCCTTGGGGCGAACCGGGCGCCGGGAGGGGGACGATGGGGTAGAAATAGGCCGTGTACAAGCGTTAACGGAAAAATCGGCCGAAAACGGAGGAGACCGGCGCGTCCGCGCGGGTTTGGCCACAGTCGCGGATAGCTAGCGGGGTGCCCAAGACGCCCCATGCGTTTCCAGTGCGTGAGGCTTCCGTCCTTGGGGCGAACCGGGCGCCGAGAGGGGGACGATGGGGTAGAAATAGGCCGTGTACTAGCGTTAACGGAAAAATCGGCCGAAAACAGAGGAGACCGGCGCGTCCGCGCGGGTTTGGCCACAGTCGCGGATAGCTAGCAGGGTGCCCAAGACGCCCCATGCGTTTCCGGCGCACGAGGCGGGAGAACCGGGCGCTGGGCGGGGGACGATGGGGTAGAAATAGGCCGTGTACTAGCGTTAACGGAAAAATCAGCCGAAAACGGAGGAGACCGGCGCGTCCGTGCGGGTTTGATCACAGTCACGGATAGCTAGCGAGGTGCCCAAGACGCCCCATGCATTTCTAGCGCGCGAGGCTTCCGTCCTTGGGGCGAACCGGGCGTCGGGAGGGGGACGATGGGGTAGAAATTGACCGTGTACTAGCGTTAACAGAAAAATCGGCCGAAAAAGGAGGAGACCGGCGCGTCCGCGTGGGTTTGGCCACAGTCGCGGATAGCTGGCGGGGTGCCCAAGACGCCCCATGTGTTTCCAGCGCGCAAGGCTTCCGTCCTTGGGGCGAACCGGGCACCGGGAGCGGGACGATGGGGAGAAATAGGCCGTGTACTAGCGTTAACGGAAAAATCGGCCGAAAACGGAGGAGGCCGGCGTGTCCGCGCGGGTTTGGCCACAGTCGCGGATAGCTAGCGGGGTGCCCAAGATGCCCCATGCATTTCTAGCGCGCGAGGCTTCCGTCCTTGGGGCGAACCGAGCGCCGGGAGGGGGACGATGGGGTAGAAATAGGCCGTCTACTAGCGTTAACGGAAAAATCGGCCGAAAACGGAGGAGACCGGCGCGTCCGCGCGGGTTTGGCCACAGTCGTGGATAGCTAGCGGGGTGCCCAAGACGCCCCATGCGTTTCCAGTGCACGAGGCTTCCGTCCCTGGGGCGAACCAGGCGCCGGGAGGGGGACGATGGTGTAGAAATAGGCCGTGTACTGGCGTTAACGGAAAAATCGGTCGAAAATAAAGGAGACCGACACGTCTGCGTGGGTTTGGCCACAGTTGCGGATAGCTAGCGGGGTGCCCAAGACGCCCCATGTGTTACCAGCGCGCGAGGCTTCCGTCCTTGGGGTGAACCGGGCGCCGGGAGGGGGACGATGGGGTAGAAATAGGCCGTGTACTAGCGTTAACAGAAAAATCGGCCGAAAACGGAGGAGACCGGCACGTCCGTGCGGGTTTGGCCATAGTCGCGGATAGCTAGCAGGGTAACCAAGACGCCCATGCATTTTCAGCGCGCGAGGCTTCCGTCCTTGGGGCGAACCGGGCGCCGGGAGGGGGACGATGGGGTAGAAATAGGCCGTGTACTAGCGTTAAAGGAAAAATCGGCCAAAAACGGAGGAGACCGGCGCGTCCGCGCGGGTTTGGCCACAGTCGCGGATAGCTAGCGGGGTGCCCAAGACGCTCCATGCGTTTCCAGCGCGCGAGGCTTCCGTCCTTGGGGCGAACCGAGCGTCGGGAGAGGAAGAAGGGGTAGAAATAAGCCGTGTACTAGCGTTAACAGAAAAATCGGCCAAAAACGGAGGAGACCGGCGCGTCCGCGCGGGTTTGGCCACAGTCGCGGATAGCTAGCGGGGTGCCCAAGACGCCCCATGCGTTTCCAGCGCGTGAGGCTTCCGCCCTTGGGGCGAACCGGGCGCCGGGAGGGGGACGATGGGGTAGAAATAGGCCGTGTACTAGCGTTAACGGAAAAATCGGCCGAAAACGGAGGAGACGGGCGTGTCCGCGCGGGTTTGGCCACAGTCGTGGATAGCTAGCGCGGTGCCCAAGACGCCCCATGCGTTTCCAGCGCACGAGGCTTCCGTCCTTGGGGCGAACCGGGCGCCGGGAGGGGATGATGGGGTAGAAATAGGTCGTGTACTAGCGTTAACGGAAAAATCGGCCGAAAATGGAGGAGACCGGCGCGTCCGCGCGGGTTTGGCCACAGTCGCGGATAGCTAGCGGGGTGACCAAGACGCCCCATGCGTTTCCAGCGCACGAGGCTTCCGTCCTTGGGGCGAACCGGGCACCGGGAGGGGGATGATGGGGTAGAAATAGGCCATGTACTAGAGTTAACGGAAAAATCGGCCAAAAAAGGAGGAGAACGGCGCGTCCACGCGGGTTTGGCCATAGTCACGGATAGCTAGCGGGGTGCCAAGATGCCCCATGCGTTTCCAGCGCGCGAGGCTTCCGTCCTTGGGGCGAACCCGGCGTCGGGAGGGGGACGATGGGGTAGAAATAGGCCGTGTACTAGCGTTAACGGAAAAATCGGCCGAAAACGGAAGAGACCGGCGCGTCCGCGCGGGTTTGGCCACAGTCGCGGATAGCTACCGGGGTGCGCAAGACGCCCCATGCGTTTCCAGCGCGCGAGGCTTCCGTCCTTGGGGCGAACCGGGCGCCGGGAGGGGGACGATGGGGTAGAAATAGGTCGTGTACTAGCGTTAACGGAAAAATCGGCCGAAAACGGAGGAGACCGGCGCGTCCGCGCGGGTTTGGCCACAGTCGCGGATAACTAGCGGGGTGCCAAGACGCCCCATGCGTTTCCAGTGCGTGAGGCTTCCGTCCTTGGGGCGAACCGGGCGCCGGGAGGGGGACGATGGGGTAGAAATAGGCCGTGTACTAGCGTTAACGGAAAAATCGGCCGAAAACAGAGGAGACCGGCGCGTCCGCGCGGGTTTGGCCACAGTCGCGGATAGCTAGCAGGGTGCCCAAGACGCCCCATGTGTTTCCAGCGCGCGAGGCTTCCGTCCTTGGGGAGAACTGGGCGCTGGGAGGGGGACGATGAGGTAGAAATAGGCCGTGTACTAGCGTTAACGGAAAAATCGACCGAAAACGGAGGAGACCGGCGCGTCCGCGTGGGTTTGGCCACAGTCGCGGATAGCTAGCGAGGTGCCCAAGACGCCCCATGCGTTTCCAGCGCGCGAGGCTTCGGTCCTTGGGGCGAACCGGGCGCCGGGAGGGGGACGATGGGGTAGAAATTGGCCGTGTACTAGCGTTAACGGAAAAATCGGCCAAAAACAGAGGAGACCGGCGCGTCCGCGCGGGTTTGGCCACAGTCGCGCATAGCTAGCGGTGTGCCCAAGACGCCCCATGCGTTTCTAGCGCGTGAGGCTTCCGTCCTTGGGGCGAACCGAGCGCTGGGAGGGGGACGATGGGGTAGAAATAGGCCGTGTACTAGCGTTAACGTAAAAATCGGCCGAAAACGGAGGAGACTAGCGTGTCCACGCGGGGTTGGCCATAGTCGCGGATAGCTAGCGGGGAGCCCAAGACGCCCCATGCGTTTCCAGTGCACGAGGCTTCCGTCCTTGGGGCGAACCGGGCGCCGGGAGGGGGACGATGGGGCAGAAATAGGTCGTGTACTAGCGTTAACGGAAAAATCGGTCGAAAACGGTGGAGACCGGCGCGTCCGCGCGTGTTTGGCCACAGTTGCGGATAGCTAGCGGGGTGCCCAAGACGCCCCATGCGTTTCCAGCGCGCGAGGCAATTTCTTTGGTCGAAATGACCTCCTCTCGAAAACGAACAAGATGATTCAAACGGATTTCGCAAAGACGCAGTATGGAGAGAGATCGAGCGACGGAAAAAATGCGGAGAAAAAGGAACGCGAATCAATTCATCGATCTGCAACCGTGTGGCTACCACACGCTACAACAGTGAGGTTACAGCCTCACTTCCTCAAAATCTCCAGTACACAGAGGTATGGTTCTCTGCGGATCTCAGCTAGCTACAGTAGAGGATTGGGAGAGCAAGAAACCCTAAGTGCAAAGAGCAAAATGAACTGAGATAGGAAGGGAGGAGGGTGTCTCCCTATACTTATCCTAATTTCTAATTCCTACTCTACCCCTCAACTAATTACAGAGCGAACCAGCTAAACCCTAAGGTTATTCTGGACCAACTCGGTGGTAGGTGGATCCGAAGGCCACGCCCGCGCAACTCGTAGCGTTGGCTCGACGCAACCTCCCGATTGCCGCCACGTGCCGCCCTCGCTCTGCACCCCCGGTTTTGTGGCCCAAACCGGGAAACCAGCCTTTCCAGCCAACCCCCGGTTTTGAGGCCCAAACCGGGAAACCAGCCCACCAGCATCTGAGTTTTGAGGCCCAAACTCAGCATACCCGCAGCGCCCAGGTTTTGAGGCCCAAACCTGGAAACCGTCCTTAGCCCGAGTTTTGTGGCCAAACTCGGAAACCCTCAGCACCCAGGTTTTGAGGCCCAAACCTGGAAACCGTCCACCTGATGGTTTTTCTCTGGCTCTACCACCAAACCGATGCTGTAGAAGGGATGCACCACCCGTGCACCCCATCCACCGACACGTGTCCCCAAGTCCACGACTCAGGCAACACATGACCGCAAGTCTTCGCTCATCGCTGTCCCAGGCTGCCAGCCACCACAACTGATCCTCGGGCCACTGGTCCCTCTGTCCAAGCCTCACGTCCGCCCTTCACCACTCTCGGTCCATCGGCACGGCACGTCTCTACTTGACCTTCACCTTGCCTCTGATCACTGTATCCGTGCTCGACACCTGCACAACATAAGCCAAAGAACATGCGCATCATCCCAGTTGACAATCACTCATCATTCAGAGACTCGGCATACACCCATGTATCCGCAGTTGCAAGATCTCAAGGGAATTAGTCCCGCTCTTTGCACACATCGCATTCCAATCGAACCCGATGCTACACCTTCCAGAGAGCCACAAAGGAGGCTCAACAATGCGATGAGAGAAGTAGTAAAGAAGGAGGTCTTGAAGCTCTTGCACGCGGGCATAATCTACCCTGTTCCAAACAGCGAGTGGGTCAGCCCCATCCAAGTAGTTCCTAAGAAAGGAGGAATGACGGTCGTTAAAAATCAAAACAACGAATTGATTCCACAACGAACCGTCACGGGATGGAGAATGTGCATAGAATATTGAAAACTTAACAAGGCCACAAAGAAAGACCACTTTCTGTTGCCATTCATCGATGAGATGTTGGAACGGCTAGCCAAACATTCCTTCTTTTGTTTCCTTGATGGGTATTCGGGGTACCATCAGATTCCAATCCATCCCGACGACCAAAGTAAGACCACGTTCACATGCCCCTATGGGACATATGCATACAGGCACATGTCATTTGGCCTGTGCAATGCCCCTACTTCATTTCAGAGGTGCATGATGTCCATCTTCTCGGATATGATAGAAGAAATCATGGAAGTTTTCATGGACGACTTTTCAGTCTATGGAACAACCTTTGATCACTGCTTAGAGAATTTGGACCGTGTCTTACAACACTGTCAAGAAAAGCACTTGATCTTGAACTGGGAGAAATGCCACTTCATGGTTCGAGAAGGGATAGGCTAGACTTACCTTAGGCTTTGAGGTGGGGCCCACAGACCCTAGTTAGGGGGTCGGGCGATCCCTATATGGGGCCCACCTGCAACAAGAGTTGCACAATCGCGTAGATGGGCTCGAGCCGGGTACGTGACCGCGCCGGACACCCATCTAGGGGGTCGGGCGACCCCACCTCGGGGAGGTTCGACTCGCAGATGAGCTCACCACGGCGAGAGGATAACAACCCCTCGAGATAAACCCCCAAATCCAAAACCGACGGGGTCGGCCGATCCCTACCTTACGGGATTGGAATGACGGCGCAACGGGCTCTGTCAAGTTACGAGTTTTCCGCGACGATCCCGTGAAAATCGGCATCGTAGTCATCGGCAGCCGCTATTTAACCTTGCACCCATCTCCTTCTTCCTCCTACTCGCAATTCCACGCAAGGCCAGAGCCTCCTAGCCTTCCCTGCACTCTCCACCGTGACCCAAAACACTAGCCATGGCACCCACTAGCAAGCCTGCGCGCCCTGCAACACCTACGCCACGACGGGCCCTAGCCGAAGATCTAGAGCAGGCCCTCGCGATCAACGTGATCGATGCAGTGCCGCTAGCCTTGGTACCTCTACCAGGGGGGCTGGCCGGGCCGGTGGCGGGGTCGCCCGATCCCACCTGGGGTCGGCCGACCACCCCCCGTCCATCGCCTCATGCGACGGCATCGTCCCGCTCGCTGACTCCGAGAAGGGGGATCAGGAAATCCCCCGGCCGCTCCATCACGCCGACTAGGCCGACCACAGGCCAACTCGCGCTGAAGGGGAAGGCCCCGCCGGAGGAGAACCCGTGCGTAATCACCACGACAACGGGGAGTACGGAGTACACTTCGTCGTACTCCCCGTCGACGCCCACGTTCTGGAAGACCCATCGGATCATGGCCAGTGGACATGGCCGAGGGAAGGTGGTCGTTCCTTCTCTCAACACGGAAGAGAAGGGCGAGCTGCGGGAGTCCCTGGAGTCCCAGGCTTCTATTCGGCGGAGGATGGACCCTCCGTCGATCAAGGGGCCACCGGGACAATTCGAGGAGGAAGACGGATCTGGAGAGGCTGATGCACGTCACCTCCACCCTGCAAGCAAAGAACAGGGTGTTGGAGGAGACGGTGTCAGAGTTGAAGATGGCGAATAAAGACTTAGAAGATGACTTTCGCCATCTTAGGATTAGCACCTCTGCGAAGCTCAAACGCTTCGCTAGGGCTATGGGGCGGGATGACCTCCTAGACCCCCCGTCCCCATAAAAAGTTTAGCTTAGATTAGAATAAAGTTCCATGTTAGGTTTATTTTGAATTTCCAAGTTTCATCTTAGATTTATTTCCCCTTTAAATTTCCAATGTATTTCCCTTCTTAGAATAAATAAAATATATTTCGTCTCTACTGGTGTGTTTGCCACCATTAGAGCGCCTTGGATTTTACCTTTGCGTTATGTTCAGAGTTCATTTATTGAAAAATTCAAGTGTGTGTGTGTGGGGGGGGGGGGTCGGACGACCCCCAGATTTCATCATTGAACCACACTGAACTACTGAGCACAGTCTGACACGCTGCAGTGCACAAAACAGAGGTAAGCAAGGGGGTCGGGCGACCCACGTTTTCTTGAATTCTTGAAAAGTGTTTTTGCAGATGTAAAACCGAATGGAGGAAAAAGCAAATGGCAACGAAAACCACAATTTGGTGGGGTCGGCCGACCCCACCATGGTGACCTAGGCCCACCAGCTCACCTCTGCACAGTAAGCTCAACACTGCTCTCTGGTTCGTTTCCCTTTCCTCCTCTCGGTTCAAGCAGTTTCACAATCATTCCATATTCTGAATAAAATAAAATAAAAAGCTACAAAGTGAGTTGAGTTATGATATGCTAAGAATGTTAATGACATAAAACCATGTTCTTACATATGTTTGTACTCATGGGTAAACTAAATTAGGAAACCGTATTGACTAAGTTGTTGTTAAAAGTGAGATAAATCTTGGCTTAAGACTCAAACATGTTTTTGTTTAAGGTGCTTAGAGATTTGTTTTTGAAAATATCTCAAAACCATAGTATCATTTACTCCTCTATAGTGACAAATACCTACCAAAACCATACATATGCATACATGAGCAAAACCTTTTACACACATGCTACTTGTTTTTGTCTTGAGTTTGGTCAAACCTTGTTGACCCTAGTCGAGAATTTTGGCATAATCCCAAGATCAAGATCACGTACACACCATCTACATATGCAACTTCTACACTGGAAGTATGCCTGCACATGCCATTCATTTCCACTCTATAGATGCTCCGTACATTAAAGTTCTACAATATCTCTCTCTCTAACTCTGGTTAGTAAACAGAGACATTAAGGCTAAGCAAAAGAAAAAGAAAAAAAATGTGGACACATGAAGGTCTAGTAAAAAAAAATTGTGGACACATGAAGGTCCACTAAAAAAATATGGACACATGAAGGTCCATTGTTGAAAAATGCTAGCCATGTCTCAAGGTAAAATAAAGTAGAGAGAGAGATTATATTAAAGGAGCATTCTAGTCCACATACTTTCCACACACATGCACATCTTGATCTAGGATTATGACATTTTTCTCCTTGGATCCTTGTTTTGACTTTACAATATATGCAAAACAAGTATGCTACTTTGTTCATCCCTACCAAACTCCACATAAGCCTGATAGATTAGGATAAAACAAAAATAAGGCAATCACATGTTATGCCTTTGTGAGGAACCAAACACCTATAAGAGTGTCTTGAGAGTACTATATGAGGAGTAAGCATGAACTATGTGTTTTCCTTTCAAACTGTCCTAAAAACTCTAAGTACCAAGAACAAGAATTCAGAGAGATGACTTCGCTTTGAGATTTGTTCCTTTTTCTCAACATCTAAAGGATATATGATAGACAGTACCACATAACCCATTTGTATAAACTATGTTAGGAATGATGCTTTATGACCATTATCATTTGAAGTATGTAATAATCACTTGTTCACTTTCTCTAACCTTTACTCGAGGATGAGCAAAGATTCAAGTGTGGGGGATCTTGTTGACGGAACTTATAGCATGTTTTACCTTATCAAAATACCGTCAACAGGCCTCGGTTTCAAGGAAGTATAACATATCATGAGCATATTTATCACTAATAAGTTCCACTTGTACTCTTAGTATTTGATTTGCAGGTGTAACAGAATAAGAAGGAAATGGACACCTAGACCCCACCATGGGAGCTCCTCGGGCTTGGTGACATGGCACTATCCAAGTGAAGCTTCACCAAGCTACTTTCCCCCATCAGATCAAACATGTGTTTGCATTCAACAGTGAAAGATGAGAAGCACATGGATCCATGGGCCCACACAAGAAAGCAAATGCAACCAACATATGACACCTTGCTCCAAGACATGTCGGGACACCAGGGGAGACAAAATAGTGGGCCAGCCCAGTCATAGGGGGGTCGGCCGACCCCCCCTTGGTGGGCCCTGGCTACACTATTTAGCCTGGTGACATCAGCACCTTCTAGAAGCAAAGTGGTGGGCCCACCTGTCATTGGCTGGGGTCGGCCGACCCTAGGGTGAATCGCATCCAATGTCGGTTGCTTGCACATGTTTCACACGTGAAGAAATCAAGGCCATCCATCCATGGCGGTTGTTATGGCGGTTTGATCCAATGGCCAAGGAAGGAGAGCACGCGGATCGCTGATGTGGCACCGGAGTAGCCGCTACTCCACCTCCAAGCTATAAATACCCCCCTAGAGCTCTTCATTTGTATGCATCCAAGGAGAGAAAGCCTACTTAGTAGCTTTAGTGTTAGAAGAGAGGGAAGGGAGTGAGGAGTTCTACGGAGGAGTCCTGGCCCGTCGGGAATCTTCTCCAAGGTGCGCCTCAGCGGATGCGATTCTTCTTGTAAGTGTTACATCTGAGTCCTTCTAGTATTTAATATTCTGGTCTAGTAATTTAAGTTTACAGTTCTTTTACTTGGCACATTGCTTTACTTTGTTGAAGTGCTCTAGGCCTAATAAGCTTAGCTTTAGAGTAGTAAGATTAGTGTAGACGTGGTGTCTAGGCTATATCTTGCCAGTGCGGACTTCTTGTCGCACTTGTGTAGACGCCTGGTGGTAGAGTGACAGACACAGCCAGTGCTTGGAGTTCCTCTCAAGTGTTGTAGGCAAGTTGAAAATAATAGTTGGGTAGCAGCATTGCCGCCTCAGTAGTTTTTGACAGGAAAGACTGTGGGGGAGGTCCCCACAGAACGAGGAAAACACTTTAATAAAAAGAAACATAGGGGAACAAAGAGATACTTACAATGGGGGGGAGAAGGAGGGAGGGTTAAGTTGTTACAAAGCTACCATACAAAACAAGTCTGAAACAAAACTCTAAATTACAGAGTATTAATCCATAGGAGGACTAAAGGCCTATCTGATTCCTTGATTCTGATAGCTTTTAGGGTGGCCTCATCTTTGAAGTTCTGTAACCATCTGTGATAAGAAGCCTAGGTGGAAAACCTTTTAATCAACTACTGTTTCGTCCTTCACCCCCAGTAAGGAATGAGGTGGTAAACCTCAGTACTCTTAGAAAACCAGTACCAGATATTGATATTAGGAAGACCTCTCTATCCCAGTTATCATATACCCTTTGATCATCCTTTGACGACCCTACTTCTAGTTAATCCACTTCACGTTCCCTGTGGAAATACGATACCTGGAATACTCCCGGTGAAAGGCTACAATTGACTACTGTGCGCTTGCGGTATATCCGTTTTCCACTTCTGGTGTCAACAAGCATCTCTGGTGCTGCTGCCGGGGATTAGGCTCCATAGTCTAGTTCTAGAGGTTGCATTAAGAATTGTCAACACCGGCCTCCTCCGTTTTCGGCTGATTTTTACATTAACGCTAGTACACGGCCTATTTCTACCCCATCGTCCCCCTCCCGGCGCCCGGTTCGCCCCAAGGACGGAAGCCTCGTGCGCTGGAAACGCATGGGGCGTCTTGGGCACACCGCTAGCTATCCGCGACTGTGGCCGAACCCGCGCGGACACGCCCGCCTCCTCCGTTTTCGGACGATTTTTCCGTTAACGCTAGTACACAACCTATTTCTACCCCATCGTCCCCCTCCCGGCGCCCGGTTCGCCCCAAGGACGGAAGCCTCGCGCGCAGGAAAGGCATGGGGCATCTTGGGCACCCCACTAGCTATCCGCGACTGTGGCCAAACCCACGCGGACGCGCCGGCCTCATCCGTTTTCGGCCGATTTTTCCGTTAACGCTAGTACACGGCCTATTTCTACCACATCGTCCCCCTCCCGGCGCCCGGTTCGCCCCAAGAACGGAAGCCTCGCGCGCTGGAAACGCATGGGGCGTCTTGGGCACCCCGCTAGCTATCCGCGACTGTGGCCAAACCCGCACGGATGCGCTGGCCTCCTCCGTTTTCGGCCGATTTTTCCGTTAACGCTAGTACACGGCCAATTTCTACCCCATCGTCCCCCTCCCGGCGCCCGGTTCGCCCCAAGGACGGAAGCCTCACGCGCTGGAAACGCATGGGGCGTCTTGGGCACCCCGCTAGCTATCTGCGTTTGTGGCCAAACCCGTGCGGACGCGCCGGCCTCCTCCGTTTTCGGCCGATTTTTCCGTTAACGCTAGAACACGGCCTATTTCTACCCCATCGTCCCCCCCCCCGGCGCCCGGTTCACCCCAAGGACGGAAGCCTAGCGCGCTGGAAACGCATGGGGCGTCTTGGGCACCCCGCTAGCTATCCGTGACTATGGCCAAACCCGCGCGGACGCGCCGGCCTCCTCCGTTTTCGGCCGTTTTTTCCGTTAACGCTAGTACACGGCCTATTTCTACCCCATCGTCCCCCTCCCGGCGCTTGGTTGGCCCCAAGGACGGAAGCCTCGCGCGCTGGAAACGCATGGGGCGTCTTGGGCACCTCGCTAGCTATCCGCGACTGTGGCCAAACCCGCGCGGACGCGCCGGCCTCCTCCATTTTTGGCCGATTTTTCCGTTAACGCTAGTACACGGCCTATTTCTACCCCATCGTCCCCCTCCCGGCGCCCGGTTCGCCCCAAGGACGGAAGCCTGGCGCGCTGGAAACGCATGGGGCGTCTTGGGCTCCCCGCTAGCTATCCGCGACTGTGGCTAAACCCGCGCGGACGCGCCGGCCTCCTCCGTTTTCGGCCGATTTTTCGTTAATGCTAGTACACGACCTATTTCTACCCCATCGTCCCCCTCCCGGCGCCCGGTTCGCCCCAAGGACGGAAGCCTCGCGCGCTGGAAACGCATGGGGCGTCTTGGGCATGCCGATAGCTATCCGCGACTGTGGCCAAACCCGCGCCGACGCGCCGGCCTCCTCCGTTTTCGGCCGATTTTTCCGTTAACGCTAGTACACGGCCTATTTCTACCCCATCGTCCCCCTCCCGACGCCCGGTTCGCCCCAAGGACGGAAGCCTCGCGTGCTGGAAACGCATGGGGCGTCTTGGGCACCCCGCTAGCTATCCGCGACTGTGGCCAAACCCGCGCGGACACGCCGGCCTCCTCCGTTTTCGGCAGATTTTCCGTTAACGCTAGTACACGACCTATTTCTCCCCATCGTCCCGCTCCCGGCGCCCGGTTCGCCCCAAGGACGGAAGCCTCACGCGCTGGAAAGGCATGGGGCGTCTTGGGCACCCCGCTAGCTATCCGCGACTGTGGCCAAACCCGCGCGGACGAGCCAGCCTTCTCCGTTTTCGGCCGATTCTTCCGTTGACGCTAGTACACGGCCTATTTCTACCCCATCGTCCCCCTCCCGGCGCCCGGTTCGCCCCAAGGACGGAAGCCTCGCGCGCTGGAAACGCATGGGGCGTCTTGGGCACCCCGCTAGCTATCCGCGTTTGTGGTCAAACCCGCGAGGACGCGCTGGCCTCCTCCGTTTTCGGCCGATTTTTCCGTTAACGCTAGTACACGGCCTATTTCTACCCCATCGTCCCCCTCCCGGCGCCCGGTTCACCCCAAGGACGGAAGCCTAGCGCGCTGGAAACGCATGGGGCGTCTTGGGCACCCCGCTAGCTATCCGCGACTATGGCCAAACCCGCGCGGACGCGCCGGCCTCCTCCGTTTTCGGCCGTTTTTTCCGTTAACGCTAGTACACGGCCTATTTCTACCCCATCGTCCCCGTCCCGGCGCCTGGTTGGCCCCAAGGACGGAAGCCTCGCGCGCTGGAAACGCATGGGGCGTCTTGGGCACCCCGCTAGCTATCCGCGACTGTGGCCAAACCCGCGCGGACGCGCCGGCCTCCTCCATTTTTGGCCGATTTTTCCGTTAATGCTAGTACACGGCCTATTTCTACCCCATCGTCCCCCTCCCGGCGCCCGGTTCGCCCCAAGGATGGAAGCCTGGCGCGCAGGAAACCCATGGGGCGTCTTGGGCTCCCCGCTAGCTATCCGCGACTGTGGCTAAACCCGCGCGAACGCGCCGGCCTCCTCCGTTTTCGGCCGATTTTTCGTTAATGCTAGTACACGACCTATTTCTACCCCATCGTCCCCCTCTCGGCGCCCGGTTCGCCCCAATGACGGAAGCCTCGCGCGCTGGAAACGCATGGGGCGTCTTGGGCATGCCGATAGCTATCCGCGACTGTGGCCAAACCCGCGCCGACGCGCCGGCCTCCTCCGCTTTCGGCCGATTTTTCCGTTAACGCTAGTACACGGCCTATTTCTACCCCATCGTCCCCCTCCCGACGCCCGGTTCGCCCCAAGGACGGAAGCCTCGCGTGCTGGAAACGCATGGGGCGTCTTGGGCACCCCGCTAGCTATCCGCGACTGTGGCCAAACCCGCGCGGACACGCCGGCCTCCTCTGTTTTCGGCCGATTTTTCCGTTAACGCTAGTACACGACCTATTTCTCCCCATCGTCCCGCTCCCGGCGCCCGGTTCGCCCCAAGGACGGAAGCCTCACGCGCTGGAAAGGCATGGGGCGTCTTGGGCACCCCGCTAGCTATCCGCGACTGTGGCCAAACCCGCGCGGACGAGCCGGCCTCCTTCGTTTTCGGCCGATTTTTCCGTTAACGCTAGTACACGGCCTATTTCTACCCCATCGTCCCCCTCCCGGCGCCCGGTTCGCCCCAAGGACGGAAGCCTCGTGCACTGGAAACGCATGGGGCGTCTTGGGCACCCTGCTAGATATCCGCGATTGTGGCCAAACCCGCGCGGACGCGCCGGCCTCCTCTGTTTTCGGCCGATTTTTCCGTTCACGCTTGTACACGTCCTATTTCTACCCCATCATCCCCCTCCCGGCGCCCGGTTCGCCCCAAGGACAGAAGCCTCGCGCGCTGGAAACGCATGGGGCGTCTTAGGCACCCCGCTAGCTATCCGCGACTGTGGCCAAATCCGCGCGGACGCGCCGGCCTCCTCCGTTTTCGGCCGATTTTTCCGTTAACGCTAGTACACGGCCTATTTCTACCCCATCGCCCCCCTCCCGGCGCCCGGTTTGCCCCAAGGACGGAAGCCTCGCGCGCTGGAAACGCATGGGGCATCTTGGGCACCCCGCTAGCTATCCGCGACTAAGACCAAACCCGCGCGGACGCGCCGGCCTCCTCCGTTTTCTGCTGATTTTTTCGTTAACGCTAGTACACGGCCTATTTCTACCCCATCGTCCCCCTCCCGGCGCCCGGTTCGCCCCAAGGACGGAAGCCTCGTGCGCTGGAAACGCATGGGGCATCTTGGGCACCCCGCTAGCTATCCCCGACTATGGCCAAACCCGCGCGGACGCGCCGAACTCCTCCGTTTTCGGCCGATTTTTCCGTTAACGCTAGTACACAGCCTATTTCTACCCCATCGTCCCCCTCCCGGCGCTCGGTTCGCCCCAAGGACGGAAGCCTCGCGCGCTGGAAACGCATGGGGCGACTTGGGCGCCCCGCTAGCTATCCGCGACTGTGGCCAAACCCGCGCGGACGCGCTGGCCTCCTCCGTTTTTGGCCGATTGTTCTGTTAATGCTAGTACACGGTCTATTTCTACCCCATCGTCCCCCTCCCGACGCCCGATTCGCCCCAAGGACGGAAGCCTCGTGTGCAAGAAACGCATGGGGCATCTTGGGCACCCTGCTAGCTATCCGCAACTGTGGCCAAACCCGCGCGGACGCGCCGGCCTCCTCCGTTTTTGGCCGATTTTTCCGTTAACGCTAGTACACGACCTATTTCTACCCCATCGTCCCCCTCCCGGCGCCCGGTCCGCCCCAATGACGGAAGCCTCGCGCCCTGGAAACGCATGGGGCGTCTTGGGCACCCCGCTAGCTATCCGCCACTGTTGCCAAACCCGCGCGGACGCGCCGAACTCCTCCGTTTTCGGCCGATTTTTCCGTTAACGCTAGTACACGACCTATTTCTTCCCCATCGTCCCCCTCTCGGCGCCTGGTTCGCCCCAAGGACGGAGAACTCGCATGCTGGAAACGCATAGGGCGTCTTGGGCACCCCGCTAGCTATCCGCGACTGTGGCCAAACCCGCGCGGACGCGTCGGCCTCCTCCGTTTTCAGCTGATTTTTCAGTTAACGCTAGTAAACGGCCTATTTCTACCCCATCGTCCCCCTCCCGGCGCTCGGTTCGCCCCAAGGACGGAAGCCTCGCATGCTGGAAACACATGGGGCGTCTTGGGCACCCCGCTAGCTATCCGCGACTGTGGCCAAACCCGCGCGGACGCGCCGGCCTCCTCCGTTTTCGGCCGATTTTTCCGTTAACGCTAGTACACGGCCTATTTGTACCCCATCGTCCCCCTCCCGGCGCCCGGTTCGCCCCAAGGACGGAAAACTCGGGCACTGGAAATGCATGGGGCGTCTTAGGTACCCTGCTAGCTATCCCCGACTGTGGCCAAACCCGCGCGGACGCGCCGGCCTCCTCCATTTTAGGCCGATTTTTCCGTTAACGCTAGTACACGGCCTATTTCTACCCCATCGCCCCCCTCCCGGCGCCCGGTTCGCCCCAAGGACGGAAGCCTCATGCGCTGGAAACGCATGGGCGTCTTGGGCACCCAGCTAGCTATCCGCGATTGTGGCCAAACCCGCGCAGACGCGCCGACCTCCTCCGTTTTCGGCTGATTTTTCCGTTAACGCTAGTACACGGCCGATTTCTACCCCATCGTCCCCCTTTCTGCGCCCGGTTCACCCCAAGGACGGAAGCCTCGCGTGCTGGAAACGCATGGGGCGTCTTGGGAACCCCGAAAGCTATCCGCGACTGTGGCCAAACCCGCGTGGACGCGCCGGCCTCCTCTGTTTTCGGCCGATTTTTCCGTTAACGCTAGTACACGGCCTATTTCTACCCCATCGTCCCCCTCCCGGCGCCCGGTTCGCCCCAAGGACGGAAGCCTCGCGCGCTGGAAACGCATGGGGCGTCTTGGGCACTTCGCTAGCTATCTGCGACTGTGGCCAAACCCGCGCGGACGCGCCGGCCTCCTCTGTTTTTGGCTGATTGTTCCGTTAACGCTAGTACACGGCCTATTTCTACCCCATCGTCCCCCTCCCGGCGCCCGGTTCGCCCCAAGGACGGAAGCCTCGCGCGCTGGAAACGCATGGGGCGTCTTGGGCACCCTGCTAGCTATCCGCGACTGTGGCCAAACCCGCGCAGACGCGCCGGCCTCCTCCGTTTTCGGCCGATTTTTCCGCTAACGCTAGTACACGGTCTATTTCTACCCCATCGTCCTCCTCCCGGCGCCCGGTTCGCCCCAAGGACGAAAAACTCGCACGCTGGAAACGCATGCGGAGTCTTGGGCACCCCGCTAGCTATCCGCGACTGTGGCCAAACCCGCGCGGACGCGCCGACCTCCTCCGTTTTCGCCCGATTTTTCCGTTAACGCTAGTACACGGCCTATTTCTACGCCATCGTCCCCCTCCCGGCGCCCGGTTAGCCCCAAGGACGGAAGTCTCGTGTAACACCCCTGGTGTTAAGCATTAATTAAAATTTTAATTAAGTTGTTTAGTATGCATAATCATCTGGCATCATGGCATAAAAACATTTCGTGTTTTCATGTTTAAGGCATAAATGTGATGCTTTATATGTTTGACAAGAGTGTTGTATGTTTTTGAGTGTTGATTTCCATGTTTGAAATGTATGTGGTTTGATTGTGATGTTTGGTGTTTCATGAAAGGGCAAGTGAGAAAACTTTGTTTTTTAAATCTCTCTTTTTGTCCCCTTTTTAATAAGTCAAAAAGTAAGTCAAAATTTCAAAGTGATTTCAAAAGCAAAGTTGTATCTCTTGTTGAGAGGCACAACTTTGGTATTTAAAGTTTTCAAAGTTTCAGTACAAAAGTTTGAATAAATTTGAAATCTTTCAAACCCTGAATTTGACCCCTGAACTAGATTTCAAAAACTAAAAAGAATTAGACTTTGGTCTTTTAAGCAAAGTTGTAGAGAAGGTTAAAATAAACAACTTTTATTAAGATAGGTTTTCAAGTTACTAAAGAAAATCTGAAGTAATTTGGAAAACCAGTTTGAATTGGTTTCAAATCAGAAATTAATTTATAAACCTAGTTTTATCCCCTTTTGTGTAGTTTCAAAATTAAGTATAATTTTGATATGGGACCAAAACCAAAGTTATAGATAATTTTATAAGGAACACCTTTTATGTTAGTAAAATTTGGAGTTGTTCAGAAAATTCAAAAGTAATTTTGAATCTAAGTTTGAATGCTTTTCAAATTCAAAAGGTGATTTCAAAATTTAGGCAGATTTTGGTTGTGCTCCTTAAATGAAAGTTGTAGATCCTAATTTTTGAAACAATTTTTATGTTGGGAGTTTTTCCTGTTGTATAGTGTTTTTGGGAGAAATAGGGGAAAGAAGATCAAGATGTTCTCTGATGAACAGTAACCGGAGGGGGAAAATATCAGAGCAGAGTCGTGCTCTGCTCGCCGGCCGCCACACCGCCGTTACCTCTGCCGACCATGCCATGCCACCAGGACACCTCCTGCTTACACTGCTGCGACCGCCTATGGCGTGTCCAATGCTCCGCGCTCGCAACCGGCTATATAAGCCTCTCCATCGCCGGTACCATCCCCGTTTTCCTCCTCTGCTCCTCTGAAATCGCCAAGCTCCACCTCCACACCTCGCCGTCGATACGCCGTCTCCGGCCAAGTTAGCCGTGCCTCTGATCCCACCGCCTCCTGAGCTTTCGTTTGAGCCTTCGCTAGCCTACTCCAGTGAACCGTAGCGTCACCGCTGTGGTCGTCTCCTCCAGCACCGACCGGAGCTCCGCCGCGCAAGCTTCCGCCATGGACAGCCTGGCTTGGAGCCTCTCCGGCCAAACCGGTCACACCAACAGCTCCGCCTTGCTTCGCTAATCATGATCGACTCGCTCGTGAAGTCTCTTCTGCCCTATCTTGAGCAGTCCCCGAAGGTTGCCGCCGGTGCAAGCTCCGCCTTTGCCGCCGTTGTCGCCAACCTTGGTCCAGTGCTCCTCGAGTCAAGGCAAGGTGAGCACCGTAGTCGTCATGAGCTCCTCGATGTGTTGCGCTCCATAGTCTAGTCTCTACCGGGCCACTGTGGTCGGTCCGCGTGGCTCGCCGCCGGCGCTAGCAACGCCATGGCCGTCACCGTGAGCCGTGTTGCTCGGAGTCATTTCCGAGCAAGGTTGAGTGCGCAGCGTGGTCGTTGCACGTCCTTGAGTAGGAAGCCACCCTCGGTTAGGTCTCTACCGAGTCCTTAGGGCCGGACCGAGGCATCGCCGTCGTGTCCACCATGGCCGCCCTCATGGGCCGTGTTGATCGGAGTCATCTCCAAGTGAGTTTGGGTGCGCATCACGGTTGCAGGAAGTGCCCAAGTGTGAAGCCACCCTCGGATAGGTCTCTACCGAGCCCTAGCAGCCGGAGTGCCGTGTCGCCACCGTGCTCGGTATGGCCGAGCCGCCATGGCCGCTGATAGCTCAAGGTCGTGTAGGTGCTAGGGCTAGTGAAGGGTGGAATCGATGCGCGAGATCCAGACGAGGTTGTGGAAGGCCTCGCCGTCGCCGGAGGCCTCGTTAGCGATGAGGTTGGAGGCCGGTCAACGTGGGCGCGTGTTAAGTCAAAGCCTTCGGCTGTCAGCCTCGGCGCGAGGCGGAGAGGAAGGGCCTATCAGCCTCGGGCGAGGCGGAGAAGGAGTCGAGGCTGACCGGACGCTGGTCTCGGGCGAGGCGGAGAAGGAAGGCCTGACAGCCTAGGCCCGCTGTCGGAGAAAGAAGAGGTGAGGCTGACGCGCTGGCCTCAGGCGAGTCGGAGAAGGAGGGCTGAGGCTGAGGCCTGAGGCTCGGGTATCAGCTGCCGTGGGTCGAACTGGGCCGAGCCCAGTAAGAGTTAGAGATGGTTTTTCCTTTTTCTGTTATGAATGCATAGTGTTAGGTTTTGTCTTTTTGATATCTTTTTATAGGGAGCTGCTAAAATTGTGAAAATTTTTGTGTGGCTTTCTCAAGCTGCCTGATATTTAAGAAAAATATAAAATTTGAGTTTTGATCAAAATTTTGAAAGTGTTTTAAATAGGTCTTTTTATTAATAAATGGACTTTGATGATTTTTGTAGGCTTACTTAAAGGTCCAAAAATCATGAAACTATTTTTGTAGCTGTTTTTAGCTGAAAATGTATCTTCACAACAAATTTTGAGGTCTGTTGAAGAAAATAAATTTTATTCTTATTTATATGCTTTATTTAATCGTTTGAATGTTTATAGTTGTTTGAGCTAATTAAGTTGTGAATCACCTATTAAGTATAATAGGAAAGTTTTAGAGTTTTTCATAAGCTTTCTAGATTGTCTAGAGTCATCCCTTTTGGAGGTTAGGGGCTCTGTTTATAGCTTGAGTAGTGTAGAAAGTGTTATCTGTCCAAAATGTTGGACAACTTTTGTGTGTTGTTTAACTTAGTTAGATATGTTTAGCCATCCTTAGGTAAAAGTATGTGAGTCTTGGGTGACTTTGGATTATTATTTGAAGACCAGGGAACACCTCTCATCTTGTGCTCCTATGGCTTGAGTGATGTTTTAATGAACCTTAGCCATCCTTAGTTATGTTCCTAAAGGTGCTTGGTGGAAGTTGTATATATAGTTAGGAATCTTAGTTGGTAAGTTGCAAGTTGGTTTACAACTTTACCGCGAGGGAAAGTTGTACTCGACTTTCCTTATCTTGTGTTATCATCTGTTTTACTTTTGAATTGTCCTGCACCTTAGCATACATCACATGGCATCATGCTGAGCATACATCATTTATCTATGTGTAGTATCCGAGAGTGTTGAAGTCGTGTTGATCAAGCTTTGGTGATCACCCTTGTTGAACAAGCCTCGGAAGGAGATTCTTGTTGGACAAGCTTCGTCGAGAAGACTTAACTTCTAGATGAAGGAACTAACCTTTGTGGATCATTCTTGGACCTTATCTTCCCTGCAACGAAGGCAAGCCCCGGACATTAAACCTATCCTTGTATTTTTATAAAGTTATTTATATCACTTGAGTTAATATGATGCATTAAGTGAATAGGAGTTGAGTGAATCCTACTTGATGCATTACCGATCTTGATGATTCCAATACTTAACCTTGATACCCGTTTTATGAAAATACTTAGTATGTTTAGCCATGCTTTACTTACTTCATGATAGTAGGTGCTTTTAAAAATGGTTGCTATGTTATGGAAATCATGAATCTTGAGACAACATGATAATTATAGTAACTTACATCAAGAATGGAGTCTTGTTGTAAGGTTACTCAACATAGGACCTTATCGTTGTTGGCCTGCTGTGATTGAGACCTTTGAGTACAGCCCACATGCGGTGGTAAGCCTCGTCTATAGCTATTCCGATACTTGAGAACGGCTAACCGCGCACTGGGAGTGGAAAGATGGCGGGAGTAGCGTGTACCCTCGGGGCTATGAGATAGTCGGGTTCGAGGTGTATTGTACTCTCGGGTGGCGCGGACCCGTTCTTGTATGGGAGGATCTATAGATAGGGTTGATATATGCAAGATTAAGTTCTACATATGTCGTGTGGTACTGAATCCCCAGCTGGGTTTAATCGATTCGAATCGCCGTGTTTCCTCGGATATGGAGCCTCAATCCACTGACCCGCACCGTAGTAATAATTGGATCTTTATGAGATGAGAACAAAAGATGTGGTATGCTTATGAAAGTTTGAGAATCTTTAGATAGTTATGAAATTTAATCTTGAGTTAAAACTTGAAAGTAGGATTCTTCTATTAGTAAGCTTTTATGCAAATGAAAAGTACTGTTGAGCCTACCCAAACCAGCATGACCCTGAAGTCTTTTCTGTTGACGGGTAAGTCTTGCTGAGTGTCGACCGTACTCAGGGTTTGTTAACCCCTGTTGCAGGTTTCTAATAGGTGATGTTGATGATGATCATGTCAGTGGGCTTGACGTGATCTGGTTGTTCTTCTTCTCCAACTTAGGTACTCTGCCTAAGTATGGTTCCATAATACTATTCTACTTCCGCAATACCAGTTACGTTTATGTAAAAAGTAACTTGTTCATGGTTTTGTAAAGTTTATATCTCTTACTTCCGCACTCCGATGGTATATTGTAACAAATGTTGTAATTATTCCAACCTTCATGATGATGATCCTGTGGTTCGTGGATAATTCGGGGTTCTCTCGAGGACACCCGACAGATCGTTCCAGTGATGTGGTACATGTGCACAGTCATTAGGGCTCGGGGAGACGATGATGTGTGCAGGTGGGCCACATTAATGGGAGGTTCTGCCACACCTCGCACGCTAGAAACGCATGGGGCGTCTTGGGCACCCCGCTAGCTATCCGCGACTGTGGCCAAACCCGCGCGGATGCGCGGGCCTCCTCTGTTTTCGGCCGATTTTTCCGTTAACGCTAGTACACGGCCTATTTCTACCCCATCGTCCCCCTCCCGGCGCCCGGTTCGCCCCAAGGACGGAAGCCTCGCGCGCTGGAAACGCATGGGGTGTCATGGGCACCCCGGTAGTTATCCGTAACTATGGCCAAACCCGCGCGGACGCGCCGGCCTTCTCGGTTTTCGGCTGATTTTTCCGTTAAAGCTAGTACACGGTCTATTTCTACCCCATCGTCCCCCTCCCGGCGCCCGGTTCGCCCCAAGGACAGAAGGCTCGCGCGCTGGAAACGCATGGGGCGTCTTGGGCACCCTGCTAGCTATCCGCGACTGTGGCCAAATCCGCGCGGACGCGCCGGCCTCCTCCGTTTTTGGCCGATTTTTCCGTTAACGCTAGTACACGCCCTATTTCTACCCCATCGTCCCCCTCCCAGCGCTCAGTTCGCCCCAAGGACAGAAGCCTCGCGCGCTGGAAACACATGGGGCGTCTTGGGCACCACGCTAGCTATCCGCGACTGTGGCCAAACTCGCGCGGATGCGCCGGCCTCCTCCGTTTTTGGCCGATTTTTCCGTCAACGCTAGTACACGGCCTATTTCTACCCCATCGTCCCCCTCCTGGCGCCCGGTTCGCCCAAAGGACGGAAGCCTCGCGTGCTGGAAATGCATGGGGCATCTTGGGCACCCCGCTAGCTATCCGCGACTGTGGACAAACCCGCACGGACGCGCCGGCCTCCTCCGTTTTCGGCCGATTTTTCCGTTAATGCTAGTACACGGCCTATTTCTACCCCATCGTCCCCCTCCCGGCGCCCGGTTCGCCCCAAGGACGGAAGCCTCGCGCGCTGGAAACGCTTGGGGCATCTTGGGCACCCCGCTAGCTATCCGCGACTGTGGACAAACCCGCGCGGACGCGCTGGCCTCCTCTGTTTTTGGCCGATTTTTCCGTTAACGCTAGTGCACGGCCTATTTCTACCCCATCGTCCCCCTCGCGGCACCCGGTTCGCCCCAAGGACGGAAGCCTCACGCGCTGGAAACGCATGGGGCATCTTGGGCACCCCGCTAGCTATCCGCGACTGTGGCCAAATCCGTGCGGACGCGCCGGCCTCCTCTGTTTTCGGCCGATTTTTCCGTTAACGCTAGTACACGGCCTATTTCTACCCCATCGTCCCCCTCCCGGCGCCCGGCTTGCCCCAAGGACGGAAGCCTCGCGCGCTGGAAACGCATGGGGCATCTTAGGCACCCCGCTAGCTATCCGTGACTGTGGCCAAAACCGCGCGGACGCGCCGACCTCCTCCGTTTTCGGCCGATTTTTCTGTTAACGCTAGTACACGGCCTATTTCTACCACATCGCCCCCCTCCCGGCGCCCGGTTAGCCACAAGGATGGAAGCCTCGCACGCTGGAAACGCATGGGGCATCTTGGGCACCCCGCTAGCTATCCGTGACTATGGCCAAACTCGCGCGGACGCGCCGGCCTCCTCCGTTTTCGGTCGATTTTTCCGTTAACGCTAGTACACGGCCTATTTCTACCCCATTGTCCCCCTTCCGGCGCCTGGTTCGCCCTAAGGACGGAAGTCTCGCGCGCTGGAAATGCATGGGGCATCTTAGGCACCCCACTAGCTATCCGCGATTGTGGCCAAACCTGCGCGGACGCGCAGGCCTCCTCTGTTTTCGGCCGATTTTTCCGTTAACGCTAGTACACGGCCTATTTCTACCCCATCGCCCCCTCCCGGCGCCCGGTTCGCCCCAAGGACGGAAGCCTCGCGCGCTGGAAACGCATGGGGCGTCTTGGGCACCCCGCTAGCTATCCGCGACTGTGGCCAAACCCGCGCGGACGCGCAGGCCCCCTCCATTTTCTGCTGATTTTTCCGTTAACGCTAGTACATGGCCTATTTCTACCCCCATCGTCCCCCTCCGGGCGCCCGGTTCGCCCCAAGGACGGAAGCCTCGCGCGCTGGAAACGCATGGGCTGTCTTGGGCACCCCGCTAGCTATCCGTGACTGTGGCCAAACCAGCGCGGACGCGCCGGCCTCCTCCGTTTTCGGCTGATTTTTCCGTTAACGCTAGTACACGGCCTATTTCTACCCCATCGTCACCCTCCCGGCGCCCGGTTCGCCCCAAGGACGGAAGCCTCGCACGCTGGAAATGCATGGGGCGTCTTGGGCACCCTGTTAGCTATCCGTGACTGTGGCCAAACCCACCCGGACGCGCCAGCCTCCTCCGTTTTCGGCCGATTTTTCCGTTAACGCTAGTACACGACCAATTTCTACCCCATCGTCCCCCTCCCGGCGCCCGGTTCGCCCCAAGGACGGAAGCCTCGCGTGCTGGAAACGCATGGGGCGTCTTGGGCACCCCGCTAGCTATCCGCGACTATGGCCAAACCCGCGCGGACGCGCCGGCCTCCTCCGTTTTCGGCCAATTTTTCCGTTAACGCTAGTACACGGCCTATTTCTACCCCATCGTCCCCATCCCGGCGCCCGGTTCGCCCCAAGGACGGAAGCCTCGCGCGCTGGAAACGCATGGGGCGTCTTGGGCACCCCGCTAGCTATCCGCGACTGTGGCCAAACCCGCGCGGACGCGCCGACCTCCTCCGTTTTTGGCCGATTTTCCGTTAACGCTAGTACACGGCCTATTTCTACCCCATCATCACCCTCCCGGTGCCCGGTTCGCCCCAAGGACGGAAGCCTCGCGCACTGGAAACGCATGGGGCGTCTTAGGCACCCCGCTAGCTATCCGCGACTGTGGCCAAACCCGCGCGAACGCGTCGGCCTCCTCCGTTTTCGGCTGATTTTTCCGTTAACGCTAGTACTTGACCTATTTCTACCCCATCGTCCCCCTCCCGGCGCCCGGTTCGCCCCAAGGACGGAAGCCTCGCGCGCTGGAAACGCATGGGGCGTCTTGGGCACCCCGCTAGCTATCCGCGACTGTGGCCAAACCCGCGCGGACGCGCCGGCCTCCTCCGTTTTCGGCCGATTTTTCCGTTAACGCTAGTACACGGCCTATTTCTACCCCATCGTCCCCCTCCCGGCGCCCGGTTCGCCCCAAGGACGGAAGCCTCGCGCGCTGGAAATGCATGGGGCATCTTGGGCACCCCGCTAGCTATCTGCGACTGTGGCCAAACCCGCGTGGACGCGCCGGCCTCCTCCGTTTTCGGCTGATTTTTCCGTTAACGCTAGTACACGGCCTATTTCTACCCCATCGTCCCCCTCCCGGCGCCCGGTTCGCCCCAAGGACGGAAGCCTCGCGCGCTGGAAACGCATGGGGCGTCTTGGGCACCCCGCTAGCTATCCGCTGACTGTGGCCAAACCTGCGGGAACGCGCCGGCCTCCTCCGTTTTTGGCCGATTTTTCCGTTAACGCTAGTACACGACCTATTTCTACCCCATCGTCCCCCTCCCGGCGCCCGGTTCGACCCAAGGACGGAAGCCTCGCGTGCTGGAAACGCATGGGGTGTCTTGGGCACCCCGCTAGCTATCCGTGACTATGGCCAAAGCCGTGCGGACGCGCCGGCCTCCTCCGTTTTCTGCCAATTTTTCCGTTAACGCTAGTACACGGCCTATTTCTACCCCATCGTCCCCATCCCGGCGCCCGGTTCGCCCCAAGGACGGATGCCTCGCGCGCTGGAAACGCATGGGGGGTCTTGGGCACCCCGCTAGCTATCCGTGACTGTGGCCAAACCCGCGTGGACGCGCCGGCCTCCTCCATTTTCGGCCGATTTTTCCGTTAACGCTAGTATACGACCTATTTCTACCCCATCGTCCCCCTCCCGGCGCCCGGTTCGCCCCAAGGACGGAAGCCTCACGCGCTGGAAACGCATGGGGCGTCTTGGGCACCCCGCTAGCTATCCGCGACTGTGGCCAAACCCGCGCGGACGCGCCGGCCTCCTTCGTTTTCGGCTGATTTTTCCGTTAACGCTAGTACATGGCCTATTTCTACCCCATCGTCCCCTCCCGGCACCCGGTTCGCCCCAAGGATGGAAGTCTCGCGCGCTGGAAACGCATGGGGCGTCTTAGGCACCCCGCTAGCCATCCGCGACTCTGGCCAAACCCGCGCGGACGCGCCAGCCTCCTCCGTTTTCGGCCGATTTTTCCGTTAACGCTAGTACACGGCCTATTTCTACCCCCATCGTCCCCCTCCCGGCGCCCGGTTCTCCCCAAGGACGGAAGCCTCGCGCGCTGGAAATGCATGGGCTATCTTGGGCACCCCGCTAGCTATCCGTGACTGTGGCCAAACCCGCGCGGACGCGCCGGCCACCTCCATTTTCGGCCGATTTTTCCGTTAACGCTAGTACACGGCCTATTTCTACCCCATCGTCCCCCTCCCGGCGCCCGGTTCGCCCCAAGGACGGAAGCCTCGCGCGCTGGAAACGCATGGGGCGTCTTGGGCACCCCGCTAGCTATCCGCGACTGTGGGCAAACCCGTGCGGACGCGCCTGCCTCCCTCGTTTTCGGCCGATTTTTCCGTTAACGCTAGTAAACGGCCTATTTCTACCTCATCGTCCCCCTCCCGGCGCCCGGTTCGCCCCAAGGACGGAAGCCTCGCGCGCTGGAAACGCTTGGGGCGTCTTGAGCACCCCTCTAGCTATCCGCGACTGTGGCCAAACCCGCGCGGACGCGTCGGCCTCCTCCATTTTCGGCCGATTTTTCCGTTAACGCTAGTACACGGCCTATTTCTACCCCATCGTCCGACTCCCGATGCCCGGTTCGCCCCAAGGACGGAAGCCTCGCGCGCTGGAAACGCATGGGGCGTCTTGGGCACCCCGCTAGCTATCCGCGACTGTGGCCAAACCCACGCAGACGCGCCGGCCTCCTCCGTTTTCGGCCGATTTTTCTGTTAACGCTAGTACACGGCCTATTTCTACCCCATCGTACCCTTCCCGGCGCCCGGTTCGCCCCAAGGACGGAAGCCTCGCGCGCTGGAAACGCTTGGGGCGTCTTGGGCACCACACTAGCTATCCGCGACTGTGGCCAAACCCGCGCAAACGCGCCGACCTCCTCCGTTTTCGGCCGATTTTTCCGTTAACGCTAGTACACGACCTACTTCTACCCCATCGTCCCCCTCCCGGCGCCCGGTTCGCCCCAAGGATGGAAGCCTCGCGTGCTAGAAACGCATGGGGCGTCTTGGGCACCCCGCTAGCTATCCGCGACTGTGGCCAAAC
The DNA here is from genome assembly GCA_009763385.1 of Coix lacryma-jobi var. lacryma-jobi. NCBI lineage: Eukaryota > Viridiplantae > Streptophyta > Magnoliopsida > Poales > Poaceae > Coix > Coix lacryma-jobi. Next base: position 284,753 of record CM019828.1, on the reverse strand, counting down.
CCGCTCGGACGCGCCGGCCTCCTCCGTTTTCGGCCAATTTTTCTGTTAACGCTAGTACACGGACTATTTATACCCCATCGTCCCCATCCCGGTGCCCGGTTCGCCCCAAGGATGGAAGCCTCGCGCGCTGGAAACGCATGGGAGGTCTTGGGCACCCCACTAGCTATCCGTGACTGTGGCCAAACCCGCGTGGACGCGCCGGCCTCCTCCGTTTTCGGCCGATTTTTCCGTTAACGCTAGTACACGGCCTATTTCTACCCCATCGTCCCCCTCCCGGCGCCCGGTTCGCCTCAAGGACGGAAGCCTCGCGCGCTGGAAACGCATGGGGCGTCTTGGGCACCCCGCTAGCTATCCGCGACTGTGGCCAAACCCGCGCGGACGTGCCGGCCTCCTTCGTTTTCGGCCAATTTATCCGTTAACGCTAGTACACGGCCTATTTCTACCCCATCGTCCCCTCCCGGCACCCGGTTCGCCCCAAGGATGGAAGCCTCGCGCGCTGGAAACGCATGGGGCGTCTTAGGCACCCCGCTAGCTATCCGCGACTCTGGCCAAAACCGCGCGGACGCGCCGGCCTCCTCCGTTTTCGGTCGATTTTTCCGTTAACGCTAGTACACGGCCTATTCCTACCCCCATCGTCCCCCTCCCGGCGCCCGGTTCTCCCCAAGGACGGAAGCCTCGCGCGCTGGAAACGCATGGGGCGTCTTGGGCACCCCGCTAGCTATCCGCGACTGTGGCCAAACCCGCGCGGACGCGCCGGCCTCCTCCGTTTTCGGCCGATTTTTCCGTTAACGCTAGTACACGGCCTATTTCTACCCCATCGTCCCCCTCCCGGCGCCCGGTTCGCCCCAAGGACGGAAGCCTCGCGCGCTGGAAACGCATGGGGCGTCTTGGGCACCCCGCTAGCTATCCGCGACTGTGGCCAAACCCGCGCGGACGCGCCGGCCTCCTCCGTTTTCGGCCAATTTTTCCGTTAACGCTAGTACACGGCCTATTTCTACCCCATCGTCCCCCTCCCGGCGCCCGGTTCGCCCCAAGGACGGAAGCCTCGCGCGCTGGAAACGCATGGGGCGTCTTGGGCACCCCGCTAGCTATCCGCGACTGTGGCCAAACCCGCGCGGACGCGCCGGCCTCCTCCGTTTTCGGCCGATTTTTCCGTTAACGCTAGTACACGGCCTATTTCTACCCCATCGTCCCCCTCCCGGCGCCCGGTTCGCCCCAAGGACGGAAGCCTCGTGCGCTGGAAACGCTTGGGGCGTCTTGGGCACCCCGCTAGCTATCCGCGACTGTGGCCAAACCCGCGCGGACGCGCCGGCCTCCTCCGTTTTCGGCCGATTTTTCCGTTAACGCTAGTACACGACCTAGTTCTACCCCATCGCCCCCCTCCCGGCGCCCGGTTCGCCCCAAGGACGGAAGCCTCGCGCGCGGGAAACACATGGGGCGTCTTGGGCACCCCGCTAGCTAATCCGCGACTGTGGCCAAACCCGCGCGGACGCGCCGGCCTCCTCCGTTTTCGGCCGATTTTTCCGTTAACGCTAGTACACGGCCTATTTCTACCCCATCGTCCCCCTCCCGGCGCCCGGTTCGCCCCAAGGACGGAAGCTCTCGCGCGCTGGAAACGCATGGGGCATCTTAGGGCACCTCGCTAGCTATCCGCGACTGTGGCCAAACCTGCGCGGACGCGCCGGCCTCCTCCGTTTTCGGCCGATTTTTCCGTTAACGCTAGTACACGGCCTATTTCTACCCCATCGTCCCCCTCCCGGCGCCCGGTTCGCCCCAAGGACGGAAGCCTCGCGCGCTGGAAACTGCATGGGGCGTCTTGGGCACCCCGCTAGCTATCCGCGACTGTGGCCAAACCCGCGCGGACGCGCCGGCCTCCTCCGTTTTCGGCCGATTTTTCCGTTAACGCTAGTACACGGCCTATTTCTACCCCATCGTCCCCCTCCCGGCGCCCGGTTCGCCCCAAGGACGGAAGCCTCGCGCGCTGGAAACGCATGGGGCGTCTTGGGCACCCCGCTAGCTATCCGCGACTGTGGCCAAACCCGCGCGGACGCGCCGGCCTCCTCCGTTTTCGGCCGATTTTTCCGTTAACGCTAGTACACGGCCTATTTCTACCCCATCGTCCCCCTCCCGGCGCCCGGTTCGCCCCAAGGACGGAAGCCTCGCGCGCTGGAAACGCATGGGGCGTCTTGGGCACCCCGCTAGCTATCCGCGACTGTGGCCAAACCCGCGCGGACGCGCCGGCCTCCTCCGTTTTCGGCCGATTTTTTCCGTTAACGCTAGTACACGGCCTATTTCTACCCCATCGTCCCCCTCCCGGCGCCCGGTTCGCCCCAAGGACGGAAGCCTCGCGCGCTGGAAACGCATGGGGCGTCTTGGGCACCCCGCTAGCTATCCGCGACTGTGGCCAAACCCGCGCGGACGCGCCGGCCTCCTCCGTTTTCGGCCGATTTTTCCGTTAACGCTAGTACACGGCCTATTTCTACCCCATCGTCCCCCTCCCGGCGCCCGGTTCGCCCCAAGGACGGAAGCCTCGCGCGCTGGAAACGCATGGGGCGTCTTGGGCACCCCGCTAGCTATCCGCGACTGTGGCCAAACCCGCGCGGACGCGCCGGCCTCCTCCGTTTTCGGCCGATTTTTCCGTTAACGCTAGTACACGGCCTATTTCTACCCCATCGTCCCCCTCCCGGCGCCCGGTTCGCCCCAAGGACGGAAGCCTCGCGCGCTGGAAACGCATGGGGCGTCTTGGGCACCCCGCTAGCTATCCGCGACTGTGGCCAAACCCGCGCGGACGCGCGGCCTCCTCCGTTTTCGGCCGATTTTTCCGTTAACGCTAGTACACGGCCTATTTCTACCCCATCGTCCCCCTCCCGGCGCCCGGTTCGCCCCAAGGACGGAAGCCTCGCGCGCTGGAAACGCATGGGGCGTCTTGGGCACCCCGCTAGCTATCCGCGACTGTGGCCAAACCCGCGCGGACGCGCCGGCCTCCTCCATTTTTCGGCCGATTTTTCCGTTAACGCTAGTACACGGCCTATTTCTACCCCATCGTCCCCCTCCCGGCGCCCGGTTCGCCCCAAGGACGGAAGCCTCGCGCGCTGGAAACGCATGGGGCGTCTTGGGCACCCCGCTAGCTATCCGCGACTGTGGCCAAACCCGCGCGGACGCGCCGGCCTCCTCCGTTTTCGGCCGATTTTTCCGTTAACGCTAGTACACGGCCTATTTCTACCCCATCGTCCCCCTCCCGGCGCCCGGTTCGCCCCAAGGACGGAAGCCTCGCGCGCTGGAAACGCATGGGGCGTCTTGGGCACCCCGCTAGCTATCCGCGACTGTGGCCAAACCCGCGCGGACGCGCCGGCCTCCTCCGTTTTCGGCCGATTTTTCCGTTAACGCTAGTACACGGCCTATTTCTACCCCATCGCCCCCTCCCGGCGCCCGGTTCGCCCCAAGGACGGAAGCCTCGCGCGCTGGAAACGCATGGGGCGTCTTGGGCACCCCGCTAGCTATCCGCGACTGTGGCCAAACCCGCGCGGACGCGCCGGCCTCCTCCGTTTTCGGCCGATTTTTCCGTTAACGCTAGTACACGGCCTATTTCTACCCCATCGTCCCCCTCCCGGCGCCCGGTTCGCCCCAAGGACGGAAGCCTCGCGCGCTGGAAACGCATGGGGCGTCTTGGGCACCCCGCTAGCTATCCGCGACTGTGGCCAAACCCGCGCGGACGCGCCGGCCTCCTCCGTTTTCGGCCGATTTTTCCGTTAACGCTAGTACACGGCCTATTTCTACCCCATCGTCCCCCTCCCGGCGCCCGGTTCGCCCCAAGGACGGAAGCCTCGCGCGCTGGAAACGCATGGGGCGTCTTGGGCACCCCGCTAGCTATCCGCGACTGTGGCCAAACCCGCGCGGACACGCCGGCCTCCTCCGTTTTCGGCCGATTTTTCCGTTAACGCTAGTACACGACCTATTTCTACCCCATCGTCCCCCTCCCGGCGCCCGGTTCGCCCCAAGGACGGAAGCCTCGCGCGCTGGAAACGCATGGGGCGTCTTGGGCACCCCGCTAGCTATCCGCTGACTGTGGCCAAACCCACGCGGACGCGCCGGCCTCCTCCATTTTCGGCCGATTTTTCCGTTAACGCTAGTACACGGCCTATTTCTACCCCATCGTCCCCCTCCCGGCGCCCGGTTCGCCCCAAGGACGGAAGCCTCGCGCGCTGGAAACGCATGGGGCGTCTTGGGCACCCCGCTAGCTATCCGCGACTGTGGCCAAACCCGCGCGGACGCGCCGGCCTCCTCCGTTTTCGGCCGATTTTTCCGTTAACGCTAGTACACGGCCTATTTCTACCCCATCGTCCCCCTCCCGGCGCCCGGTTCGCCCCAAGGACGGAAGCCTCGCGCGCTGGAAACGCATGGGGCGTCTTGGGCACCCCGCTAGCTATCCGCGACTGTGGCCAAACCCGCGCGGACGCGCCGGCCTCCTCCGTTTTCGGCCGATTTTTCCGTTAACGCTAGTACACGGCCTATTTCTACCCCATCGTCCCCCTCCCGGCGCCCGGTTCGCCCCAAGGACGGAAGCCTCGCGCGCTGGAAACGCATGGGGCGTCTTGGGCACCCCGCTAGCTATCCGCGACTGTGGCCAAACCCGCGCGGACGCGCCGGCCTCCTCCGTTTTCGGCCGATTTTTCCGTTAACGCTAGTACACGGCCTATTTCTACCCCATCGTCCCCCTCCCGGCGCCCGGTTCGCCCCAAGGACGGAAGCCTCGCGCGCTGGAAACGCATGGGGCAGTCTTGGGCACCCCGCTAGCTATCCGCGACTGTGGCCAAACCCGCGCGGACGCGCCGGCCTCCTCCGTTTTCGGCCGATTTTTCCGTTAACGCTAGTACACGGCCTATTTCTACCCCATCGTCCCCCTCCCGGCGCCCGGTTCGCCCCAAGGACGGAAGCCTCGCGCGCTGGAAACGCATGGGGCGTCTTGGGCACCCCGCTAGCTATCCGCGACTGTGGCCAAACCCGCGCGGACGCGCCGGCCTCCTCCGTTTTCGGCCGATTTTTCCGTTAACGCTAGTACACGGCCTATTTCTACCCCATCGTCCCCCTCCCGGCGCCCGGTTCGCCCCAAGGACGGAAGCCTCGCGCGCTGGAAACGCATGGGGCGTCTTGGGCACCCCGCTAGCTATCCGCGACTGTGGCCAAACCCGCGCGGACGCGCCGGCCTCCTCCGTTTTCGGCCGATTTTTCCGTTAACGCTAGTACACGGCCTATTTCTACCCCATCGTCCCCCTCCCGGCGCCCGGTTCGCCCCAAGGACGGAAGCCTCGCGCGCTGGAAACGCATGGGGCGTCTTGGGCACCCCGCTAGCTATCCGCGACTGTGGCCAAACCCGCGCGGACGCGCCGGCCTCCTCCGTTTTCGGCCGATTTTTCCGTTAACGCTAGTACACGGCCTATTTCTACCCCATCGTCCCCCTCCCGGCGCCCGGTTCGCCCCAAGGACGGAAGCCTCGCGCGCTGGAAACGCATGGGGCGTCTTGGGCACCCCGCTAGCTATCCGCGACTGTGGCCAAACCCGCGCGGACGCGCCGGCCTCCTCCGTTTTCGGCCGATTTTTCCGTTAACGCTAGTACACGGCCTATTTCTACCCCATCGTCCCCCTCCCGGCGCCCGGTTCGCCCCAAGGACGGAAGCCTCGCGCGCTGGAAACGCATGGGGCGTCTTGGGCACCCCGCTAGCTATCCGCGACTGTGGCCAAACCCGCGCGGACGCGCCGGCCTCCTCCGTTTTCGGCCGATTTTTCCGTTAACGCTAGTACACGGCCTATTTCTACCCCATCGTCCCCCTCCCGGCGCCCGGTTCGCCCCAAGGACGGAAGCCTCGCGCGCTGGAAACGCATGGGGCGTCTTGGGCACCCCGCTAGCTATCCGCGACTGTGGCCAAACCCGCGCGGACGCGCCGGCCTCCTCCGTTTTCGGCCGATTTTTCCGTTAACGCTAGTACACGGCCTATTTCTACCCCATCGTCCCCCTCCCGGCGCCCGGTTCGCCCCAAGGACGGAAGCCTCGCGCGCTGGAAACGCATGGGGCGTCTTGGGCACCCCGCTAGCTATCCGCGACTGTGGCCAAACCCGCGCGGACGCGCCGGCCTCCTCCGTTTTCGGCCGATTTTTCCGTTAACGCTAGTACACGGCCTATTTCTACCCCATCGTCCCCCTCCCGGCGCCCGGTTCGCCCCAAGGACGGAAGCCTCGCGCGCTGGAAACGCATGGGGCGTCTTGGGCACCCCGCTAGCTATCCGCGACTGTGGCCAAACCCGCGCGGACGGCCGGCCTCCTCCGTTTTCGGCCGATTTTTCCGTTAACGCTAGTACACGGCCTATTTCTACCCCATCGTCCCCCTCCCGGCGCCCGGTTCGCCCCAAGGACGGAAGCCTCGCGCGCTGGAAACGCATGGGGCGTCTTGGGCACCCCGCTAGCTATCCGCGACTGTGGCCAAACCCGCGCGGACGCGCCGGCCTCCTCCGTTTTCGGCCGATTTTTCCGTTAACGCTAGTACACGGCCTATTTCTACCCCATCGTCCCCCTCCCGGCGCCCGGTTCGCCCCAAGGACGGAAGCCTCGCGCGCTGGAAACGCATGGGGCGTCTTGGGCACCCCGCTAGCTATCCGCGACTGTGGCCAAACCCGCGCGGACGCGCCGGCCTCCTCCGTTTTCGGCCGATTTTTCCGTTAACGCTAGTACACGGCCTATTTCTACCCCATCGTCCCCCTCCCGGCGCCCGGTTCGCCCCAAGGACGGAAGCCTCGCGCGCTGGAAACGCATGGGGCGTCTTGGGCACCCCGCTAGCTATCCGCGACTGTGGCCAAACCCGCGCGGACGCGCCGGCCTCCTCCGTTTTCGGCCGATTTTTCCGTTAACGCTAGTACACGGCCTATTTCTACCCCATCGTCCCCCTCCCGGCGCCCGGTTCGCCCCAAGGACGGAAGCCTCGCGCGCTGGAAACGCATGGGGCGTCTTGGGCACCCCGCTAGCTATCCGCGACTGTGGCCAAACCCGCGCGGACGCGCCGGCCTCCTCCGTTTTCGGCCGATTTTTCCGTTAACGCTAGTACACGGCCTATTTCTACCCCATCGTCCCCCTCCCGGCGCCCGGTTCGCCCCAAGGACGGAAGCCTCGCGCGCTGGAAACGCATGGGGCGTCTTGGGCACCCCGCTAGCTATCCGCGACTGTGGCCAAACCCGCGCGGACGCGCCGGCCTCCTCCGTTTTCGGCCGATTTTTCCGTTAACGCTAGTACACGGCCTATTTCTACCCCATCGTCCCCCTCCCGGCGCCCGGTTCGCCCCAAGGACGGAAGCCTCGCGCGCTGGAAACGCATGGGGCGTCTTGGGCACCCCGCTAGCTATCCGCGACTGTGGCCAAACCCGCGCGGACGCGCCGGCCTCCTCCGTTTTCGGCCGATTTTTCCGTTAACGCTAGTACACGGCCTATTTCTACCCCATCGTCCCCCTCCCGGCGCCCGGTTCGCCCCAAGGACGGAAGCCTCGCGCGCTGGAAACGCATGGGGCGTCTTGGGCACCCCGCTAGCTATCCGCGACTGTGGCCAAACCCGCGCGGACGCGCCGGCCTCCTCCGTTTTCGGCCGATTTTTCCGTTAACGCTAGTACACGGCCTATTTCTACCCCATCGTCCCCCTCCCGGCGCCCGGTTCGCCCCAAGGACGGAAGCCTCGCGCGCTGGAAACGCATGGGGCGTCTTGGGCACCCCGCTAGCTATCCGCGACTGTGGCCAAACCCGCGCGGACGCGCCGGCCTCCTCCGTTTTCGGCCGATTTTTCCGTTAACGCTAGTACACGGCCTATTTCTACCCCATCGTCCCCCTCCCGGCGCCCGGTTCGCCCCAAGGACGGAAGCCTCGCGCGCTGGAAACGCATGGGGCGTCTTGGGCACCCCGCTAGCTATCCGCGACTGTGGCCAAACCCGCGCGGACGCGCCGGCCTCCTCCGTTTTCGGCCGATTTTTCCGTTAACGCTAGTACACGGCCTATTTCTACCCCATCGTCCCCCTCCCGGCGCCCGGTTCGCCCCAAGGACGGAAGCCTCGCGCGCTGGAAACGCATGGGGCGTCTTGGGCACCCCGCTAGCTATCCGCGACTGTGGCCAAACCCGCGCGGACGCGCCGGCCTCCTCCGTTTTCGGCCGATTTTTCCGTTAACGCTAGTACACGGCCTATTTCTACCCCATCGTCCCCCTCCCGGCGCCCGGTTCGCCCCAAGGACGGAAGCCTCGCGCGCTGGAAACGCATGGGGCGTCTTGGGCACCCCGCTAGCTATCCGCGACTGTGGCCAAACCCGCGCGGACGCGCCGGCCTCCTCCGTTTTCGGCCGATTTTTCCGTTAACGCTAGTACACGGCCTATTTCTACCCCATCGTCCCCCTCCCGGCGCCCGGTTCGCCCCAAGGACGGAAGCCTCGCGCGCTGGAAACGCATGGGGCGTCTTGGGCACCCCGCTAGCTATCCGCGACTGTGGCCAAACCCGCGCGGACGCGCCGGCCTCCTCCGTTTTCGGCCGATTTTTCCGTTAACGCTAGTACACGGCCTATTTCTACCCCATCGTCCCCCTCCCGGCGCCCGGTTCGCCCCAAGGACGGAAGCCTCGCGCGCTGGAAACGCATGGGGCGTCTTGGGCACCCCGCTAGCTATCCGCGACTGTGGCCAAACCCGCGCGGACGCGCCGGCCTCCTCCGTTTTCGGCCGATTTTTCCGTTAACGCTAGTACACGGCCTATTTCTACCCCATCGTCCCCCTCCCGGCGCCCGGTTCGCCCCAAGGACGGAAGCCTCGCGCGCTGGAAACGCATGGGGCGTCTTGGGCACCCCGCTAGCTATCCGCGACTGTGGCCAAACCCGCGCGGACGCGCCGGCCTCCTCCGTTTTCGGCCGATTTTTCCGTTAACGCTAGTACACGGCCTATTTCTACCCCATCGTCCCCCTCCCGGCGCCCGGTTCGCCCCAAGGACGGAAGCCTCGCGCGCTGGAAACGCATGGGGCGTCTTGGGCACCCCGCTAGCTATCCGCGACTGTGGCCAAACCCGCGCGGACGCGCCGGCCTCCTCCGTTTTCGGCCGATTTTTCCGTTAACGCTAGTACACGGCCTATTTCTACCCCATCGTCCCCCTCCCGGCGCCCGGTTCGCCCCAAGGACGGAAGCCTCGCGCGCTGGAAACGCATGGGGCGTCTTGGGCACCCCGCTAGCTATCCGCGACTGTGGCCAAACCCGCGCGGACGCGCCGGCCTCCTCCGTTTTCGGCCGATTTTTCCGTTAACGCTAGTACACGGCCTATTTCTACCCCATCGTCCCCCTCCCGGCGCCCGGTTCGCCCCAAGGACGGAAGCCTCGCGCGCTGGAAACGCATGGGGCGTCTTGGGCACCCCGCTAGCTATCCGCGACTGTGGCCAAACCCGCGCGGACGCGCCGGCCTCCTCCGTTTTCGGCCGATTTTTCCGTTAACGCTAGTACACGGCCTATTTCTACCCCATCGTCCCCCTCCCGGCGCCCGGTTCGCCCCAAGGACGGAAGCCTCGCGCGCTGGAAACGCATGGGGCGTCTTGGGCACCCCGCTAGCTATCCGCGACTGTGGCCAAACCCGCGCGGACGCGCCGGCCTCCTCCGTTTTCGGCCGATTTTTCCGTTAACGCTAGTACACGGCCTATTTCTACCCCATCGTCCCCCTCCCGGCGCCCGGTTCGCCCCAAGGACGGAAGCCTCGCGCGCTGGAAACGCATGGGGCGTCTTGGGCACCCCGCTAGCTATCCGCGACTGTGGCCAAACCCGCGCGGACGCGCCGGCCTCCTCCGTTTTCGGCCGATTTTTCCGTTAACGCTAGTACACGGCCTATTTCTACCCCATCGTCCCCCTCCCGGCGCCCGGTTCGCCCCAAGGACGGAAGCCTCGCGCGCTGGAAACGCATGGGGCGTCTTGGGCACCCCGCTAGCTATCCGCGACTGTGGCCAAACCCGCGCGGACGCGCCGGCCTCCTCCGTTTTCGGCCGATTTTTCCGTTAACGCTAGTACACGGCCTATTTCTACCCCATCGTCCCCCTCCCGGCGCCCGGTTCGCCCCAAGGACGGAAGCCTCGCGCGCTGGAAACGCATGGGGCGTCTTGGGCACCCCGCTAGCTATCCGCGACTGTGGCCAAACCCGCGCGGACGCGCCGGCCTCCTCCGTTTTCGGCCGATTTTTCCGTTAACGCTAGTACACGGCCTATTTCTACCCCATCGTCCCCCTCCCGGCGCCCGGTTCGCCCCAAGGACGGAAGCCTCGCGCGCTGGAAACGCATGGGGCGTCTTGGGCACCCCGCTAGCTATCCGCGACTGTGGCCAAACCCGCGCGGACGCGCCGGCCTCCTCCGTTTTCGGCCGATTTTTCCGTTAACGCTAGTACACGGCCTATTTCTACCCCATCGTCCCCCTCCCGGCGCCCGGTTCGCCCCAAGGACGGAAGCCTCGCGCGCTGGAAACGCATGGGGCGTCTTGGGCACCCCGCTAGCTATCCGCGACTGTGGCCAAACCCGCGCGGACGCGCCGGCCTCCTCCGTTTTCGGCCGATTTTTCCGTTAACGCTAGTACACGGCCTATTTCTACCCCATCGTCCCCCTCCCGGCGCCCGGTTCGCCCCAAGGACGGAAGCCTCGCGCGCTGGAAACGCATGGGGCGTCTTGGGCACCCCGCTAGCTATCCGCGACTGTGGCCAAACCCGCGCGGACGCGCCGGCCTCCTCCGTTTTCGGCCGATTTTTCCGTTAACGCTAGTACACGGCCTATTTCTACCCCATCGTCCCCCTCCCGGCGCCCGGTTCGCCCCAAGGACGGAAGCCTCGCGCGCTGGAAACGCATGGGGCGTCTTGGGCACCCCGCTAGCTATCCGCGACTGTGGCCAAACCCGCGCGGACGCGCCGGCCTCCTCCGTTTTCGGCCGATTTTTCCGTTAACGCTAGTACACGGCCTATTTCTACCCCATCGTCCCCCTCCCGGCGCCCGGTTCGCCCCAAGGACGGAAGCCTCGCGCGCTGGAAACGCATGGGGCGTCTTGGGCACCCCGCTAGCTATCCGCGACTGTGGCCAAACCCGCGCGGACGCGCCGGCCTCCTCCGTTTTCGGCCGATTTTTCCGTTAACGCTAGTACACGGCCTATTTCTACCCCATCGTCCCCCTCCCGGCGCCCGGTTCGCCCCAAGGACGGAAGCCTCGCGCGCTGGAAACGCATGGGGCGTCTTGGGCACCCCGCTAGCTATCCGCGACTGTGGCCAAACCCGCGCGGACGCGCCGGCCTCCTCCGTTTCGGCCGATTTTTCCGTTAACGCTAGTACACGGCCTATTTCTACCCCATCGTCCCCCTCCCGGCGCCCGGTTCGCCCCAAGGACGGAAGCCTCGCGCGCTGGAAACGCATGGGGCGTCTTGGGCACCCCGCTAGCTATCCGCGACTGTGGCCAAACCCGCGCGGACGCGCCGGCCTCCTCCGTTTTCGGCCGATTTTTCCGTTAACGCTAGTACACGGCCTATTTCTACCCCATCGTCCCCCTCCCGGCGCCCGGTTCGCCCCAAGGACGGAAGCCTCGCGCGCTGGAAACGCATGGGGCGTCTTGGGCACCCCGCTAGCTATCCGCGACTGTGGCCAAACCCGCGCGGACGCGCCGGCCTCCTCCGTTTTCGGCCGATTTTTCCGTTAACGCTAGTACACGGCCTATTTCTACCCCATCGTCCCCCTCCCGGCGCCCGGTTCGCCCCAAGGACGGAAGCCTCGCGCGCTGGAAACGCATGGGGCGTCTTGGGCACCCCGCTAGCTATCCGCGACTGTGGCCAAACCCGCGCGGACGCGCCGGCCTCCTCCGTTTTCGGCCGAATTTTTCCGTTAACGCTAGTACACGGCCTATTTCTACCCCATCGTCCCCCTCCCGGCGCCCGGTTCGCCCCAAGGACGGAAGCCTCGCGCGCTGGAAACGCATGGGGCGTCTTGGGCACCCCGCTAGCTATCCGCGACTGTGGCCAAACCCGCGCGGACGCGCCGGCCTCCTCCGTTTTCGGCCGATTTTTCCGTTAACGCTAGTACACGGCCTATTTCTACCCCATCGTCCCCCTCCCGGCGCCCGGTTCGCCCCAAGGACGGAAGCCTCGCGCGCTGGAAACGCATGGGGCGTCTTGGGCACCCCGCTAGCTATCCGCGACTGTGGCCAAACCCGCGCGGACGCGCCGGCCTCCTCCGTTTTCGGCCGATTTTTCCGTTAACGCTAGTACACGGCCTATTTCTACCCCATCGTCCCCCTCCCGGCGCCCGGTTCGCCCCAAGGACGGAAGCCTCGCGCGCTGGAAACTGCATGGGGCGTCTTGGGCACCCCGCTAGCTATCCGCGACTGTGGCCAAACCCGCGCGGACGCGCCGGCCTCCTCCGTTTTCGGCCGATTTTTCCGTTAACGCTAGTACACGGCCTATTTCTACCCCATCGTCCCCCTCCCGGCGCCCGGTTCGCCCCAAGGACGGAAGCCTCGCGCGCTGGAAACGCATGGGGCGTCTTGGGCACCCCGCTAGCTATCCGCGACTGTGGCCAAACCCGCGCGGACGCGCCGGCCTCCTCCGTTTTCGGCCGATTTTTCCGTTAACGCTAGTACACGGCCTATTTCTACCCCATCGTCCCCCTCCCGGCGCCCGGTTCGCCCCAAGGACGGAAGCCTCGCGCGCTGGAAACGCATGGGGCGTCTTGGGCACCCCGCTAGCTATCCGCGACTGTGGCCAAACCCGCGCGAACGCGCCGGCCTCCTCCGTTTTCGGCCGATTTTTCCTGTTAACGCTAGTACACGGCCTATTTCTACCCCATCGTCCCCCTCCCGGTGCCCGGTTCGCCCCAAGGACGGAAGCCTCGCGCGCTGGAAACGCATGGGGCGTCTTGGGCACCCCGCTAGCTATCCGCGACTGTGGCCAAACCCGCGCGGACGCGCCGGCCTCCTCCATTTTTGGCCGATTTTTCCGTTAACGCTAGTACACGGCCTATTTCTACCCCATCGTCCCCCTCCCGGCGCCCGGTTCGCCCCAAGGACGGAAGCCTCGCTCGCTGCAAACGCATGGGGCGTCTTGGGCACCCCGCTAGCTATCCGCGACTGTGGCCAAACCCGCGCGGACGCGCCGGCCTCATCCTTTTTCCGCGATTTTTCCGTTAACGCTAGTACACGGCCTATTTCTACCCCATCGTCCCCCTCCCGGCGCCCGGTTCGCCCCAAGGACGGAAGCCTCGCGCGCTGGAAACGCATGGGGCATCTTGGGCTCCCCGCTAGCTATCCGCGACTGTGGCCAAACCCGCGCGGACGCGCCGGCCTCCTCCATTTTCGATGAATTTTTTCGTTAACGCTTGTACACGGCCTATTTCTACCCCATCGTCCCCCTCTCGGCGCCCGGTTCGCCCAAGGACGGAAGCCTCGTGCGCTGGAAACGCATGGGGCATCTTGGGCACCCCGCTAGCTGTGGCAGAACGGCCCGGCAATGTGGCCCACCCGCACACGTCACCGTCTCCCCGAGCCCTAATGACTGTGCACATGTACCACATTACAGGAAAGATCTGTCGGGTGTCCCCGAGAGAACCCTGAATTATCCACGAACCACAGGACCATCATCATGAAGGTTGGAATAATTACAACATTACAACAGTTGATACAAAATACCATCGGAGTGCGGAAGTAAGAGATATAAACTTTACAAAACCATGAACAAGTTACTTTTTACATAAACATAACTGGTATTGCGGAAGTAGAATAGTATTACGGAACCACACTTAGGCGGAGTACCTAAGTTGGAGAAGAAGAACAACCAGATCACGTCAAGCCCACTGACATGATCATGATCAACATCACCTATTAGAAACCTGCAACAGGGGTTAACAAACCCTGAGTACGGTCGATACTCAGCAAGACTTACCCGTCAACAGAAAAGACTTCAGGTTCATGCTGGTTTGGGTAGGCTCAACAGAATTTTTCATTTGCATAAAAGCTTACTAAGTAAACATAGACCCAAATTTTACTTATACATTTAAGTATATAGCAAGAATTAAAGGTGACTATTCATGAAAGATCATCTTCATTTTTTTCTTAAACCAGTTCCATTTTGATTCTACCGTGCAGGTCGAAAGATTGAGTCTCCTTAACCGAGGAGCACGACGATTCGAACCGATTCAACCAGATCTGGGAGTTTTCCACGATCATACGATATATGTAGACCCGTGATCACACATATACCAACCCCAATCTCGGATCCTCCAAACAAGACCGGGTCCGCGCCACCCGAGAGTACTCGTACACCTCCAATCCGGGACTTCGACCCACGAGGGTAGCTAGTACTCCCGCCATCTCTCCACTCCCAGTGCGCGATTAGCCGTTCTCATTTAAGAACCACCAAGGCAGGGCTTACCGTAGCATATGATCGGTACTTCACAGTTTCTCAATCTAGCAGGCCAACAACGGTTGCCCTAATCCGACACATCCGGGTCACCCTACACCAACCCAAGGTTTGGTGTATGTGCCCGTCTGGTCTTAACCATCATTCTTTCTCGTTATCATTCCAAAACGATAAGAATCAAAACATTTATCGGGAGCATGAGAAAGCAAGGCTGAGCATTTCTATCCTTTGCATAAAGCAGGTATCAAGGAATGATATATCGATAACAAGGTTGATCATGCATCAACAGGTTTAAAGCATTTATTTGATAAACATTTAATGCATCAGATTATCCAAATAAGTGTAATTGTAAATCCAAGAAAATGGTTAAATGAACCGGGGCTTGCCTTCGTTGTAGGGAAGATAAGATCCAAGAATGATTCACAAAGGTTAGTTCCTTCATCTAGAAGTTAAGTCTTCTCGATGAAGCTTGTCCAACAAGGATCTCCTTCCGAGGCTTGTTCGACAAGGGTGATCACCAAAGCTGATCAACACGACTCCAACACTCTCGTGCACTACACGTAGATACAGGATGTATGCTTTAGTATGATGCCATGTGATGTATGCTAAGGTGCAGAACAATTAATTGTATAACACAAGATTAAACAAGCTTAAGAAAAGTTGAGTACAACTTTCCTTCGCGGTAAAGTTGCAAATCAACAAAACCAACTTGCAACTTACTAACTAGAGTTTCTAGCTACACACACCACTTCCATCAAGCACCTTTAGGAAGATAACTAAGGATGGCTAAAGTTTATTAAGACATCACTCAAGCCATAGGAGCACAAGATGAGAGGTGTCCCATGGTCTTCAAATAATAACTCAAAGTCACACAAGATGTAAAACCTACTGCCCAGACTTTGGACAGATAACACCACCTATACTAAACAAGCCATAAACAGAGCTCCTAACCTCCAAAAGGAAAGATCCTAGACAATTTGAAAAGCTTATCAAATTGTCTACAAACTTGTTATTATCACCTAGGTTTGGTTCTATAGGCAACTAGGTCAATTAACTTGGATAAACATTGCTGTCCAGAGCTAGGACAGATTTGCTGATCCAACTTCCCACACCCATAACTGGAGCTCTGGGTCATCAAAAAGGATGATCCTTAACAATCTAGAAAGCTTATGAAAAACTCTAAAACTTTCCTATTATACTTAACATATGATTTCCTAGTTAAAGGACTTATACTGCTCATCTACTCAGATCTGTCCAAAAGGTAGGGCAGATCTGTTCTGCTGATTTATAAAATCTATATCTCCTAATCTAGCAGGCCTAAAATCATAAAATTTTAGGACAAGCTAGAGACAGAAGTTAACTACAACTTTTGTATACAACTCATTTACAGAAAACATAAATTTATCCAAGAAACAGTCCCTCAAAGAGGACTGGTCCAGCAACTAAACCAACAAAAAGCATTAAAACTTAAAGACATTATTTAATCTATAACAAGTCAACCATGATTAACCAAAGCATGAAATATAACCTTTGAACAAAAGATGACTGAATATCCCAAGGTTAACTATATCTTCTTATGAACAAAATGTTACCTAATTATTTTAAAAAAACCCTTTTAGTCATTTCTTTATTAACAAGGCATAAGAAAAAGAGTTAAATTGAAACTTGTCAAAATGAGCCCAAACTTTTTGAGATGATTCATAATATAATATAACAGTATCAAAATTAATATCCCAAATTTTGGACAAACATAAAAACCTGTAGAATTAAATCAAACTATAAACATTTAAAAGATTAAATAAAGCATAGAAATAAGAATAAAATTTATTTTCTCCAACAGAGCTCAAAATTTTTTGTGAAGATATATTTTCAGCTCAAAACAGCTACAGAAATAGTTTCATGATTTTTGGACCTTTAAATAGGCCTACAAAAATCATCAAAGATCTTTTATTAATTAAAAGCCATATTTAAAAAAATTTCAAAATTTGTTCAAAGCTCAAGTTTCATATTTTTCTTAAATATTGGGCAACTTGATAAAGCTTCACAAAAATTTTCACAATTTTTGGAGCTTCCTACAAAAGGATATCAAAAAGACAAAACACAACACTAAACAAACCAAACTGAAAAAGAAAAACGTTTCACCTTTCCTTACTGGGCTCGGCCCATCTTCGGCCTACGGCCACTGACAGCCGGGCCCTAGGTGACAGCGTCCTCTTTCTCCGCTTCGCGCTGAGGCCAGCGGGCTCTTCTCCGTCTCGCCCGAGGCCAGCCAAATCGCCGCCTCGCGCCGAGGCCAGCCGATTCGCCTCGCGCCGAGGCTAGCGGGTTCTCCGACTCGCCCGAGGCCAACAGATCTCCGCCTCGTCCGAGGCCTTCTCCGCCTCGCCCGAGGCCTGCAGCCGAAGGCTTGACCGAACGCGCACCCACGTTGACCGGCCTCCAAACCACATCACTGTTGGGAACACACTTGTCCAACCTCCGCACTTGTGCAGGGGAAGGAGCGAAGGTGGCCAAGTGTCGGATGCAGTAGCGAAAGTGAAACGGAAGTGGAGAGTGCTTGAATTCCCAAAAGGTCGTGCTTACACTGTTCATCCCCCTGGTATTTATAGGGAATGCCAAGGGGTACGGGCCAAATTACAAGAGGGTACAGCAAAGATTCCTCGCCTCCACGCAGGGAGGAAGGGCAAAAGCGTAAATACACAGCTGTTGCGGAAACCCTAATCGGTTACACCCCAGCGCGCCGCCACCTGGCCCTTGTTCACCTTCGGGGAGAGGTGCAGCGGTCTTGACCTTCGGCCGCGCTCGCCCTTGGGCCCGCGCACCTCCGTCATCTGCCGGACCTCCGGCTTCACTTGCCTCCCGGAGAAGGACGAAGGTGTTAGCCTTCGGCCGTGCTCGCCGGACCTTCGGCTTCGCCCACCCTTGGGGCGACGCACACTTGCTGCTTGCCTGGACCTTCGCTCCAAGCGAAGGTGGCGTCGCGAGTCAGCGATGGTTTCCTGCGGTGCGACCGTCGCCTTGGACCTGCACAGAAGTACAACAAAGCGACGAGGGTTGTCCCCGCATCCGGGGGTCAGGGTAACGGTCTCCAATAGGAGAGGGACCTCGCAAGCACACCAGGCGTTGCGCGAGGGCTAATTTCGACCGCCAGTTCGGGCGGCGCCTCTGCCGAGGGTCCTTTCCCCCAACAGTAGCCCCTCGTTGTCTTGGATCTAAAAAACCGTGTTTAGGCCCAAGCAGCGCCTTTTAATGGGGACAGAACGGGGCCCTCGGCAGCGACGCCCGCGGCTGCTTTGGGCTGGGCCGTTGTGTTGTTGTTTTATACTATAGAGGCCTGTTTCGTTTTTTGCGCCGCGTTTTTTGGTTGTCGTGCCGACACTGTCGCGGGGGGTGCCCGCTACTTGGCCTATAAATAGGAGGGGTAGTTGGGATGTGGAGACCTTGTGCCCTCATTTTGCTCTAGCCTCCCTGCTGCTGCTGTCTGCCCGTAGCGAAGGTTGTGTTCTAGTGATTTGCGAGGGTTCTGTTTGTTCGGCGTCTTGCGAGGCTTAGATAGTGATGGCGAGGCTGAAGCAAACTGCCCGCGCTGTTTCGCCCTCTACTGGTGTCGAGGGCATCAGCTTTGAGTTTGGTTTGAGCCGTGTTGGGAGTTCTGAACTGGCGGCCTATTTGAAGCGAGGGTGGATCGAGGAGGGAAAAGCGAGGATCAGCTCTGGAGAGACGGTTCCGAAGCCTGGTGCAGATGAAATCGTCGTGTTTGAGGAGTTTTTTTGAAGCCGGTCTACGTTTTCCAGTTGACTCGTTTGTTACGGCCGTTGTGCGGAGGTTTAAACTTAGATTTCACCAGCTAACACCTTCGTGCTTTACGAAGATGTCGGTGTATGTTTGGGCCTGTCGGTCGCAAGGTATTGCTCCCCAGGTCAAGGGTTTTGTGCGGACACACCGTGTGCACATGCAGCCTCGCAAGGTTTCCGACAGCGAAGGTATTGCGAGGCAGGGACAGTTTGGAGTGTACACCTTTTGCTACCGTGCTGGGTCGGAGCTACCGGCGCAGGCGCAGAAGAACAAGTGGGCCAGCGGATGGCAAGAGTTTTGGTTCTATTATAAGTTTGATGTGGGTTCGGAGCTTTGCGGCGAACTTCCTCCGCTTGGCGATGTGAGTGCCGAAGCTCAGATGAGCCCCGAGGCACACGCCGCTGTTGACTGTTTGAGGGTGGTTGCGCGTTCCCAATGCGCTCGTGATCTGGTCGAAGAATATTGCTGCGCCGACGCGTGGCCGCTAAGCCGGAGACAGGCTTGGTTTCCGGTGGAGGACGATGCGAGGTACGAGGCTCGCGGATTAAAGAAGCCGAAGCTCAATTTGGGCAAGATTTGGGAGAGGGTTTTTAAGAAGTTTCCGAGACGTCAGGATGGTGTTGATGCTATTTACAAACGAGTTCAGCAGAGGGTTGAGAATCTCGTTGGGAAGTTGACCACCCTCGAGGTTAAAGCTATCCACAGCTCAGTGGGGAGCGGGGGTCGTATTAACAGGGTGTTTGACCTGCTTGGGATAGAATATACAAATTGGCCTGCGCCGACGAGCGACGACGCGCCCAAGAAAAGGAAACGCGTTCCTGCGGAGGGTAGCAGTGTGGTTTCGCGGCCGAAGAGGGGTCGCGGTGGAGGTCGGGGTGGCACCGGCGGTCGGGCAAAAGTTATTTCATCGAAGATTGTTACGAGCTCTGGTGCCGTAGGAACTTCATCCTCGGCCGTGGCCTCGAGTGGTCGAGGTTTTGAAAAGGCTGGAGGGCGGGCGCCTCGCGTGGGCGGTATCGGGGCTTTAATTCAGACCTCGGAAGACGAAGGCGTTTCCGAGGACTCCGATGAGGAAGAGAAAGAAGGGGAAAAAGATGTCGTGTCTTCCGGCGAGGGCAGTACTTCATCCAGTAGCGAGGATGACTCCGATGAAGCCGTTTCTGTGGAGGACAGCCGAGGGAAGAGGGTAGCTGCGTCCAGCGCTGTTGATGCGGCTGCACAAGATATTGAGGAAGTGCTGCGGGATGTGGAGGGGGTGAGCCCACGACGGGGGTCTGTGCCCGATTATGCTGGTTCACACATTTGGGTCGAGGGGGCCGAAATTAAGGGTGATGTTGGCCCGGACCAGACCCCTGGAAAGAGGCCGTACGGCGAAGCTAGCCTGGCGAGCCTTCCTTACTATGCGAGGGAGCTGGGTGTTACGGACCCGGCGACTCATTTGTATACGAGTGCGGATCTTCAAGCCACCCGCTTGCCTTGCTCTCCGGAGGAGAGGCGATTCTTGGGCCGTGTATTTGACCGGGTTTGTCTGCCGGAAGTGGAACTTCGGCTCGCCGGCGAGCCTTTGGACAATATCCACGATGATATTGATGTGAAAGTGGCGGAGCTGATGCTTCTCAACCGGTCGGCACGTCGAAGGGCCAGCTATAACCTGCATTATCTGAACGACCGGTTGAAAGACGTGCAGAAAGAGAACAAAGACCTTCGCCGAAGCTTGCAAGATAAAGATGGTGAGCTGAGGGCCGCCTTGGAGGAGGCTGAAAAATGGAGGAAGGAAGCGCAAGAGGCTGCAAAGGCCAACGCGGAGCTCATCGCCGCGGGTCAGCAAAAGGATAAGGACTTGGTGTCTATGAACAAGCGCGCGGAGGATTTGTCGGCGGAGGTGGCGGCCCAGGCCGAAGCTTGGCGTGGTAGTCTGTCGAGGGTTAAAACCAAGATGGATGCGTGCTTAACTGAAGCCGGGGGTTCAGCTGGGGAGCCGCTTCCTATGGTTGGCGCAGAGGCCTTCGAAGGTTGGTTAAGTAACGAGCTAGATGTGTTCAGCTCGTTGGTTGGGAATGCTGCTGACTTTGGCGGGTATGCTGGGGCGCTGGCGATGGCTGGAACGCTTCGCCAAGCGGACTGCGAGCATCTTCATAAGATAAAGAAGCCCAACCACATTTTTCCAACCGTCGAAGAGGTTCGACAGATGAAGATTGATGACGCCGAGGTCCGGAATTGTGCAATGCGGTTCCTTCGCCGATTTTGGATTGCAGGCGGCGGTCGGGCTCTTGCCTTCGAGGAGGCTGCCGAGGCTACTCGTCAGGTTTGTGTTGAGGGTGTTGTTTCTTCGGTATTGTTTGATGATTGTGAGTTTGGAGTTGAGAATTGAACTATTTGGTCCTTTTGGTTTTTTTTTACAGGCTCGGAAGGATGCGATGCCTTCGCCGCCTACTGCTCAAGAGGCCGGCTGCAGCTCCGAAGGCGCTCAGATTCTCACCTCTGCGGAGGTGCTGCCGGTGGCGGTTGAGGGATACGTGGAAACGACAATCGTCGGCGAGGGTACCTCACAAGATGCGGCTGCGAGTGGCAAAACCGCGCAGGATGCGAAGAATGCTGCTGGCGAGGCTGTGACGGCTGAGGTTGAAGAAGCCCGGCAGGTGTGATCGCGTGGGATTGTGTACATGGGGATGTTTTGGTAGGAGCAATGATGCTTGTAATGACTTCGATGCGTGCTGAGACATTTTATACTGTTTTATGTGAATGCAGGTTCCTGATGGAACCGTGCTTGAGGTTTTTGACGTGACGCCGTTAACACTTAACTACCAGGATGTTTTTATGACTGGTGAGTCCTGGGCTCGTGCGAAGTTAAAACATCCTTCGTTGTCCTTCGAGCGTTTTTGGTGGTCGAAGGTGCGAAGGTACGATTTGAAGAATAGTAGGTCGAGCAGCTTTTGGCGCGATGCTGACTTTACTGATCGGCAAGCTACGCGTTATTTGTTTGGTTCGTCTTCGACTTCGCAAGCCATGTTAGATGATGATATCGATGATAGCACTGCGTTGGACTATTTATTCGGGCGAAGCAATCTTGCAGTGGACTCCGCCGGGTCGCTGGTGGTTCCGAAAGAGGAACCGTTGGAGGTTGACGAAGTGCCCCGCACGTGTATGTATCGGGCGAGGGTTTTGACTGGTGAGTTGCCGATTGTGCCGGTAACTCCTTTGTTGTGGGGGCCCATTGTTGCGGTTGAGCCGGAGTTCGAGGAATTTAACGGGGGCCCTGATGATTTGATGCTGATAGAAGGGAACGATGGTTCCGTGTAATCTTTTGTAATTTGCATTGTTTTGTTTGTGGTTGTAAAGATATTCTATGAACTGTCAGGGAAAGATGTAATAGTTGTGTACAACGACACTTCGTTTCTTTTAGCGAGGCTCGCGCAGTTGCTCTCGTGAGCTTGTTTTGAAAAAACAGCGACGCCCCCTTTTTCTTTAGCGAGGCTCGCGCATTTGCTCTCGTGAGCTTGTTTTGAAAAAACAGCGACGCCCCCTTTTTCTTTAGCGAGGCTCGCGCATTTGCTCTCGTGAGCTTGTTTTGAAAAAACAGCGACGCCCCCTTTTTCTTTAGCGAGGCTCGCGCATTTGCTCTCGTGAGCTTGTTTTGAAAAAACAGCGACGCCCCCTTTTTCTTTAGCGAGGCTCGCGCATTTGCTCTCGTGAGCTTGTTTTGAAAAAACAGCGACGCCCCCTTTTTCTTTAGCGAGGCTCGCGCATTTGCTCTCGTGAGCTTTAAGCTAACAGATGTGATGAGCTTTTTAGGGCTTCGCGCGTCACGTAACTTGGGCGATGCGTTTTGCGAGGGTGCTGCTTTTCGAGCCCCTGGCGTGTTGCGCGAGAGTGCTCTGCTTTTTGGACCCGCCCGATGCCTGAATTAGCCCGAGGCCTAGCTTGGAGGGCTCGGGCGGGGCGGAAAAAGTGGGCCCGCCCGAGGCCTAGCTTGGAGGGCTCGGATGGGACGGAAAAAGTGGGCCCGCCCGAGGCCTAGCTTGGAGGGCTCGGATGGGACGGAAAAAGTGGGCCCGCCCGAGGCCTAGCTTGGAGGGCTCGGACGGGACGGAAAAGGTGGGTCCGCCCGAGGCCTAGCTTGGAGGGCTCGGGCGGATGGAAAAGTAGGGTCCGCCCGAGGCCTAGCTTGGAGGGCTCGGGCGGATGTGCTCGGGTTTTTTGGGTTTCGCGCCTCCCCTTATCTTGGGCGGAGGTGGGATTCGCTTTTTGCGAGCCCCTGTCGTTTGTGCCAGGGTGCTCGACTTTTTCGACCCCCCTTGTCTCGGGCAGAGGTGGAAATTGCTTTTTTGCGAGCCCCTGTCGTTTGTGCCAGGGTGCTCGACTTTTTCGACCTCCCCTTGTCTTAGGCGGAGGTGGAAATTGCTTTTTTGCGAGCCCCTGTCGTTTGTGCCAGGGTGCTCGACTTTTTCGACCTCCCCTTGTCTTAGGCGGAGGTGGAAATTGCTTTTGCGAGCCCCTGTCGTTTGTGCCAGGGTGCTCGACTTTTTCGACCTCCCCTTGTCTTAGGCGGAGGTGGAAATTGCTTTTGCGAGCCCCTGTCGTTTGTGCCAGGGTGCTCGACTTTCCTCCCCTTATCTTAGGCGGAGGTGAAAATTGCTTTTTTGCGAGCCCCTGTCGTTTGTGCCAGGGTGCTCGACTTTTTCGACCTCCCCTTGTCTTAGGCGGAGGTGGAAATTGCTTTTGCGAGCCCCTGTCATTTGTGCCAGGGTGCTCGACTTTCCTCCCCTTATCTTAGGCGGAGGTGAAGTTTGCTTTGAAAAGAAAAGGAATGTTTTTCGAAGCAATCTTAGCAGGTTTTCATCGAATGTAGCGCTCTTGAAAGAGATCCGCTTTTTCGATGTTTGGGAGTAGAGGGTTGGAGATTTTACTTTTTTGGGGGTTCTAGCCTGTATTAATGCTTTGGATGCTGCCTCGTTAAAAAACCTTACGCCCCTTCGTAAGGAAAAAGAGTGCAGCTCCTGTTCTTGTCAAGTACATGAGTGCGGATATCATAGTATGTGACAAAGATTACATAACGCGAGGGCTCGCTAAGGCTCCGCTATGGGTAGAATTTGCGAAGGTCGTCAATGTTCCAGGTGTGTGGTAGGATATTACCTTCGCTGTCGGAGAGATGGAAAGAGCCTGGACGATTGCATTCTGCGATCAGGAACGGGCCTATCCACTTAGGCTGAAACTTTCCGGCCATGCTGGCGTTTTGTTTACGGATGAGGACGAGGTCACCCTTCTGCAGGTTTTTGATTCTGACCTTTTTATCTCTCCATTTTTTTGTCTCTTCCTGATACTTGCGAAGGTTGTGAACTGCGCTGCATCTTGTTTCTTCAAGCAAGTCTTTGTCAGTTAGCTTGGCTGGCTCATCACTTGCGAGGGTTATTCTTGGTGAAACGTATTTTAGCTCCTCTGGTAGCACGGCCTCTTCGCCGAACAAAAGTTTGAAGGGTGTGAATTTGGTTGCTCTGCATTCGGAGGTATTGTGGGACCAGGTGACTGCAGTTAGCTCGTCTGCCCATTTGCCTTTGGGTCTGCCTTGCAATTTTTTGGATATGGATTGGAAGATTGTTGCGTTGGCTCTTTCGACTAGACCGTTGGACTGCGGGTGTCGGACTGAGGCGAAGCATAGAATTGTTCCGATTTGTGCACAGAACTCTTTGAAAACCTCGCTGTCAAACTGGGTGCCGTTGTCGACGGTTAGATGTTGGGGGACTCCGAAGCGACAAACTATCTGCTGCCAGAAAAACTTTTTTACTGCGAGGGACGTTATGGAGGACAGCGGTCTTGTTTCGGTCCATTTGGTGAAATATTCCACGGCTACCACCGCATAGCGAAGGTTCCCCGGAGCCGTCGGTAGTGGGCCCACGAGATCCATTGCCCACCTTTGTAGAGGCCAGGTTGGGCATATGAGGGTTGTGGGAGCCCCTGGGGCGTTTTGGTTTTTTGCTGTCAGTTGGCAACCTTCGCATTTCTTGATGATGGTTTCAGCGTCTCTGAGCGCAGTTGGCCAGTAGAAACCTTGCCGGAAAGCCTTTCCTACTAGTGCCCTCGGGCCATTGTGTGAACCACATATACCTTCGTGGATGAGTTTGAGAATGTCGTTGCCTTCGGACTGTGACACACACTTGAGCCAGGGTGAGGTTACCGAAGCTTTGAATAAGGTGTTATCCACAATCTTGTACCCTCGCACTCTTTGCTTTAGTCTGTTCTCTTCTTCTGTGGAGCTGGGTTCATGAAGTCCTTTGATGTAGGCCATGATGTGTGCTCTCCAATCCTCGCATTGAATTGTGTTGATCAGCTTGATGCTGATTTCGGAAGCTTCGGAGGCTGACCGAGTGGAAACCTCGTAGAACACGTCCGGAGGGAGCTGTAGCTGTTGCGCTGCTGCTTTGGCTAAGCAATCTGCTTCGCTGTTTTCAGTCCTCGATATTGCTTTTACTGTTATGCCGAGGAAGAAAGGTTCTAACCTTCGTACATATTGAAAATACTTTTGAAGTTCTAGATCTTTTGCTTTGTAGTTCTTTTCAATGTGCCCCGCAATGACTTGAGAGTCTGTGTTAATGAGTGCCCTTCGGACTGATAACGATCGCAACTTTGAAAGTGCCAGAATCACAGCCTCATATTCAGCGGAGTTGTTTGTGCACTTGAAGTCCAGCCTTCGTGCGTATCTCAGCTTCGACCCGGAGGGCGAGATTAAAATGGCCGAGGCACCGGCTCCGGTTGCGCCCCAGGCCCCGTCGACGTAAACGATCCAAAACTGGTCCTGCTGCAGCTCACCGGGGCGAGGGTCGGGTGTCCATTCTGCTATGAAATCAGCCAGCACCTGCGATTTGATCGCTGTTCTGCCAACGAAGGTTACAGCATAACTATTAAGCTCCACTGCCCATTTTGCTATTCTTCCAACAGCTTCGTTGTTTTTGAAAATGTTCTCGAGAGGGTACGTCGAAGGTACATGTATTTCGTGCGCCTGGAAATAGTGCTTTAGCTTTCTTGATGCCATGACGACGGCATATGCTATTTTCTCAAGCTCCGAATAATTTCTCTTTGGGCCTTCGAGGGTTTCTGAAACATAATAAATTGGGGCTTGACTGGTTTTGTTGTTTTCGCGGAGCTCCTTGATGAGGACTGCGCTTGCAGCGTGTGGCGAAGCTGCGACGTAAAGTAACAATAAGTCTCCCTTGCTTGGGCTGGTTAGGGCAGTCAAGCTGGTCAGATACTTTTTCAACTCCTCGAAGGCCTTTTGCTGCTGGGGACCCCAGTTGAATGGAGCGTTGCTTCTGAGTGTTTCGAAAAATGGTAACCCTCGCTCTGCGGATCTTGAGATAAATCTGCTAAGTGCTGCCAAACGACCGGTCAGACGCTGAGCTGCTTTCTTGGTCGTCGGAGGTTCCATGTTCAAGATGGCATCAATCTTCTCAGGGTTGGCTTCGATTCCTCTGGCTGAGACGATGCAACCTAGCAGCTTGCCTTCGCTTACCCCAAAAACACATTTTTCTGGGTTTAGTTTCAGTCCGGCGGACCGGAGGTTGCTGAATACCCTCGATAAGTCTGGTATGTGGTTCTCTTTTAGTTCGCTTTGAACGACTAGGTCGTCGACATAGGCGGAGACTGCATGCTCGTCCTTGAAAACTTCGGAGGTCATGCGAGCGAAGGTTGAGCCTGCATTTTTCAAACCTTCTGCCATCCTTCGGAAGCAAAAGGTGCCCGAGGGTGTGATAAAGCTTGTTTTTTCTTCGTCTTCTTCATTCATCCAGATTTGGTGATAGCCTGAGAAGCAATCGAGGAGGGATAGCATTTGGCAGCCTGCCGCTCTGTCGACCAGGGTGCTTATGTTTGGGAGGGGGAAGTCATCCTTCGGACAGGCTTTGTTCAAGCAAGTGAAATCGACGCACATTCGCCATTTTTTATTCTTCTTTTGGACTAGGACCACATTTGAGAGCCAAGTTGGGTATTTGACTGGGCGAATGACGCCTGCGTCCAGAAGCCTTTTTACCTCAGCCTTCGCTGCCTCCTTTCTTTCTTCTGACATCTTGCGAAGCTTTTGTTTGATTGGGCGATAACCTGTCTTGATGTTCAGGCTATGCTCGATCATTGATCTGTTGACTCCTTTTAGGTCTTCGGCGGACCAAGCGAAGGTGTCGGAATTTTCTCTGAGGAAGGTGACGAGGTTGCCTTCTGATTGAGGGTCTAGATTGGCTGAGATGATCACCTTTCTTTCGGCATTACCCTCGAAGAGTTGGACTTGTTTGGTTTCGTCCTTTGGCGCCGCCTTCACTCTGTCGTTGCGGACCTCGCCCTCGACGCTGATACCGGGGGTTTGAGGTTTTGACAAATTGTGTACATTACGTTGCCCCGGGGCTACGTTCCCTTCAGCTGTCCTTGCAATGTCCTGGTCCCCAAATACCGCGACCACACCCTTCGGAGCGGGAAGTTTCATGCATAGGTAGGCGGGATGGATGACCGCATTGAACGCGTTTGTGACCCCTCGGCCAAAAATGGCATTGTATGGGTAGAACATGTCGACGACATCAAATGTTATATGTTCCGTCCTGCAGTTGATTTGGTCGCCGAAGGTCACGGGCAGAGAAATTTTCCCGACGGCTCTCACTTGTTGACCACCGAAACCGTATAGGGGGTTGTCGGCCGGTTGCAAAAGATTTCTGTCAAGCTTCATGCTGTCGAAGGTTGAGGCGAACAAGATGTCAGCGGAGCTACCTGTATCGACCAGTATTTTGGTGACAGTCCACCCAGCGAGGTTGGTTTCGATCACCATGGCATCTGTGTGAGGGTAATCTCTTAGCTTCATGTCACTGGAATCGAAGGTTATGGGGATGTGGGACCAACGGCCGAATTTATGTGGTCCTTCGACGGCCACGTGGTGAACGCGCCTGGCGTGTTCCTTCCTCTGCCGTTTGTTACCATGGTCTTCATTTGAACCTCCGGTGATAGCTAGAATCACACCGAAGGTCGAAGTTGGATTGTTGATGGTCGTTTGGCTTGGGGCTTCGGCTTTCACGGGTTGTGGTGCTGGTAACGCGGGGATTGGCGGTGGTGGTGGCAGAGCGCTGGTGGCTTGGTGGGTTGTTGGAATTTGGTTTTGGGGGGTAGCTGGGTATGTGACTGTGTAAGGTGGGTTTTGGCGTTGTGGGGGTGGTGGTTGGCTGATAATGGGTTTGGTTGTAGAGTGGGTGGTGGGTGTAGGGGGTTTGTTGCGAAGGTAGGCCGTAGTTTATGGGGGTATAGTGGTATGTTGGATTTGGTGGGTGGAAGCTTGGTTTCCTTGTGTGGTTTATGGTTCGGGGGTCTGACAGAGCAGGTTTCCTGGACTCCTGGAATTCTTTTCCTTGGCGAAGCATTCGCATTGCTTTGTTGTGTGCCCCTTTCCCATTCCGCAGAAGTGACAATACATTTTGGCAGGATCTCGCTGCTGGTAGCGCTGGTTTGGCGGAGGTGGCAAAACCTGCGGGGCTTGGCTGCTCGGATGTTGAGCGTCCCGTGTTTGATGTTCATAGTTTGTTGCTTTGTTGATTGCACCGACGTTGCTTTGCTCTTGGCGAAGGTTGCTTTCTCTCGGTTGAGGCCTCGGCTGTGGCCTCTGCTGAGACCTCCGAGCGTCGGACTTCGCTCTGAAATCCATATCAGCTCTACAGTATCTTTCCATTGTTTCATGCAACTCCTCGATCGAGTTTGCCGGTTTTCTGGCAAATTTTGAGGAGCATGGTCCTGGGCGCAGGCCACTGACTGCAGCGAGGATGACAGCCTCGTCAGATATCCCAGGGGTCCTTGCTCTGATTTGAATGAACCTTCGCCAGTAATCTTGGAGCGGCTCGCGCTCTTCTTGCTTGCAATTGAAAAGCTCGATGGGGTTTAGCGGGGCTGGGGTAATGCCCTTGAAATTTGTACACAGCTTGTCTCTGAGGGTGATCCAGGAATCCACAGTTCCAGGGCGAAGGTTGCTGTACCAAGTTTGTGCGATGTCTCGCAGAATGATGACGAAGGATTTTGCCATTGTTGATTCATCCCCGCCTGCTGCGGCAACTGCCGCTTCGTAGCTCATGATGAACTGGCGAGGGTCGGAAAGTCCATCGTAGCGAGGTAGGTTTTGTGGATTGTAACATGGTGGCCAGGGCTGGGTTTGGAGTGTTTGGGAGAGTGGTGACTTTGGATCATAGGGCATTTGGTGTTGTTGATGCCTTCACTGAATGCGAAGGTTTTGTTCTCTCTCATCTGGGTAGAGCTGGCGGAAGTTTGGGTGTCTCACAGGATATGGCTCTGGGTGTGCTGGTGGTGGTGGGGGTGGAGGATGGTTACGATGGTTATCTTGATTCTGTTCCTCGTTTCCCTCTTGCAGCGGGGGTATCTCCTCATCGTTCCAGCCTTCGGCTTCGGCTTCTGCCGCAGCGAGGGATTCCTCCATACGGCGAAGCTGCTCCCTTGCCTCGTCAGCCCTCTGCCTGATTGAGCGCAATCGGTTATGCCTCTCTAGCTGTTCCAGGCGCCTCTTCTTCTCTTGCAGCTCAGCTTCGAGCCTTTCGAGGGCTTCGAGGCCCATCTCCTCTTCTTCTCGCTCTCCTCCTCCCGAGGTGTGAGGGTGTGGCTGCGTCGCCATTCGGACCTGAGGGCCCAGGGATTGGGGTTCTGGGGTGACATTCTCTTCCCCCGAGGGTTGCACAATTTCTTCCGCAGGAGGGACCACCGTCGCTGTCTCTCTGGGCACACGTAGGTCCCTCGCTGGGTGAGCTCTTTTGTTTCCCGCCATGTCAAGATTTCGACAATCCACTCTTCGATCCCCACGGTCGGCGCCAAACTGTTGGGAACACACTTGTCCAACCTCCGCACTTGTGCAGGGGAAGGAGCGAAGGTGGCCAAGTGTTGGATGCAGTAGCGAAAGTGAAACGGAAGTGGAGAGTGCTTGAATTCCCAAAAGGTCGTGCTTACACTGTTCATCCCCCTGGTATTTATAGGGAATGCCAAGGGGTACGGGCCAAATTACAAGAGGGTACAGCAAAGATTCCTCGCCTCCACGCAGGGAGGAAGGGCAAAAGCGTAAATACACAGCTGTTGCGGAAACCCTAATCGGTTACACCCCAGCGCGCCGCCACCTGGCCCTTGTTCACCTTCGGGGAGAGGTGCAGCGGTCTTGACCTTCGGCCGCGCTCGCCCTTGGGCCCGCGCACCTCCGTCATCTGCCGGACCTCCGGCTTCACTTGCCTCCCGGGAGAAGGACGAAGGTGTTAGCCTTCGGCCGTGCTCGCCGGACCTTCGGCTTCGCCCACCCTTGGGGCGACGCACACTTGCTGCTTGCCTGGACCTTCGCTCCAAGCGAAGGTGGCGTCGCGAGTCAGCGATGGTTTCCTGCGGTGCGACCGTCGCCTTGGACCTGCACAGAAGTACAACAAAGCGACGAGGGTTGTCCCCGCATCCGGGGGTCAGGGTAACGGTCTCCAATAGGAGAGGGACCTCGCAAGCACACCAGGCGTTGCGCGAGGGCTAATTTCGACCGCCAGTTCGGGCGGCGCCTCTGCCGAGGGTCCTTTCCCCCAACAATCACCGGCGAGATCTCCGGCGACGGCGAGGCCTCCCACGTCCTCACCTGGATCTCGCGCATCGATTCCACTCTTTTCCCCGGCCTCGTACTCACTCGACTCCGAGCGGACGACGGCCTTGGCGGGCCGGACATGCCGACACAACGGCGACGCCGTGCTCCGGCCGCTAGGGCTCGGTAGCGACCTAGCCGAGGGGAGATTCAAACACAGGAGCTTGCAGGGATCTCGATGCGCACCCCACGCTCACTTGGGGAGGCTCGGACCAAGGTAGACCATGGTGTCAACCATGGTGGCACCCGCGCTGGTGGCAAGCCACACAGACTATCTACGCCAAAGCGGTAGAGACTCAACCGAGGGTGGTTTCCTACTTCCGGATGTACAACGATCATGTTGCGCACCCGACTCTGCTCAGGGACGACTTCGAGTGACTCGGACCATGCTGGCGGCCATGGCGGTACCTGCGCTGATGGCAAGCCACACGGACTGAGTACGGCGGGCCGGTAGAGACCCAGCTATGAAGCGCACCACAACCAGGAACCTCTAGCGACCGCGATGCTCACCTTGTCTTGACCCGAGGAACTCTGGACCAAGGTTGGCGACGGCGGCGGCAAAGGCGGAGCTTGCACCGGCGGCGACCGTCGCGGACTGCTCAAACCCGAACGGTAGAGACCTCAGGAGCGAACCGACCGTGACCTACAACACCAGACGAAGCTAAAGCACCACTTGATTCAACCGGAGAAACTCTGGTTGGTCGTGACCAAGACCAGGGTACCTGTGGCGGCTTTCCGGCCGGAGATGAAGAAGAAGACTGTGACGGCGGTGATTGCAAGCTCTTGGGCTCGGGTTAGCTAGCTTAGGAGAAGCAGAGGATCTTGGCGGAGCTACTGGGAAGATGGAGAGTATGGGGACGCAACGACAAAGACGAAAGAGCTCGTCGGCTTTTTATCGGAAAACAGAGCAAAGAAGGGAGGATGTGGCGGATGCTGGGGAAGTAAGCACGGAGAGGTTTCCAGAGCTCGCCACCGCACGGGCAAAGCAGGCGGCAAGCAGCTGCGTGGCCTGGACACGCGGAGACGGACCAAAGTGCCCGAGCTACGGCGGCGACGCGGCGGCCAGGGACAGAGCACATGCTTTGTTCCTTATCCCCCTCTCTAAGGTTACTGTAGCACCGAAACTTTCCCCCTTTGCATTTTCTCTAGATAACTGTACTACACAGCAAAAACTCTCAAAACAAAAGATGCTCCAAAATTTGTGTTCTACAAGTTTGCTTAAGGAACCAAAGCCAAATTCAGCCTGGATTTTGAAATAGAGTTCAAAATCAAATTTGGACCAAACTGAATTCAAAATTACTTTTGAAATTTGAACTACACTTCAAGATTTGTCAAAATATGAAAAGTAGAGCTTGAAAAGATGTACAACTTTGCTTTAAAACACCTGAACTGATTTCAACTGGAAAAAGGTCAATTTGATCAAAACAGTTCAAATTGACTTCAAATAGGAATTTGAAAAGGGGACAAAATTAGGGTTTTGCAATAAAAGTAAAAATTACTTTTGATTTTACATGGACACTTGAAAAATGGTCCATGTATAAAAGGTTCATTTTGAAATTTGACATACTTTTTGACTTATAGAGAAGGGAACAAAAAGAGCATAGAAAATTTAGGTTTTCTACTCACACTTATCATTTCATGTGACATCTAACCACATCACTTATCAAAGCATCACACAAGATCATGCAACACTCAAGCAAAACATATGAAGCATCACATTTGTACTTAAAAAAAAGAAATGCTTTATACCATGATGCCAGATGATTATGCATACTAAACATATTAATTAAAATTTTAATTAGGACTTAACACCAGGGATGTTACACTAGCTATCCACGACTATGGCCAAACCCGCGCGGACGCGCCGGCCTCATCCGTTTTCGGCCGATTTTTCCGTTAACGCTAGTACACTGCCTATTTCTACCCCATCGGCCTCTTCCCGGCGCCCGGTTCCTCCGAAGGACGGAAGCCTCGCGCGCTGGAAACGCATGGGGCGTCTTGGGCACCCCGCTAGCTATCCGCGACGGTGGCCAAACCCGCGCGAACGCGCCGGCCTCCTCCGTTTTCGGCCGATTTTTCCATTAACGCTAGTACACGGCCTATTTCTACCCCATCGTCCCCCTCCCGGCGCCCGGTTCGCCCCAAGGACGGAAGCCTCGCGCGCTGGAAACGCATGGTGCGTCTTGGGCACCCCGCTAGCTATCCGCGACTGTGGCCAAACCCGCGCGGACGCGCCGGCCTCCTCCATTTTTGGCCGATTTTTCCGTTAACGCTAGTACACGGCCTATTTCTACCCCATCGTCCCCCTCCCGGCGCCCGGTTCGCCCCAAGGACGGAAGCCTCGCGCGCTGGAAACGCATGGGGCGTCTTGTGAAGGACCGAGAAGCTACCCGAAAGCGACCAGAGGGGGGGTGAATGGGAGCTTCAAAATTTCCTTTCGGAAACTAGATGCCACTGTCCCAAACTCAACCCCAAAAGCGAACCCTAGAGCTTGCTAATGTCCACGACCCTAGATGTAGGGTGGATGCTTCCACGAAGCACAGCGGGACACTAGACAACCCTAGAAAGCCAACGCAAAAGACGAAACTCGAGTCCAATCAAGAACGAACGAACCGCGAACGAAACGGCGCGAAACTGGATCGACCGGACTCTGCCTGCGTCCGGTCAGCTGGGACCGGACGCGTCCGGTCAGCCAAAAACCGGTTTTGGACCTCTCTGGAACTGACCGGACGCAGTGACTGCGAGCGTCCGGTCGATCCCCGTGCGTCCGGTCACAAGCACGTTCGAGTAGTGAACAGGACTATGGGCGAGTCCGGTCACCACTAAACTCCAGCGTCCGGTCAGAGCAAAAACCAGAACACGCTCAAACCTTCAACGACCGGACGCGTCCGGTCAAGTCGTGACCGGCGTCCGGTCACCCCGAAACTGCACTGAAACTCCGGCGATTCAACCCGATCTCCTCCGAATCAAGTGCTCTAGGCTTGGGATTCGATCTGAGGAGTCACAAGGAGGTTAGTGAGCTATCTCTAAGGGATCATGGCTCGAACCTAACTCCAAATCGGTGAATCGAAGGAATTCGGGGGAAGGAAGAAAAAGAGACCCGAAACTAAAACTTGATCGATCTCCTAGACCGTGAGGTTAGAGATGATTTCTTTCGGTGGAAAGAAGTGCCTCACGATCTAGAACAACTCAGTTCAAACGGAATCGCAAAAGATGAACCGAGCACAAAGATCAAGCGACGGGAAAACTCAAGGCACAAAGCAATCCGCGAAGAACATGATGAACATGAAATCAAAACGCGAATTGACACCAAGAGATGGGATCCAAGGTGAGGATACGGCCTCACTTCCTCGAATCAACAGTACACAGAGTGGAGTCTCTCTGCGGATCTCAACTAGCTAAAGCAGGGATGGGAGAGTGGGAAACCCTAGCAAATGAAGGCACTAACTGAAATAGCTAAAACTGAGATAGGGAGGAGGGTGTCTCCCCTGGACTACTTATACTAACCTAGCCTAAGTCTATTTCCTACTCTACCACTCTCTACTCTAATTACAGAGCGGGCCAGGAAAACCCTAAGGCTAATCTGGTCCACCCGCTGGTGGTAGGTAGATCCGACGGCCACGCCCGCACGGTCTTCCGCGTCGCCTCCACGCAACCTTCAGATCGCCGCCACGTGCCGCCACCACTCTGCACCCCCGGTTTTGTGGCCCAAACCGGGAAACCAGCCTTTTCCATCAGCCCCCGGTTTTGAGGCCCAAACCGGGAAACCAGCCTCTAGCCCGATGTGGCCCAAACTCGGAAACCCGCAACGCCCGAGTTTTGAGGCCCAAACTCGGAAACCGGCCCACGCCCAGGTTTTGAGGCTCAACCTGGAAACCGTCACGCCCAGGTTTTGTGGCTCAACCTGGAAACCCAGCACCCAGGTTTTGAGGCCCAAACCTGGAAACCGTCCACCGTTGGTTTTTCCGGGCTCTTCCAACAAACCGGCGTCGTAGAGGGGATGCACCGCCTGTGCACCCCTTCCACCGACATGATCGCACTTCTCCGCTTGTCGCTGTCGCAGGCTGCCAGCCACCACAGCTGATCCTCCGGCCTCCAGTCCATCAGTCTAAGCCCACGTCCGCCCTTCACCGTCCGATACATCGGCATGGCACGTCCGCCGCACGGCACGCCCATCCTTCATCGCGCCCGGTCCGTCGGCACGGCACGTCGCAACTTGACCTTCACCCGCCATCGATCACTGTCTCCGTGCTCGACACCTGCACAACACAAGCCAAAGAACATGCGCATCATCTCCGTTGACAATCACTCATCACACAGAGACTCGGCATACACCCACGTATCCGCAATCTCCCCCTTGATGAGTGCATTGTCAACTCCACAACAAATCATGAATAAGAAGAAGGAGGTAGGAAGGAGTGGGAAGAGAAAACCCAACCAAATGACCCAAAAGCCTAACAAAAGCCAAAGAAGGTCAAGTGGATGAAGCGTAAACTTGGTTCCCAAAGACATGGGCAACGGCTCGACGCAACCAAGCAAAGCAAAGCTAGCCCTCAAGAAGAGGTAGAACAGGCTCAACACCGCTAGCAGATACCAATTGAAGATCGGAGGACAACAGAAGCAAAATGCTAGTCCCTCAAGATAGAGGCACAGAGGCTCAACACAACTAGCAAGAAAATCACTCCGAACCAATTGGAAATCAACCCAAACCAAATGGGAAAGCACACCAGACGATACCAATTGAAAGCCAAATGAAAAAGCTTATGAAAGCTCATGAAAAGCTAGGAACGTTTGCTAGTCCCTCAAGACAGAGGCAACGGCTCAACACAACTAGCAAACTCCCCCTCGACAAATGCAAGCAACTAGGACAAATGATTCTCCCCTTAGTTGATTGTGACACCCCAATTTTAAGAACAAAATTGGAGCACAATATATGTATGCCAGGATCAATTTTCATACATATATCCACATCATAGTAAATATCAAAACAATGCTTTATTAATAATATCGAACTTTATAACAAAAATGACCCTCGGGTCTGAAAGAAAAAGTACAGACTCTCATGAAACTGACTCTAAAATAAACTCTGATGAAGATGCGGAAGATCTGGACTCCATCTCCACAGGAACGTCGACCGGGGGTAGCGCCATCCTAGTACAGGTCGTCAGGGTCGTAGCCTCCGTCTTCTGGATACTCCTGCTCCTCGTACGTGTAGTCTCCAGCGTCTGGGTGGGGTAGCAGGGGGACAAAGAGGAAGGGTGAGCACATCAAAATGTACTCCGCAAGTGTAGGAAATAAATGCTTATGAGGCTTATAACAAAGGTAGGCTGACTTTGTTTGACTCAAGCGCCTAAAGCGACACATCCTATTAATCCTATTAATCCTATTAATCCTATGCACCTATTTACTAGGTTATAGACAGACTCTGTAGAAAAGTAACCACACTCGGAGTCGCACCGAGCAAACCACACTCGGAGTCACACCGAGCAACCAACACCTGAAGTCCATCAGGCAACCGCACCTGAAGTTCATCAGATGACCCGAACCCAAAACCAACCAGTAACCAACTAATCTCAAAGAAGTCCAAGCCGCTCGTGACCGTGAGCACGGCTGATATATCAGTTTTACACTCTGCAGAGGTTGCACATCGTTACCCATGAGTCGTGCATTACCCGTCACGCTAAACACTGCCGAGGTGTATAGCAGGTTGCACTGCAAGGCCTTTACAAAACTCCCTCCAAGTCCGTTTTACACGTTCACTAAGGTTTCACCGCTAACAGTGGATATACGCACCACTGCAGAAGCCCCCTCTTGTGCCACAAATCCGACCCCGTGCAAACCCTCAACTTGGAGGCAATTAATTACTTGGCCAGGTCCAGCCCATCCAGATCTCATGGTTGCGCTGTCAAGCCGGGTTACATGCTCTGAGAACCGGGTCCTAGGGATCCAGGCAGGATAAATCTAGCACGAGCCCCGAACCAAAAACCAAAAAGAGCTGCCAAGTCCATGGCACAAAACCACCAATACGGTTCCATCCTGCCGGATTTACCTAATAACCATGTTACTACAAAATTACCATCTCCACATTCGTTTCATAGTTCATTAATCAAGATTATAAACATTTTAACTCCCATCCCAAACATGACTGCAGGGATAAGCAAGACACCTACCCGAACATCCCAAAACAGGCGACAAGGATAATAGAGCAAGATCTAGTAAACCATAATATAGGATTCAAATTTGACATTGCATGCATCTACTAGATCTAAACTACTCTAATACCAAAAGTAAAATAAAGTAGGTGCAAGATGTTCAAGGACACTTGCCTTCAGACTGGGTCGAATCAACTGGGTCGCAAGGATGGTCTGGAGCGTCCTCGTACTCCGCACTCTCTGGCCCAATCAACATACATGGCACAATACAACAAAATAAATAACAGTACACCAAATAGTATCAAAACAGTAAACTAATAGATCCATTGCGTAGAGAACGGAATTATGAAACTAACGCAAGTTGAATGGGTCGAATCGGAGTTAAAATGAGCAAATATGGGCTTTTGAATTTCAGTGGCAAATCTGTAAATAGTTGGAACTCGTTTTGCATTTTCAAATAAATAAAATCTGTAAAAGAAAAGGACGAGGACCGGGCCTCATTTAACCGAAAACATGAGGGCTAGGTCGTAAGAAAAACATGACTCACAAAATAGGGTTTTTATTTGACCAAAACTGGGGGGCTAGATTGCAAGTATATGTGCACTATGCAGCGCACTCGGTCCACGGTCCATGGACCCGGGAGAATCTGTGAGAGTAGTTCACCATAGACCAGGTTCACAGAGGAGATGGGTTCTTGTATTCCCATTGTATTTCTGGATTTATTTTTCTACATGAAAACGGCCACAATGCATGTGCATGTCATCATGACATCATCAAGCTAGCAAGATCACGTATGGCTTAGCTTCTGTGCAAACGTATATATTTGCATGCACGTGCATGGCCGCTGGGAAGCGGCGTGTAGAGGTTGGTGCTCTTGTTCAGCAGATTTGGGGACCTGGTGTCGGCGGTGGCGCCATGGCTACCCACAATGGAACTTTGCCGGCGCAAGCTCGGACGGTACTACGAACTGTGAGAAGGAGTGCAGAAGATGGAGAGGGCGAGAGGCTCACTGCTCATCCGACGAGAAGTTCACAGCGCCTGGTTTTTCTGATTACAGCAAGCCCACGGTGGAAAGTGACCACCGGCGAGCTCGGATTGGCCTCCACGCGACCTTGATTCCAGCTATATATATAGCAGAGCGGTGGGTGCGCGGTTACGAATCTCGTTGGCGCAGTGGGGAGAGAGACAGAGAGTTTGGAAAGGCCGGTGGGTGCGCGGCGCGGCTCTGAGGCGAACAGGGAAAGGGGAGGCAGTGCTGTGCGTGGCTGTGCGCGGCGGCGCCATGACCGTGCGGCTGGAGCTCGCCGGCGTGAGTGTAAACCGGCCCACGGGCTACAGGGGAACCTACCAGGGACACTAGAAGGGAGCGGAGAAGATGGGGAGCTCACCAAGGGCAGTCCGCGTGGTCGGAAGGGACTGGCGCGGCGCGCGACGACGCCGGCGGGTGTTCAAGATGGCGGCGATCTGTGCGCAGCGCCGCAGCTTCCAGGTTGAGGACGGTGCAGGCCCGTGCGACGAGACGAGTCCTCCTGGACGCGGCTTGGTGCTGCGGTCCCGGCGGTGTGCGGTGGCACGCCGACGGCAGTCGCACCAGGAGGACGATGAGCTCTCGGTGGAGTTCGATCGGTAAAGGCGGCGCTGCGGCATGCAGTGGCGGCGAGCTGGCGAATGACACGGAAGGGAAATCAGGGCTTTTGGGGTGAACGGTGCGGCGCGGTACGGCTTTTGTGGATCGAGGGGATGGCGGCTGCCTCTGCTACGGGATATATCCCCGCGATGGAAGGAGCGGGCGGTAGCGCGTAGGGCGGAGGTTCGGTGCGAAGACGATGGGTCCGACAGGTGGCATCCACTTGTAGGCGTCTGGGAATTGGTTGTGCAGCTGTGGCGGTCTGCGCGAACAGGCCAAGCGGTTGATGTGGGCCTGGCCGGAAACGTTAATGGGAGGCGAAGAGAAAGACGCGCAGGCCACGGGCCGCTGCTACTCTGGACCTCGAAGGGGAAAAATACGGAGGAGAGCTGGCTGGAGCGGGTGGGAGACGGGCCGGATGGGAGAGAAGGGAGGGGGAGTGGGCTGGGCCAAAACCGAGGTGAGGGAGAGAATGAGGGTGTTGTCCTTTGCCTTCTCCTTTTCTTTTTCTTTTCTTTTTCAATTCTTTTCAAATTCATTTTGAACTCAAAGTTAAAATTCAATTTGAAATCAAATAGTTTGGTAAAAGTTTTTAAATATTTTCCCTAGGTTTTGAAAATAAAATTTGAGTTTGATTTTGTAAAATTTTCATAATTCTTTTATTTAGTTTTGAAATAGAATAAATTCGATTCACCCTCAACGGGTTTAACAAAATTTATTTTCCACTCAATAAAAATATGCAATGGCATGAATGCAACATGAAAATGATAAATAAATTTTATTTTCCTCCTCTAATAAACTAGCCAACCTATTTAGTTTCTAAATTCTTTAATTAAATTGGCAAAAATTAAATCAGGGTGTTACAAACCTACCCCCTTAGAAGAATCTCGTCCTCGAGATTAGGAAGAGCCGACGAAGAGATGAGGAAAATCTGCCCGAAGATCATCTTCTTTCTCCCATGTGGCTTCTTCTTCGGAGTAATGCTTCCATTGCACCTTGCAGATTTTAATCCTCTTGTTGCGAGTGCCTCGTTCCATCGTGTCCAGAATCTTGATCGGCTCGGAGAAAGTCAGATCATCCCGCAGATCAAGCTCCTCAAGTGGCAACTGCTCCTCTGGAACTCTGAGGCATCTCTTCAGCTGGGATACATGGAACACATCATGAATACCTGCCAGCCGTGCAGGCAACTCCAGCTGATAAGCAACTGCACCTTTCTTGTCAATCACCTTGAAAGGGCCAATGAATCTCGGAGATAACTTTCCTTTGACATTAAACCTCCGAAGACCCCTGAAGGGTGACACCTTCAGGTAAACAAAATCCCCAATCTGGAATTCTAGCTCACGTCGTCTGACATCTGCATAGCTCTTCTGTCTAGTCTGAGCTGTCTTCAGGTTGCTTCTGATCTGCCTGACCTGTTCTTCAGCTTCTTCTATAGACTCAGGGCCAAAGACTTTTCTTTCTCCAACCTGATTCCAGAATAGAGGAGTTCTGCACTTCCTGCCATACAGTGCCTCAAATGGGGACATTTTGAGGCTGGCCTGATAGCTATTGTTATATGAGAACTCTGCATATGGCAGACTCACATCCCAACTCTGGCTGTTCTGGAGTGCACTAGCTCTCAACATGTCCTCCAGGATCTGATTCACCCTTTCTGTCTGACCATCGGTCTGAGGATGATAAGCTGAACTGAAACTGAGGCGAGTGTCCATAGACTCATGCAACCGCTTCCAGAATCTAGATGTGAACTGTGTACCTCTGTCAGATACTATGATCTTAGGTACTCCATGCAAACATACAATGCGGGACATGTACAGCTCTGCCAGCTTCGGGCCCTGATATGTCTCCTTGACCGGAATGAAGTGAGCCACCTTGGTCAAGCGATCAACTATGACCCAGATAGAATCATATCCCGACTGGGTCCTGGGCAACCCAGTGATGAAATCCATGCTGATCTCTTCCCATTTCCACTCGGGAATCTGCAGAGGCTGTAACAAACCAGCTGGTCTCTGATGTTGGGCCTTGACCCTCTGACATGTGTCACACAAAGCCACATACTCCGCTACTTCCCTCTTCATCCCATACCACCAGTAATACTGCTTCAGATCCTGGTACATCTTGGTACTGCCTGGGTGGAGGGAGTAGGCTGAATCATAAGCTTCTCTTAAGATCAACTCCTTGATAGCCTTCACATCCGGAACACAGATCCTGCCTCTGAACCATAAGACACCCTGATCATCCTCTGCGAAGCCTGGGGCTTTGTCCTCCTTGATCAACTATCTGATCTCCAGAAGATACTCATCAGTGAGCTGCCCTACCCGGATATCACGCTCAAGTGTCGAATCAACCTCCATGGCTACTGCATCAGTGTGGCCGAGTATACCCAGATTGAGCTTCACAAACTCCTCATGCAACTCGGGTTGCTGCTCCTTGATCTCAAGCACATTACAGTAGACCTTCCTACTCAAGGCATCTGCAACAACATTCGCCTTGCCTGGATGATAGTTGATACTCAGATCATAGTCTTTGATCAACTCGAGCCATCTCCGTTGGCGGAGATTCAGATCTGGCTGGGTGAAGATGTACTTCAGGCTCTTATGATCAGTGTATATCTCTGTCTTCTTGCCCATCAGATAGTGCCTCCAGATCTTCAGAGCATGAACAACAGCTGCCAACTCTAGATCATGAGTAGGGTAATTCAGCTCATGCTTCCTGAGCTGTCTCGAGGCATAAGCAATCACCCGACCTTCCTGCATAAGCACACATCCCAGACCCTGACGCGAAGCATCACAATACACCGTGAAGTTCTTCTGGACATCTGGCATGACAAGAATAGGAGCAGAGGTCAATCTCGCTTTCAGCTCCTCGAAAACCAGTCTGGCATTCAGGGGACCATATAAACTTGGCACCTTTCTCAGTCAGTCTCGTCATCGGCTTCACGATCTTGGAGAATCCCTCAATGAATCTGCGATAATATCCCGCCATACCGAGGAAACTCCGTATCTCAGTAACGCTCTCAGGTACCTTCCAGTCCAAAATATCTTGGACCTTGCCTGGATCCACTGATACACCACCCTCTGAGATGATATGCCCCAAATATGCAACCTTCTTCAACCAGAACTCGCATTTGCTCAGCTTTGCATACAACCGATGCTCTCTGAGCTTCTGCAACACTAACCTCAGATGCTCCTCATGTTCTTCTTCATTCTTTGAGAATATCAGGATATCATCAAGGAACACCACGACGAACAGATCTAAAAAACTCCATGAAGACCTTGTTCATCAGATACATGAAGAAAGCTGGGGCATTAGTTAAGCCGAAGGACATCACTGTGTACTCATATAGCCCATATCGAGTCACAAACGCCATCTTCGGGATATCAGCTTCACGAATCTTCAGCTGGTTATAACCTGTTTGCAGGTCAATCTTCGAGAACACATGAGCACCCTTCAACTGATCAAACAGGTCATCAATGCGAGGAATCGGGTACTTGTTCTTGATGGTAGCTTCATTCAATGCGCGGTAATCAACGCACATCCGCAGGCCTCCATCCTTCTTTGGAACAAAGATCACAGGGGCTCCCCACGGGGATGTACTAGGACGAATATGCCCCTTCTCTAACTGCTCTTGAATCTGCGACTTCAGCTCAGCTAGCTTTTCGGCATCCATTCTATATGGTCGCCTGTATATAGGTGCAGTGCCAGGAACTAAAATCAATAGAGAACTCAATCTCACGATCAGGTGGCATACCTGGCACTTTCTGGAAGACATCAGGGAACTCCTTAACAACTCGGATATCAGGTACCACGACTGCCTCATACACTCTGGCTGCCTTCATCATCCTTGGCGGTGCCTGATATAGAACCTCGGTGCCGTCTGGATGCTTCACTGTGATGGTCCGTTGAGCACAATCGATAATGCCATGATATTTGCTCAACCAGTCCATACCCAGAATAATATCCACCTCTTGCGACTCCAGGACGACGAGATGAGAAGGGAAGGCTACCCCCCTTATAATAAGCTGTTACATTGGGGCTATATACTCTGTCAACATTTATCTCG